>CAWUPB010001180.1:831764-1065381 GCA_963924115.1 Dovyalis caffra
CGGCAAAACGTTGTCGAGGACGAGAAGTTTTGGTGGTTTTTTTCGTCCCGCAAAAGGTAGGTTGTAAAAGCCTCAAAACACGACCGATAATTTTCCTACAGGTTTTGTAACGCTCATACCGCTCTAGGAATTCCCATGCCCGGCGGGTAGCATCATCTCAAAAAACATAAAATGTGTATTTTGAGGGCCTAAACGATGTTTTTTTTGCAAAACGGTCCCCGAGCTCATGTCCAAAGGCTATTAGTTTTGATCGTCGACTCGTTTGGCATTGAAATGGGTCTAAAACAACACAAAACTAGCCAACCATTGTTTTTGCAAAAATCACCCGCAACACGATGTCGAGGACGAGAAGTTTTGGTGGTTTTTTTCGTTCGAAAAAAGGTAGGTTGTAAAAGCCTCAAAAGTCGACCGACAATTTTCCTACAGGTTTTGTAACGCTTATACCGCTCTTGGAATTCCCATGCCCGGCGGGTAGCGTCATCTCAAAAAACATAAAATGTGTGTTTGGAAGGCCTAAACGATGTTTTTTCTCCAAAAGGGACCCCGAGCTCATGTCCAAAGGCTATTAGTTTTGATCGTCGGCTCATTTGGCATTGAACTGGGTCTAAAAAACCACAAAATTAGCCAGCAATTTTTTTTGCAAAAATCACCGACAAAACGTTGTCGAGGACGAGAAGTTTCGGTGGTTGTTTTCGTCCCGCAAAAGGTAGGTTGTAAAAGCCTCAAAACTCGATCGACAATTTTCCTATAGGTTTTGTAATGCTCATACCGCTCTAGGAATTCCCATGCCCGGCGGGTAGCATCGTCTCGAAAAACATAAAATGTGTATTTGGAAGGCCTAAACAATGTTTTTTCTCCAAAAGGGACCCCGAGCTCATGCCCAAAGGCTATTTGTTTTGATCATCGGCTTGTTTGGCATTGAAATGGGTCTAAAACAACACAAAACTAGCCAACCATTGTTTTTGCAAAAATCACCCAAAAGACGATGTCGAGGACGAGAAGTTTTGGTTGTTTTTTTTATCCGGTAAAAGGTAGGTTGTAAAAGCCTCAAAACTCGACCGACAATTTTCCTATAGGTTTTCTAACGCTCATACCGCTCCAAGAATTCCGATGCCCGACGGTTAGCATCATCTCGAAAAACATAAAATGTGTATTTTGAGGGCCTAAACGATGTTTTTTCTCCAAAAGCGACCCCGAGCTCATGTCCAAAGGCTATTAGTTTTGATCGTCGGCTCGTTTGACATTGAACCGGGTCTAAAAAACCACAAAACTAGCTAGCAATTTTTTTTGCAAAAATCACCGGCAAAATGTTGTCGAGGACGAGACGTTTTGGTGGTTTTTTTCGTCGTGCAAAAGGTAGGTTGTAAAAGCCTCAAAACTCGACCGAAAATTTTCCTATAGGTTTTGTAATGCTCATACCGCTCTAGGAATTCCCATGCCCGACGAGTAGCATCATCTCGAAAAAAATAAAATGTTTATTTGAAAGGCCTAAATGATTTTTTTCTCCGAAAGGGACCCCGAGCTCATGTCCAAAGGCTATTAGTTTTGATCGTCGGCTCGTTTCACATTGAACTCGGGTCTAAAAAACCACAAAACTAGCTAGCAATTGTTTTTGCAAAAATCACCGGCAAAACGTTGTCGAGGACGAGAAGTTTTGGTGGTTTTTTCGTCCCGCAAAAGGTAGGTTGTAAAAGCCTCAAAACTCAACCGACAATTTTCCTACGGGTTTTGTAACGCTCATACCGCTCTAGGAATTCCCATGCCCGGCGGGTAGCATCATCTCAAAAAACATAAAATGTGTATTTGGAAGGCCTAAACGATATTTTTTCTCCAAAAGGGACCCTAAGCACATATCCAAAAGCTATTAGTTTTGATTGTCGTGTCGTTTGGCATTGAAATGAGTCTAAAACAACACAAAACTAGCCAACCATTGTTTTTGCAAAAATCACCCGCAACACGATGTCGAGGACAAGAAGTTTTGGTGGTTTTTTTCGTTTGAAAAAAGGTAGGTTGTAAAAGCCTCAAAACTCGACTAACAATTTTCCTATAGGTTTTGTAACTCTCTTACCGCTCTAGGAATTCCCATGCCCGACGGGTAGCATAATCTCAAAAAACATAAAATGTGTGTTTGGAAGGCCTAAACGATGTTTTTTCTCCAAAAGGGACCCCGAGCCGATGTCCAAAGGCTATTAGTTTTGATCGTCGGCTTATTTGGCATTGAACTCGGGTCTAAAAAACCACAAAATTAGCCAGCAATTTTTTTTGCAAAATCACCGACAAAACGTTGTCGAGGACGAGAAGTTTTGGTGATTGTTTTCGTCCCGCAAAAGGTAGGTTGCAAAAGCCTCAAAACTCGACCGACAATTTTCCTACGGGTTTTGTAACGCTCATACCGCTTTAGGAATTCCCATGCTCGGCGGGTAGCATCATCTCGAAAAGCATAAAATGTGTATTTGGAAGGCGTAAACGATGTTTTTTCTCCAAAAGGGACCCCGAGCTCATGTCCAAAGGCTATTAGTTTTTATCGTCGGCTCGTTTGTCATTCAAATGGGTCTAAAACAAGCACAAAACTAGCCGACCATTGTTTGTGCAAAAATCACCCGTACCACGATGTAGAGGACGAGAAGTTTTGGTGGTTTTTTTCATCCGACAAAAGGTAGGTTGTAAAGGCCTCAAAACTCAATTGACAATTTTCCTATAGGTTTTGTAATGGTCATACCGCTTTAGGAATTCCCATGCTCGGCGGGTAGCATCATCTCGAAAAGCATAAAATGTGTATTTGGAAGGCGTAAACAATGTTTTTTCTCCAAAAGGGACCATGAGCTCATGTCCAAAGGCTATTTGTTTTGATCGTCGGCTCGTTTGGCATTGAAATGGGTCTAAAACAACACAAAACTAGCCGGCCATTGTTTCGCAAAAATCACCCGCAACACGATGTCGAGGACGAGAAGTTTTGGTGGTTTTTATCGTCCAGACAAAAGGTAGGTTGTAAAAGCCTCAAAACTCGACCGATAATTTTCCTATAGGTTTTGTAACGGTCATACTCGCTCCGAGAATTCCCATGCCCGGCGGTTAGCATGATCTCGAAAAACATAAGATATGTATTTTGAGGGCCTAAACGATGTTTTTTCTCCAAAAGGGACCCCGAGCCGATGTCGAAAGGCTATTAGTTTTGATCGTCGGCTCGTTTTGCATTGAAATGGGTCTAAACAACACAAAACTAGCCAGCCGTTGTTTTTGTAAAAATCACCCACAACACGATGCCGAGGATGAGAAGTTTCGGTGGTTTTTTTCGTCCGGAAAAAGGTAGGTTGAAAAAGCCTCAAAACTCGACCGATAATTTTCGTACAAGTTTTGTAACGCTCATACCGCTCTAGGAATTCCCATGCCCGGCGGGTAGCATCATCTCGAAAAACATAAAATGTGTATATGGAAGGCGTAAACGATGTTTTTTTTTCCAAAAGTGGCCCTAAGCTCAAGTCCAAAGGTTGTTAGTTTTTATCGTCGGCTCATTTGGGATTCAAATGGGTCTAAAACAACACAAAACTAGCCAGCCATTGTTGTTGCAAAAATCACCCGTAACACCATGTAGAGGACGAGAAGTTTTGGTGGTTTTTTTCATCCGACAAAAGGTAGGTTGTAATGGCCTCAAAACTCGATTGACAATTTTCCTACGGGTTTTGTAACGCTCATACCGCTTTAGGAATTCCCATGCTCGGCGGGTTGCATCATCTCGAAAAACATAAAATGTGTATTTGGAAGGCGTAAACGATGTTTTTTCTCCAAAAGGGACCCCGAGCTCATGTCCAAAGGCTATTAGTTTTGATCGTCGGCTCGTTTGGCATTGAACTCGGGTCTAAAAAACCACAAAACTAGCAAGCAATGTTTTTTGCAAAAATCATCGGCAAAACGTTGTCGAGGACGAGAAGCTTTGGTGGTTTTTTCGTCCCGCAAAAGGTAGGTTGTAAAAGCCTCAAAATTCAATTGACAATTTTCCTATAGGTTTTGTAATGCTCATACCGCTCTAGGAATTCCCATGCCCGGCGAGTAGCATCATCTCGAAAAACATAAAATGTGTATTTGGAAGGCCTAAACGATATTTTTTCTCCAAAAGGGACCCTAAGCACATATCCAAAAGCTATTAGTTTTGATTGTCGTGTCGTTTGGCATTGAAATGAGTCTAAAACAACACAAAACTAGCCAACCATTGTTTTTGCAAAAATCACCCGCAACACGATGTCGAGGACAAGAAGTTTTGGTGGTTTTTTTCGTTTGAAAAAAGGTAGGTTGTAAAAGCCTCAAAACTCGACTAACAATTTTCCTATAGGTTTTGTAACTCTCTTACCGCTCTAGGAATTCCCATGCCCGACGGGTAGCATCATCTCAAAAAACATAAAATGTGTGTTTGGAAGGCCTAAACGATGTTTTTTCTCCAAAAGGGACCCCGAGCCGATGTCCAAAGGCTATTAGTTTTGATCGTCGGCTTATTTGGCATTGAACTGGGTCTAAAAAACCACAAAATTAGCCGAGTAATTTTTTTTGCAAAATCACCGACAAAACGTTGTCGAGGACGAGAAGTTTTGGTGATTGTTTTCGTCCCGCAAAAGTTAGGTTGCAAAAGCCTCAAAACTCGACCGACAATTTTCCTACAGGTTTTGTAACGCTCATACCGCTTTAGGAATTCCCATGCTCGACGGGTAGCATCATCTCGAAAAGCATAAAATGTGTATTTGGAAGGCGTAAACGATGTTTTTTCTCCAAAAGGGACCCCGAGCTCATGTCCAAAGGCTATTAGTTTTTATCGTCGGCTCGTTTGTCATTCAAATGGGTCTAAAACAAGCACAAAACTAGCCGACCATTGTTTGTGCAAAAATCACCCGTACCACGATGTAGAGGACGAGAAGTTTTGGTGGTTTTTTTCATCCGACAAAAGGTAGGTTGTAAAGGCCTCAAAACGCGATTGACAATTTTCCTATAGGTTTTGTAATGCTCATACCGCTTTAGGAATTCCCATGCTCGGCGGGTAGCATCATCTCGAAAAGCATAAAATGTGTATTTGGAAGGCGTAAACAATGTTTTTTCTCCAAAAGGGACCATGAGCTCATGTCCAAAGGCTATTTGTTTTGATCGTCGGCTCGTTTGGCATTGAAATGGGTCTAAAACAACACAAAACTAGCCAGCCATTGTTTCGCAAAAATCACCCGCAACACGATGTCGAGGACGAGAAGTTTTGGTGGTTTTTATCGTCCAACAAAAGGTAGGTTGTAAAAGCCTCAAAACTCGACCGATAATTTTCCTATAGGTTTTGTAACGGTCATACTCGCTCCGAGAATTCCCATGCCCGGCGGTTAGCATGATCTCGAAAAACATAAGATATGTATTTTGAGGGCCTAAACGATGTTTTTTCTCCAAAAGGGACCCCGAGCCGATGTCGAAAGGCTATTAGTTTTGATCGTCGGCTCGTTTTGCATTGAAATGGGTCTAAACAACACAAAACTAGCCAGTTGTTGTTTTTGTAAAAATCACCCACAACACGATGCCAAGGATGAGAAGTTTCGGTGGTTTTTTTCGTCCGAAAAAGGTAGGTTGTAAAAGCCTCAAAACTCGACCGATAATTTTCGTACAAGTTTTGTAACGCTCATACCGCTCTAGGAATTCCCATGCCCGCGGGTAGCATCATCTCGAAAAACATAAAATGTGTATATGGAAGGCGTAAACGATGTTTTTTTTTCCAAAAGTGGCCCTAAGCTCAAGTCCAAAGGTTGTTAGTTTTTATCGTCGACTCATTTGGGATTCAAATGGGTCTAAAACAACACAAAACTAGCCAGCCATTGTTGTTGCAAAAATCACCCGTAACACCATGTAGAGGACGAGAAGTTTTGGTGGTTTTTTTCATCCGACAAAAGGTAGGTTGTAATGGCCTCAAAACTCGATTGACAATTTTCCTACGGGTTTTGTAACGCTCATACCGCTTTAGGAATTCCCATGCTCGGCGGGTTGCATCATCTCGAAAAACATAAAATGTGTATTTGGAAGGCGTAAACGATGTTTTTTCTCCAAAAGGGACCCCGAGCTCATGTCCAAAGGCTATTAGTTTTGATCGTCGGCTCGTTTGGCATTGAACCGGGTCTAAAAAACCACAAAACTAGCAAGCAATGTTTTTTTGCAAAAATCATCGGCAAAACGTTGTCGAGGACGAGAAGCTTTGGTGGTTTTTTCGTCCCGCAAAAGGTAGGTTGTAAAAGCCTCAAAATTCAATTGACAATTTTCCTATAGGTTTTGTAATGCTCATACCGCTCTAGGAATTCCCATGTCCGGCGGGTAGCATCATCTCGAAAAACATAAAATGTGTATTTGGAAGGCGTAAACGATGTTTTTTCTCCAAAGGGGACCCCGAGCTTATGTCCAAAGGCTAATAGTTTTGATCGTCGTCTCGTTTGGGATTGAAATGGGTCTAAAACAACACAAAACTAGCCATCCATTATTTTTGCAAAAATCACCCACAACACGATGTCGAGAACCGAAGTTTTGGTCGTTTTTTTCGTCCGAAAAAGGTAGGTTGTAAAAGCCTCAAAACGCGACCGATAATTTTCATACAGCTTTTGTAACGCTCATACCGCTCTAAGAATTCCCATGCCCGACGAGTAGCATCATCTCGAAAAACATAAAATGTGTATTTGAAAGGCGTAAACGATGTTTTTTCTCCTAAAGGGACCCCGAGCTCATGTCCAAAGGCTATTAGTTTTGATCGTCGGCTCTTTTGGCATTGAAATGGGTCTAAAACAACACAAAACTCTCCAACCATTGTTTTTGGAAAAATCACCCGCAACACGATGTCAAGGATGAGAACTTTCGGTGGTTTTTTTCGTCCCGCAAAAGGTAGGTTGAAAAAGCCTCAAAACTCGACCGACAATTTTCCTATGGTTTTGTAATGCTCATACCGCTCTAGGAATTCTCATGCTCGGTGGGTAGCATGATCTCGAAAAACATAAAATGTGTATTTGAAAGGCGTAAATGATGTTTTTTCTCCTAAACGACCCCGAGCTCATGGCCAAAGGCTATTAGTTTTAATCGTCGGCTCGTTTGGCATTGAATTGGGTCTAAAAAACCACAAAACTAGCCAGCAATTTTTTTTTGCAAAAATCATCGGCAAATCGTTGTCGAGGACGAGAAGCTTTGGTGGTTTTTTCGTCCCGCAAAAGGTAGGTTGTAAAAGCCTCAAAACTCAATTGACAATTTTCCTATAGGTTTTGTAATGCTCATACCGCTCTAGGAATTCCCATGCCCGGTGGGTAGCATGATCTCAAAAAACATAAAATGTGTATTTGAAAGGCGTAAACGATGTTTTGTCTCCTAAAGGGACCCCGAGCTCATGTCCAAAGGCTATTAGTTATGATCGTCGGCTCTTTTGGCATTGAAATGGGTCTAAAACAACACAAAACTCTCCAGCCATTGTTTTTGGAAAAATCACCCGCAACACGATGTCAAGGATGAGAACTTTTGGTGGTTTTTTTCGTCCCGCAAAAGGTAGGTTGAAAAAGCCTCAAAACTCGATTGACAATTTTCCTATGGTTTTGTAATGCTCATACCGCTCTAGGAATTCTCATGCCCGGGGGTAACATCATCTCGAAAAACCTAAAATGTGTATTTGGAAGGCGTAAACGATGTTTTTTCTCCAAAAGGGACCCCGAGCCGATGTCTAAAGGCTATTAATTTTGATCGTAGGCTCATTTGGCATTGAACTCGGGTCTAAAAAACCACAAAACTAGCCGGTAATTTTTTTTTGCAAATATCACCGGTAAAACGTTGTCGAGGAGGAGAAGCTTTGGTAGTTTTTTCGTCCCGCAAAAGGTAGGTTGTAAAAGCCTCAAAACTCGACCGACAATTTTTCTATAGGTTTTGTAATGCTCATACCGCTATAGGAATTCCCATGCCCGGCGGGTAGCATCATCTCGAAAAACATAAAATGTGTATTTGGAAGGCCTAAACGATGATTTTTGTCCAAAAGGGACCCCGAGCTCATGTCCAAAGGCTATTAGTTTCGATCGTCGGCTCGTTTGGCATTGAAATGGGTCTAAAACAACACAATTCTCCAGCCATTGTTTTTAGAAAAATCACCCGCAACACGATGTCGAGGACGAGAACTTTTGGTGGTTTTTTTCGTCCCGCAAAAGGTAGGTTGAAAAAGCCTCAAAACTCGAATGACAATTTTCCTATAGGTTTTGTAATGCTCATACCACTCTAGGAATTCCCATGCCCGTGGGTAGCCCGATCTCAAAAAACATAAAATGTGTATTTGAAAAGCGTAAACGATGTTTTTTCTCCTAAAGGGACCCCGAGCTCATGTCCAAAGGCTATTAGTTTTGATCGTTGGCTCTTTTGGCATTGAAATGGGTCTAAAACAACACAAAACTCTCCAGCCATTGTTTTTGGAAAAATCACCCGCAACACGATGTCAAGGATGAGAACTTTCGGTGGTTTTTTTCGTCCCGCAAAAGGTAGGTTGAAAAAGCCTCAAAACTCGACCGACAATTTTCCTATGGTTTTGTAATGCTCATACCGCTCTAGGAATTCTCATGCCCGGTGGGTAGCATGATCTCGAAAAACATATAATGTGTATTTGAAAGGCGTAAATGATGTTTTTTCTCCTAAACGACCCCGAGCTCATGGCCAAAGGCTATTAGTTTTGATCGTCGGCTCGTTTGGCATTGAATTGGGTCTAAAAAACCACAAAACTAGCCAGCAATTTTTTTTTGCAAAAATCATCGGCAAATCGTTGTCGAGGACGAGAAGCTTTGGTGGTTTTTTCGTCCCGCAAAAGGTAGGTTGTAAAAGCCTCAAAACTCAATTGACAATTTTCCTATAGGTTTTGTAATGCTCATACCGCTCTAGGAATTCCCATGCCCGGTGGGTAGCATGATCTCAAAAAACATAAAATGTGTATTTGAAAGGCGTAAACGATGTTTTGTCTCCTAAAGGGACCCCGAGCTCATGTCCAAAGGCTATTAGTTTTGATCGTCGGCTCTTTTGGCATTGAAATGGGTATAAAACAACACAAAACTCTCCAGCCATTGTTTTTGGAAAAATCACCCACAACACGATGTCAAGGATGAGAACTTTTGGTGGTTTTTTTCGTCCCGCAAAAGGTAGGTTGAAAAAGCCTCAAAACTCGATTGACAATTTTCCTATGGTTTTGTAATGCTCATACCGCTCTAGGAATTCTCATGCCCGGGGGTAACATCATGTCGAAAAACCTAAAATGTGTATTTGGAAGGCGTAAACGATGTTTTTTCTCCAAAAGGGACCCCGAGCCGATGTCTAAAGGCTATTAATTTTGATCGTAGGCTCATTTGGCATTGAACCGGGTCTAAAAAACCACAAAACTAGCCGCAATTTTTTTTTGCAAATATCACCGGTAAAACGTTGTCGAGGAGGAGAAGCTTTGGTAGTTTTTTCGTCCCGCAAAAGGTAGGTTGTAAAAGCCTCAAAACTCGACCGACAATTTTTCTATAGGTTTTGTAATGCTCATACCGCTATAGGAATTCCCATGCCCGGCGGGTAGCATCATCTCGAAAAACATAAAATGTGTATTTGGAAGGCCCGAACGATGTTTTTTGTCCAAAAGGGACCCCGAGCTCATGTCCAAAGGCTATTAGTTTTGATCGTCGGCTCGTTTGGCATTGAAATGGGTCTAAAACAACACAATTCTCCAGCCATTGTTTTTAGAAAAATCACCCGCAACACGATGTCGAGGACGAGAACTTTTGGTGGTTTTTTTCGTCCCGCAAAAGGTAGGTTGAAAAAGCCTCAAAACTCGAATGACAATTTTCCTATAGGTTTTGTAATGCTCATACCGCTCTAGGAATTCCCATGCCCGGTGGGTAACATGATCTCAAAAAACATAAAATGTGTATTTGAAAGGCGTAAACGATGTTTTTTCTCCTAAAGGGACCCGAGCTCATGTCCAAAGGCTATTAGTTTTGATCGTCGGCTCTTTTGGCATTGAAATGGGTCTAAAACAACACAAAACTCTCCAGCCATTGTTTTTGGAAAAATCACCCGCAACACGATGTCAAGGATGAGAACTTTCGGTGGTTTTTTTCGTCCCGCAAAAGGTAGGTTGAAAAAGCCCCAAAACTCGACCGACAATTTTACTATGGTTTTGTAATGCTCATACCGCTCTAGGAATTCTCATGCCCGGTGGGTAGCATGATCTCGAAAAACATATAATGTGTATTTGAAAGGCGTAAATGATGTTTTTTCTCCTAAAGGACCCCGAGCTCATGGCCAAAGGCTATTAGTTTTGATCGTCGGCTCGTTTGGCATTGAACTCGGGTCTAAAAAACCACAAAACTAGCCAGCAATTTTTTTTTGCAAAAATCATCGGCAAAACGTTGTCGAGGACGAGAAGCTTTGGTGGTTTTTTCGTCCCGTAAAAGGCAGGTTGTAAAAGCCTCAAAACTCAATTGACAATTTTCCTATAGGTTTTGTAATGCTCATACCGCTCTAGGAATTCCCATGCCCGGTGGGTAGCATGATCTCAAAAAACATAAAATGTGTATTTGAAAGGCGTAAACAATGTTTTTTCTCCTAAAGGGACCCCGAGCTCATGTCCAAAGGCTATTAGTTTTGATCATCGGCTCTTTTGGCATGGAAATGGGTCTAAAACAACACAAAACTCTCCAGCCATTGTTTTTGGAAAAATCACCCGCAACACGATGTCAAGGATGAGAACTTTCGGTGGTTTTTTTCGTCCCGCAAAAGGTAGGTTGAAAAAGCCTCAAAACTCGACCGACAATTTTCCTATGGTTTTGTAATGCTCATACCGCTCTAGGAATTCTCATGCCCGTGGGTAGCATGATCTCGAAAAACATAAAATGTGTATTTGAAAGGCGTAAACGATGTTTTCTCCTAAAGGGACCCCGAGCTCATGTCCAAAGGCTATTAGTTTTGATCGTCGGCTCTTTTGGCATTGAAATGGGTCTAAAACAACACAAAACTCTCCAGCCATTGTTTTTGGAAAAATCACCCGCAACACGATGTCAAGGATGAGAACTTTCGGTGGTTTTTTTCGTCCCGCAAAAGGTAGGTTGAAAAAGCCTCAAAACTCGACCGACAATTTTCCTATGGTTTTGTAATGCTCATACCGCTCTAGGAATTCTCATGCCCGGTGGGTAGCATGATCTCGAAAAACATATAATGTGTATTTGAAAGGCATAAATGATGTTTTTTCTCCTAAAGGACCCCGAGCTCATGGCCAAAGGCTATTAGCTTTCATCGTCGGCTCGTTTGGCATTGAACTCGGGTCTAAAAAACCACAAAACTAGCCGACAATTTTTTTTTGCAAAAATCTTCGGCAAAACGTTGTCGAGGACGAGAAGCTTTGGTGGTTTTTTCGTCCCGCAAAAGGCAAGTTGTAAAAGCCTCAAAACTCAATTGACAATTTTCCTATAGGTTTTGTAATGCTCATACCGCTCTAGGAATTCCCATGCCCGGTGGGTAGCATGATCTCAAAAAACATAAAATGTGTATTTGAAAGGCGTAAACAATGTTTTTTCTCCTAAAGGGACCCCGAGCTCATGTCCAAAGGCTATTAGTTTTGATCGTCGGCTCTTTTGGCATTGAAATGGGTCTAAAACAACACAAAACTCTCCAGCCATTGTTTTTGGAAAAATCACCCGCAACACGATGTCAAGGATGAGAACTTCGGTGGTTTTTTTCGTCCCGTAAAAGGTAGGTTGAAAAAGCCTCAAAACTCGACCGACAATTTTCCTATGGTTTTGTAATGCTCATACCGCTCTAGGAATTCTCATGCCCGGTGGGTAGCATGATCTCGAAAAACATAAAATGTGTATTTGAAAGGCATAAATGATGTTTTTTCTCCTAAAGGACCCCGAGCTCATGGCCAAAGGCTATTAGTTTTGATCGTCGGCTCGTTTGGCATTGAATTGGGTCTAAAAAACCACAAAACTAGCCAGCAATTTTTTTTTGCAAAAATCATCGGCAAAACGTTGTCGAGGACGAGAAGCTTTGGTGGTTTTTTCGTCCCGCAAAAGGTAGGTTGTAAAAGCCTCAAAACTCAATTGACAATTTTCCTATAGGTTTTGTAATGCTCATACCGCTCTAGGAATTCCCATGCCGGTGGGTAGCATGATCTCAAAAAACATAAAATGTGTATTTGAAAGGCGTAAACAATGTTTTTTCTCCTAAAGGGACCCCGAGCTCATGTCCAAAGGCTATTAGTTTTGATCATCGGCTCTTTTGGCATGGAAATGGGTCTAAAACAACACAAAACTCTCCAGCCATTGTTTTTGGAAAAATCACCCGCAACACGATGTCAAGGATGAGAACTTTCGGTGGTTTTTTTCGTCCCGCAAAAGGTAGGTTGAAAAAGCCTCAAAACTCGACCGACAATTTTCCTATGGTTTTGTAATGCTCATACCGCTCTAGGAATTCTCATGCCCGGTGGGTAGCATGATCTCGAAAAACATAAAATGTGTATTTGAAAGGCGTAAACGATGTTTTCTCCTAAAGGGACCCCGAGCTCATGTCCAAAGGCTATTAGTTTTGATCGTCGGCTCTTTTGGCATTGAAATGGGTCTAAAACAACACAAAACTCTCCGACCATTGTTTTTGGAAAAATCACCCGCAACACGATGTCAAGGATGAGAACTTTCGGTTGTTTTTTTCGTCCCGCAAAAGGTAGGTTGAAAAAGCCTCAAAACTCGACCGACAATTTTCCTATGGTTTTGTAATGCTCATACCGCTCTAGGAATTCTCATGCCCGGTGGGTAGCATGATCTCGAAAAACATATAATGTGTATTTGAAAGGCATAAATGATGTTTTTTCTCCTAAAGGACCCCGAGCTCATGGCCAAAGGCTATTAGTTTTCATCGTCGGCTCGTTTGGCATTGAACTCGGGTCTAAAAAACCACAAAACTAGCCAGCAATTTTTTTTTGCAAAAATCATCGGCAAAACGTTGTCGAGGACGAGAAGCTTTGGTGGTTTTTTCGTCCCGCAAAAGGCAGAGTTGTAAAAGCCTCAAAACTCAATTGACAATTTTCCTATAGGTTTTGTAATGCTCATACCGCTCTAGGAATTCCCATGCTCGGTGGGTAGCATGATCTCAAAAAACATAAAATGTGTATTTGAAAGGCGTAAACAATGTTTTTTCTCCTAAAGGGACCCCGAGCTCATGTCCAAAGGCTATTAGTTTTGATCGTCGGCTCTTTTGGCATTGAAATGGGTCTAAAACAACACAAAACTCTCCAGCCATTGTTTTTGGAAAAATCACCCGCAACACGATGTCAAGGATGAGAACTTCGGTGGTTTTTTTCGTCCCGCAAAAGGTAGGTTGAAAAAGCCTCAAAACTCGACCGACAATTTTCCTATGGTTTTGTAATGCTCATACCGCTCTAGGAATTCTCATGCCCGGTGGGTAGCATGATCTCGAAAAACATAAAATGTGTATTTGAAAGGCATAAATGATGTTTTTTCTCCTAAAGGACCCCGAGCTCATGGCCAAAGGCTATTAGTTTTGATCGTCGGCTCGTTTGGCATTGAATTGGGTCTAAAAAACCACAAAACTAGCCAGCAATTTTTTTTGCAAAAATCATCGGCAAAACGTTGTCGAGGACGAGAAGCTTTGGTGGTTTTTTCGTCCCGCAAAAGGTAGGTTGTAAAAGCCTCAAAACTCAATTGACAATTTTCCTATAGGTTTTGTAATGCTCATACCGCTCTAGGAATTCCCATGCCCGGTGGGTAGCATGATCTCAAAAAACATAAAATGTGTATTTGAAAGGCGTAAACGATGTTTTTTCTCCGAAAGGGACCTCGAGCTCATGGCCAAAGGCCATTAGTTTTGATCGTCGACTCGGTTTGGCAATGAAATAGATCTAAAACAACACAAAACTAGCCGACCATTATTTTTACAAAAATCACTCGTAACACGATGTCGAGGACGAGAAGTTTTGGCGGTTTTTTTGTCCGCAAAAGGTTGATTGTAAAAGCCTCAAAAGTCGACCGACAATTTTCCTATAGGTTTTCTAACGCTCATACCGCTCTAGGAATTCCCATGCTCGGCGGGTAGCATCATCGCAAAAAACATAAAATGTGTATTTGGAAGGCCTAAACGATGTTTTTTCTCCAAAAGGGACCCTCGAGCTCATTTCCAAAGGCTATTAGTTTTGATCATCGGCTCGTTTGGCATTGAATCGGTTCTAAAAAACCACAAAACTAGCCAGTAATTTTATTTTCAAAAATCACCGACAAAACGTTGTCGAGGACGAGAAGTTTTGGTGGTTTTTTTCATCGTTCAAAAGGTAGGTTGTAAAAGCCTCAAAACTCGACCGACAATTTTCCTACAGTGTTTTGTAACGCTCATACCGCTCTAGGAATTCCCATGCCCGGCGGGTAGCATCATCTCAAAAAACATAAAATGTGTATTTGGAAGGCCTAAACGATATTTTTTCTCCAAAAGGGACCCTAAGCACATGTCCGAAAGCTATTAGTTTTGATCGTAGGCTCGTTTGGCATTGAAATCGGTCTAAAACAACACACAACTATCCAACCATTGCTTTTGCAAAAATCACCCATAACACGATGTCGAGGACCGAAGTTTTGGTTGTTTTTTTTGTCCGGTAAAAGGTAGGTTGTAAAAGCCTCAAAACTCGACCGACAATTTTCCTATAGGTTTTCTAACGCTCATACCGCTCCAAGAATTTTGATGCTCAACGGTTAGCATCATCTCGAAAAACATAAAATGTGTATTTTGAGGGCCTAAACGATGTTTTTTCTCAAAAAGCAACCCCGAGCTCATGTCCAAAGGCTATTAGTTTTGATCGTCGGCTCGTTTGACATTGAACCGGGCCTAAAAAACCACAAAACTAGCTAGGAATTTTTTTTGCAAAAATCACCGCAAAACGTTGTCGAGGACGAGAAGTTTTGGTGGTTTTTTTCTTCCCGCAAAAGGTTGGTTGTAAAAGCCTCAAAACTCGACCGATAATTTTCCTATAGGTTTTGTAACGCTCATACCGCTCTAGGAATTCCCATGCTCGGCGGGTAGCATCATCGCGAAAAACATAAAATGTGTATTTGGAAGGCCTAATCGATGTTTTTTCTCCAAAAGGGACCCCGAGCTCATGTCCGCAGGCTATTAGTTTTGATCGTCGGCGCAGCTTGGTGTTGAACTCGGGTCTAAAAAACCACAAAACTAGCCGCAATTTTTTTTGCAAAAATCACGGACAAAACGTTGTCGAGGACGAGAAGTTTTGGTGGTTTTTTTCTTCCCGCAAAAGGTTGGTTGTAAAAGCCTCAAAACCCGACCGATAATTTTCCTATAGGTTTTGTAATGCTCATACCGCTCTAGGAATTCCCATGCCCGACGAGTAGCATCATCTCGAAAAACATAAAATGTGTATTTGGAAGGCCTAATCGATGTTTTTTCTCCGTAAGGGACCCCGAGCTCATGTCCGAAGGCCATTAGTTTTGATCGTCGACTCGTTTGGCAATGAAATAGATCTAAAACAACACAAAACTAGCCAGCCATTATTTTTGCAAAAATCACTTGTAACACGATGTCGAGGACGAGAAGTTTTGGCGGTTTTTTTTGTCCGCAAAAGGTTGATTGTAAAAGCCTCAAAAGTCGACCGACAATTTTCCTATAGGTTTTCTAACGCTCATACCGCTCTAGGAATTCCCATGCTCGGCGGGTAGCATCATCGCGAAAAACATAAAATGTGTATTTGGAAGGCTTAAACGATGTTTTTTCTCTAAAAGGGACCCCGAGCTCATGTCCAAAGGCTATTAGTTTTGATCGTCTGCTCGTTTGGCATTGAACCGGTTCTAAAAAACCACAAAACTAGCCAGTAATTTTATTTTCAAAAATCACCGCAAAACGTTGTCGAGGACGAGAAGTTTTGGTGGTTTTTTTCATCGTGCAAAAGGTAGGTTGTAAAAGCCTCAAAACTCGACCGACAATTTTCCTACAGTGTTTTGTAACGCTCATACCGCTCTAGGAATTCCCATGCCCGTGCGGTAGCATCATCTCAAAAAACATAAAATGTGTATTTGGAAGGCCTAAACGATATTTTTTCTTCAAAAGGGACCCTAAGCACATGTCCAAAAGCTATTAGTTTTGATCGTAGGCGCGTTTGGCATTGAAATCGGTCTAAAACAACACATAACTATCCAACCATTGCTTTTGCAAAAATCACCCATAACACGATGTCGAGGACCGAAGTTTTGGTTGTTTTTTTTCTCCGGTAAAAGGTAGGTTGTAAAAGCCTCAAAACTCGACCGACAATTTTCCTATAGGTTTTCTAACGCTCATACCGCTCTAAGAATTTTGATGCCCGACGGTTAGCATCATCTCGAAAAACATAAAATGTGTATTTTGAGGGCCTAAACGATGTTTTTTCTCAAAAAGCAACCCCGAGCTCATGTCCAAAGGCTATTAGTTTTGATCGTCGGCTCGTTTGACATTGAACTCGCGCCTAAAAAACCACAAAACTAGCTAGCAATTTTTTTTGCAAAAATCACCGGCAAAACGTTGTCGAGGATGAGAAGTTTTGGTGGTTTTTTTCTTCCCGCAAAAGGTTGGTTGTAAAAGCCTCAAAACTCGACCGACAATTTTCCTATAGGTTTTGTAATGCTCATACCGCTCGAGGAATTCCCGTGCTCGGCGGTAGCATCATCGCGAAAAACATAAAATGTGTATTTGGAAGGCCTAATCGATGTTTTTTCTCCAAAAGGGACCCCGAGCTCATGTCCAGAGGCTATTAGTTTTGATCGTCGGCGCAGCTTGGCGTTGAACTCGGGTCTAAAAAACCACAAAACTAGCTAGCAATGTTTTTTGCAAAAATCACCGACAAAACGTTGTCGAGTACGAGAAGTTTTGGTGGTTTTTTTCTTCCCGCAAAAGGTTGGTTGTAAAAGCCTCAAAACCCGACCGATAATTTTCCTATAGGTTTTGTAATGCTCATACTCGCTCTAGGAATTCCCATGCCCGGCGAGTAGCATCATCTCGAAAAACATAAAATGTGTATTTGGAAGGCCTAATCGATGTTTTTTCTCCGAAAGGGACGCCGAGCTCCTGTCCGAAGGCCATTAGTTTTGATCGTCGACTCGTTTGGCAATGAAATCGATCTAGAACAACACAAAACTAGCCAGCCATTATTTTTGCAAAAATAACCCGTAACACGATGTCGAGGACGAGAAGTTTTGGCGATTTTTTTTGTCCGCAAAAGGTCGATTGTAAAAGCCTCAAAAGTTGACCGACAATTTTCCTATAGGTTCTCTAACGCTCATACCGGTCTAGGAATTCCCATGCCCGACGGTTAGCATCATCTCGAAAGACATAAAATGTGTATTTTGAGGGCCTAAACGATGTTTTTTCTCCGTAAGCGACCCCGAGCTCATGTCCAAAGGCTATCAGTTTTGATCGTCGGCTTGTTTGACATTGAACCGGGTCCGAAAAACCACAAAACTAGCTAGCAATTGTTTTTGCAAAAATCACCGCAAAACGTTGTCGAGGACGAGAAGTTTTGGTGGTTTTTTTCCTTCTGCAAAAGGTTGGTTGTAAAAGCCTCAAAACTCGACCGACAATTTTCCTATAGGTTTTGTAATGCTCATACCACTCTAGGAATTCCCATGCTCGGCGGGTAGCATCATCGCGAAAAACATAAAATGTGTATTTGGAAGGCCTAATCGATGTTTTTTCTCCAAAAGGGACCCCGAGCTCATGTCCGAAGGCCATTAGTTTTGATCGTCGACTCGTTTGGCAATGAAATCGATCTAAAACAACACAAAACTAGCCAGCCATTATTTTTGCAAAAATCACCGTAACACGATGTCGAGGACGAGAAGTTTTGGCGGTTTTTTTTGTCCGGCAAAAGGTCGATTGTAAAAGCCTCAAAAGTCGACCGACAATTTTCCTATAGGTTTTCTAACGATCATACCGGTCTAGGAATTCCCATGCCCGACGGTTAGCATCATCTCGAAAGACATAAAATGTGTATTTTGAGGGCCTAAACGATGTTTTTTCTCCGTAAGCGACCCCGAGCTCATGTCCAAAGGCTATTAGTTTTGATCGTCGGCTCATTTGGCATTGAACCGAGTCTAGAAAACCACAAAACTAGCTAGCAATTTTTTTTCCAAAAATCACCGGCAAAACGTTGTCGAGGACGAGAAGTTTTGGTGGTTTTTTTCTTCCCGCAAAAGGTTGGTTGTAAAAGCCTCAAAACTCGACCGATAATTTTCCTATAGGTTTTGTAATGCTCATACCACTCTAGGAATTCCCATGCTCTGCGGGTAGCATCATCGCGAAAAACATAAAATGTGTATTTGAAAGGCCTAATCGATGTTTTTTCTCCAAAAGGGACCCCGAGCTCATGTCCGCAGGCTATTAGTTTTGATCGTCTGCGCAGCTTGGCGTTGAACTCGGGTCTAAAAAACCACAAAACTAGCCAGCAATTTTTTTTGTAAAAATCATCGACAAAACGTTGTCGAGGACGAGAAGTTTTGGTGGTTTTTTTCTTCCCGCAAAAGGTAGGTTGTAAAAGCTTCAAAACCCGACCGATAATTTTCGTATAGGTTTTGTAATGCTCATACCGCTCTAGGAATTCCCATGCCCGCGGGTAGCATCATCTCGAAAAACATAAAATGTGTATTTGGAAGGCCTAATCGATGTTTTTTCTCCGAAAGGGACCCCGAGCTCATGTCCGAAGGCCATTAGTTTTGATCGTCGACTCGTTTGGCAATGAAATCGATCTAAAACAACACAAAACTAGCCAGCCCATTATTTTTGCAAAAATCACTCGTAACACGATGTCGAGGACGAGAAGTTTTGGCGGTTTTTTTTGTCCGCAAAAGGTTGATTGTAAAAGCCTCAAAAGTCGACCGACAATTTTCCTATAGGTTTTCTAACGCTCATGCCACTCTAGGAATTCCCATGCTCGGCAGGTAGCATCATCGCGAAAAACATAAAATGTGTGTTTGGAAGGCCTAAATGATGTTTTTTCTCCAAAAGGGACCCCGAGCTCATGTCCAAAGGCTATTAGTTTTGATCGTTGGCTCGTTTGGCATTGAACCGGTTCTAAAAAACCACAAAACTAGCCAGTAATTTTATTTGCAAAAAGCACCGGCAAAACGTTGGCGAGGACGAGAAGTTTTGGTGGTTTTTTTCATCGTGCAAAAGGTAGGTTGTAAAAGCCTCAAAACTCGATTGACAACTTTCCTACAGGTTTTGTAACGCTCATACCGCTCTAGGAATTCCCATGCCCGGTGGTTAGCATCATCTCAAAAAACATAAAATGTGTATTTGGAAGGCCTAAACGATATTTTTTCTCCAAAAGGGACTCTAAGCACATGTCCAAAAGCTATTAGTTTTGATCGTAGGCTCGTTTGGCATTGAAATCGGTCTAAAACAACACACAACTATCCAACCATTGCTTTTGCAAAAATCACCCATAACACGATGTCGAGGACGAGAAGTTTTGGTTGTTTTTTTTGTCCCAGTAAAAGGTAGGTTGTAAAAGCCTCAAAACTCGACCGACAATTTTCCTATAGGTTTTCTAACGCTCATACCGCTCCAAGAATTCCGATGCCCGAAAGTTAGCATCATCTCGAAAAACATAAAATGTGTATTTTCGAGGGCCTAAATGATGTTTTTTCTTAAAAAGCAACCACGAGCTCATGTCCAAAGGCTATTAGTTTTGATCGTCGGCTCGTTTGACTTTGAACTCGGGCCTAAAAAACCACAAAACCAGCATAGCAATTTTTTTGCAAAAATCACCGCAAAACGTTGTCGAGGACGAGAAGTTTTGGTGGTTTTTTTCTTCCGCAAAAGGTTGGTTGTAAAAGCCTCAAAACTCGACCGACAATTTTCCTATAGGTTTTGTAATGCTCATACCACTCTAGGAATTCCCATGCCCGGCAGGTAGCATCATCGCGAAAAACATAAAATGCTTATTTGGAAGGCCTAATCGATGTTTTTTCTCCAAAAGGGACCCCGAGCTCATGTCCGAAGGCTATTAGTTTTGATCGTCGGCGCAGCTTGGCGTTGAACTCGGGTCTAAAAAACCATAAAACTAGCCAACAATTTTTTTTGCAAAAATCACCGACAAAACGTTGTCGAGGACGAGAAGTTTTGGTGGTTTTTTTCTTCCCGCAAAAGGTTGATTGTAAAAGCCTCAAAAGTCAACCGACAATTTTCCTACAGGTTTTGTAATGCTCATACCGCTCTAGGAATTCCCATGCCCGGCGGGTAGCATCATCTCAAAAAACATAAAATGTGTATTTGGAAGGCCTAAACGATATTTTTTCTCCAAAAGGGACCCTAAGCACATGTCCAAAAGCTATTAGTTTTTATCATAGGCTCATTTGGCATTGAAATCGATCTAAAACAACACACAACTATCTAGCCATTGCTTTTGCAAAAATCACCCATAACACGATGTCGAGGACGAGAAGTTTTGGTTGTTTTTTTTGTCCGGTAAAAGGTAGGTTGTAAAAGCCTCAAAACTCGACCGACAATTTTCCTATAGGTTTTCTAACGCTCATACCGCTCGAAGAATTCCGATGCCCGACCGTTAGCATCATCTCGAAAAACATAAAATGTGTATTTCGAGGGCCTAAACGATGTTTTTTCTCCAAAAGGGACCCCGAGCTCATGTCCAAAGGCTATCGGCTTTGATCGTCGGCTTGTTTGACATTGAACCGGGTCTAAAAAACGACAAAACTAGCTAGCAATTGTTTTTGAAAAAATCACCGCAAAACGTTGTCGAGGACGAGAAGTTTTGGTGGTTTTTTTCGTCCCGCAAAAGGTAGGTTGTAAAAGCCTCAAAACACGACCGACAATTTTTCTATAGGTTTTGTAACGCTCATACCGCTCTAGGAATTCCCATGCCCGACGGGTAGCATCATCTCGAAAAACATAAAATGTTTATTTTGAGGGCCTAAACGATGTTTTTTCTACCAAACGGTCCCCGAGCTCATGTCCAAAGGCTATTAATTTTGATCGTCGACTCGTTTGGCATTGAAATGGGTCTAAAACAACACAAAACTAGCCAACCATTGTTTTTGCAAAAATCACCCGCAACACGATGTCGAGGACGAGAAGTTTTGGTGGTTTTTTTCGTTCGAAAAAGGTAGGTTGTAAAACCCTCAAAACTCGCCTAACAATTTTCCTACAGGTTTTGTAACTCTCTTACCGCTCTAGGAATTCCCATGCTCGACGGGTAGCATCATCTCAAAAAACATAAAATGTGTGTTTGGAAGGCCTAAACGATGTTTTTTCTCCGAAGGGACCCCGAGCTCATGTCCAAAGGCTATTAGTTTTGATCGTCTGCTCATTTGGCATTGAACTCGGGTCTAAAAAACCACAAATTAGCCAGCAATTTTTTTTGCAAAAATCACCGACAAAACGTTGTCGAGGACGAGAAGTTTTGGTGGTTGTTTTCGTCCCGCAAAAGGTATGTTGTAAAAGCCTCAAAACTCGACCGATAATTTTCCTATAGGTTTTGTAATGCTCATACCGCTCTAGGAATTCCCATGCCCGACGGGTAGCATCGTCTCGAAAAACGTAAAATATGTATTTGGAAGGCCTAAACAATGTTTTTCTCCAAAAGGGACCCCGAGCTCATGCCCAAAGGCTATTTGTTTTGATCATCTGCTCGTTTGGCATTGAAATGGGTCTAAAACAACACAAAACTAGCCAACCATTGTTTTTGCAAAAATCACCCAAAACACGATGTCGAGGACGAGAAGTTTTGGTTGTTTTTTTTGTCCGGTAAAAGGTAGGTTGTAAAAGCCTCAAAACTCGACCGACAATTTTCCTATAGGTTTTCTAACGCTCATACCGCTCCAAGAATTCCGATGCCCGACGGTTAGCATCATCTCGAAAAACATAAAATGTGTATTTCGAGGGCCTAAACGATGTTTTTTCTCCAAAAGCGACCCCGAGCTCATGTCCAAAGGCTATTAGTTTTGATCGTCGGCTCGTTTGACATTGAACTCGGGTCTAAAAAATCACAAAACTGGCTAGCAATTTTTTTTGCAAAAATCACCTGCAAAACGTTGTCGAGGATGAGAAGTTTTGGTGGTTTTTTTCGTCCCGCAAAAGGTAGGTTGTAAAAGCCTCAAAACTCAACCGACAATTTTCCTACAGGTTTTGTAACGCTCATACCGCTCTAGGAATTCCCATGCCCGCGGGTAGCATCATCTCAAAAAACATAAAATGTGTATTTGGAAGGCCTAAACGATATTTTTTCTCCAAAAGGGACCCTAAGCACATATCCAAAAGCTATTAGTTTTGATTGTTAGCTCGTTTGGCATTGAAATGAGTCTAAAACAACACAAAACTAGCCAACCATTGTTTTTGCAAAAATCACCCACATCACGATGTCGAGGACGAGAAGTTTTGGTGGTTTTTTTTGTCCGCAAAAGGTAGGTTGTAAAAGCCTCAAAACGCGACCGATAATTTTCGTACAGGTTTTGTAACGCTCATATCGCTCTAGGAATTCCCATGCCCGGCGGGTAGCTTCATCTCGAAAAACATAAAATGTGTATTTGAAAGGCGTAAACGATGTTTTTTCTCCTAAAGGGACCCTCGAGCTCATGTCCAAAGGCTATTAGTTTTGATCGTCGACTCGTTTGGCATTGAACCGGGTCTAAAAAACCCCAAAACTAGCAAGCAATTTGTTTTTACCAAAATCATCGACAAAACGTTGTCGAGGACGAGAAGGTTTGGTGGTTTTTTTCGTGTAACAAAAGGTAGGTTGTAAAAGCCTCAAAACCCAACCGACAATTTTTCTATAGGTTTTGTAATGCTCATACCACTCTAGGAATTCCCATGCCCTGCGGGTAGCATCATTTCAAAAAACATAAAATGTGTATTTGGAAGGCCTAAACGATGTTTTTTCTCCAAAAGGGACCCCGAGTTGATGTCCAAAGGCTATTAGTTTTGATCGTCGGCTCGTTTGGGATTGAAATGGGTCTAAAACAACACAAAACTAGCCAGTCATTGTTTTTGCAAAAATCACCCGTAACACGATGTCGACGACGAGAAGTTTTGGTGGTTTTTTTTTGTCCGACAAAAGGTAGGTTGTAAAAGTCTCAAAACTCGACCGACAATTTTCCTATAGGTTTTGTAATGCTCATACCGCTCTAGGAATTCCCATGCCCGGCGGGTAGCATCATCTCGAAAAACATAAAATGTGTATTTGGAAGGCGTAAACGATGTTTTTTCTCCGAAGGGGACTCGAGCTTATGTCCAAAGGCTATTAGTTTTGATCGTCGTCTCGTTTGGGATTGAAATGGGTCTAAAACAACACAAAACTAGCCATCCATTATTTTTGCAAAAATCACCCACAACACGATGTCGAGAACCGAAGTTTTGGTCGTTTTTTTCGTCCGGCAAAAGGTAGGTTGTAAAAGCCTCAAAACGCGACCGATAATTTTCATACGGGTTTTGTAACGCTCATACCGCTCTAAGAATTCCCATGCCCGATAGGTAGCATCATCTCGAAAAACATAAAATGTGTATTTGAAAGGCGTAAACGATGTTTTTTCTCCTAAAGGGACCCCGAGCTCATGTCCAAAGGCTATTAGTTTTGATCGTCGGCTCTTTTGGCATTGAAATGGGTCTAAAACAACACAAAACTCTCCAGCCATTGTTTTTGGAAAAATCACCCGCAACACGATGTCAAGGATGAGAACTTTCGGTGGTTTTTTTCGTCCCGCAAAAGGTAGGTTGAAAAAGCCTCAAAACTCGATTGATAATTTTCCTATGGTTTTGTAATGCTCATACCGCTCTAGGAATTCTCATGCCCGGGGTAGCATCATCTCGAAAAACCTAAAATGTGTATTTGGAAGGCGTAAACGATGTTTTTTCTCCAAAAGGGACCCCGAGCTGATGTCTAAAGGCTATTAGTTTTGATCGTCGGCTCGTTTGGCATTGAACCGGGTCTAAAAAACCACAAAACTAGCCAGTAATTTTTTTTGCAAGTATCACCGCAAAACGTTGTCGAGGAGGAGAAGCTTTGGTGGTTTTTTTCATCCCGCAAAAGGTAGGTTGTAAAAGCCTCAAAACTCGACCGATAATTTTTCTATAGGTTTTGTAATGCTCATACCGCTATAGGAATTCCCATGCCCGTGCGAGTAGCATCATCTCGAAAAACATAAAATGTGTATTTGGAAGGCCTAAACGATGTTTTTTGTCCAAAAGGGACCCCGAGCTCATGTCCAAAGGCTATTAGTTTTGATCGTCGGCTCGTTTGGCATTGAAATGGGTCTAAAACAACACAAAACTCTCCAGCCATTGTTTTTAGAAAAATCACCGCAACACGATGTCGAGGACGAGAACTTTTGGTGGTTTTTTTCGTCCCGCAAAAGGTAGGTTGAAAAAGCCTCAAAACTCGAATGACAATTTTCCTATAGGTTTTGTAATGCTCATACCGCTCTAGGAATTCCCATGCCCGGTGGGTAGCATGATCTCAAAAAACATAAAATGTGTATTTGAAAGGCGTAAACGATGTTTTCTCCTAAAGGGACCCCGAGCCGATGTCCAAAGGCTATTAGTTTTGATCGTCGGCTCTTTTGGCATTGAAATGGGTCTAAAACAACACAAAACTCTCCAGCCATTGTTTTTGGAAAAATAACCCGCAACACGATGTCAAGGATGAGAACTTTCGGTGGTTTTTTTCGTCCCGCAAAAGGTAGGTTGAAAATGCCTCAAAACGCGACCGACAATTTTCCTATGGTTTTGTAATGCTCATACCGCTCTAGGAATTCTCATGCCCGGTGGGTAGCATGATCTCGAAAAACATAAAATGTGTATTTGAAAGGCGTAAATGATGTTTTTTCTCCTAAAGGACCCCGAGCTCATGGCCAAAGCCTATTAGTTTTGATCGTCGGCTCGTTTGGCATTGAACTCGGGTCTAAAAAACCACAAAACTAGCCAGCAATTTTTTTTTGCAAAAATCATCGGCAAAACGTTGTCGAGGACGAGAAGCTTTGGTGGTTTTTTCGTCCCGCAAAAGGTAGGTTGTAAAAGCCTCAAAACTCAATTGACAATTTTCCTATAGGTTTTGTAATGCTCATACCGCTCTAGGAATTCCCATGCCCGGTGGGTAGCATGATCTCAAAAAACATAAAATGTGTATTTGAAAGGCGTAAACGATGTTTTTTCTCCTAAAGGGACCCCGAGCTCATGTCCAAAGGCTATTAGTTTTGATCGTCGGCTCTTTTGGCATTGAAATGGGTCTAAAACAACACAAAACTCTCCAACCATTGTTTTTGGAAAAATCACCCGCAACACGATGTCAAGGATGAGAACTTTCGGTTGTTTTTTTCGTCCCGCAAAAGGTAGGTTGAAAAAGCCTCAAAACTCGACCGACAATTTTCCTATGGTTTTGTAATGCTCATACCGCTCTAGGAATTCTCATGCCCGGTGGGTAGCATGATCTCGAAAAACATAAAATGTGTATTTAAAAGGCGTAAATGATGTTTTTTCTCCTAAAGGACCCCGAGCTCATGGCCAAAGGCTATTAGTTTTTGATCGTCGGCTCGTTTGGCATTGAATTGGGTCTAAAAAATCACAAAACTAGCAAGCAATTTTTTTTTGCAAAAATCATCGGCAAAACGTTGTCGAGGACGAGAAGCTTTGGTGGTTTTTTCGTCCCGCAAAAGGTAGGTTGTAAAAGCCTCAAAACTCAATTGACAATTTTCCTATAGGTTTTGTAATGCTCATACCGCTCTAGGAATTCCCATGTCCGGCGGGTAGCATCATCTCGAAAAACATAAAATGTGTATTTGCAAAGCGTAAACGATGTTTTTTCTCCAAAAGGGACCCCGAGCTCATCTCTAAAGGCTATTAGTTTTGATCGTCGACTCGTTTGGCATTGAACTGGGTCTAAAAAACCACAAAACTTGCCGGCATTTTTTTTTGCAAAAATCACCGGCAAAACGTTGTCGAGGATGGGAAGTTTTGGTTGTTTTTTTCGTACGAAAAAATGGAGGTTGTAAAAGCCTCAAAACTCGACTAACAATTTTCCTATAGGTTTTGTAACGCTAATATCGCTCCGAGAATTCCCATGCTCGACGGTTAGCATCATCTCAAAAAACATAAAATGTGTATTTTGACGGCCTAAATGATGTTTCTTCTCCAAAAGGGACCCCGAGCTCATGCCAAAGGCTATTAGTTTCAATCGTCGGCTTGTTTGGCATTGAACTCGGGTCAAAAAAACCACAAAACTAGCCAACAATATTTTTTGGAAAAATCACCGGCAAAACGTTGTCGAGGACGAGAAGCTTTGGTGGGTTTTTCGTCCCGCAAAAGGTAGGTTGTAAAAGCCTCAAAACTCAATTGACAATTTTCCTATAGGTTTTGTAATGCTCATACCGCTCTAGGAATTCCCATGCCCGGCGGGTAGCATCATCTCGAAAAACATAAAATGTGTATTTGGAAGGCCTAAACGATGTTTTTTCTCCAAAAGGGACCCCGAGCTCATGTCCAAAGGCTATTAGTTTTGATCGTCGACTCATTTGGCATTTAAATGGGTCTAAAACAACACAAAACTAGCTAGCCATTGTTTTTGCAAAAATCACCCGCAACACGATGTCGAGGATGAGAACTTTTGGTGGTTTTTTTCGTCCGGCAAAAGGTAGGTTCTAAAAGCCTCAAAACTTGACCGACAATTTTCGTACAGGTCTTGTAACGCTCATACCGCTCTAGGAATTCCCATGCCCGACGGGTAGCATCATCTCGAAAAACATAAAATGTGTATTTGGAAGGCGTGAACCATGTTTTTTCTCCAAAAGGGACCCCGAGCCGATGTCCAAAGGTTATTAGTTTTGATCGTCGGCTCGTTTGGCATTGAACCGGGTCTAAAAAACAACAAAACTAGCAAGCAATTTTTTTGCAAAAATCAACGACAAAACGTTGTCGAGGACGAGAAGTTTTGTTGGTTTTTTTCATCCGGCAAAAGGTAGGTTGTGAAAGCCTCAAAACTCGACGGATAATTTTCCTATAGGTTTTGTACTCGCTCATACCGCTCTAGGAATTCCCATGCCCGACAGGTAGCATCATCTCAAAAAACATAAAATGTGTATTTGGAAGGCGTAAACGATGTTTTTTCTCCAAAAGGGACCCCGAGCCGATGTCCAAAGGCTATTAGTTTTGATTGTCGGCTCGTTTGGCATTGAACCGGGTCTAAAAAACCACATAACTAGCCGGTAATTTTTTTTTGCAAAAATCACCGGCAAAACGTTGTCGAGGATGAGAAATTTTGGTGGTTTTTTTCGTCCGACAAAAGGTAGGTTGTAAAAGCCTCAAAACGCGACCGACAATTTTCCTACGGGTTTTGTAACGCTCATATCGCTCTAGGAATTCCCATTCTCGGCGGGTAGCATTATCTCGAAAAACATAAAATGTGTATTTGCAAAGCGTAAACGATGTTTTTTCTCCAAAAGGGACCCCGAGTCGATGTCCAAAGGCTATTAGTTTTGATCGTCGGCTCATTTGGCATTGAACTCGGGTCTAAAAATCCACATAAGTAGCCGGTAATTTTTTTTTACAAAAATCACCGGCAAAACGTTGTCGAGGATGAGAAGTTTTGGTGGTTTTTTTCCTCGGACAAAATGTAGGTTGCAAAAGCCTCAAAACTAGAATAATAATTATCCTACGGGTTTTGTAATGCTCATACCGCTCTAGGAATTCCCATGCCCAGCGAGTAGCATCATCTCGAAAAACATAAAATGTGTATGTGTAAGGCGTAAACGATGTTTTTTTTTCAAAAGTGGCCCTAAGCTCATGTCCAAAGGGTTTTAGTTTTATCGTCGGCTCGTTTGGCATTGAACCGGGTCTAAAAAACCACAAAACTAGCCAAGCAATGTTTTTTTACGAAATCACCGACAAAACGTTCTCGACGACGAGAAGTTTTGGTGGTTTTTTTCATCCGGCAAAAGGTAGGTTATAAAAGCCTCAAAACTTAACCGACAATTTTCCTATTGGTTGTGTAATGCTCATACCGCTTTAGGAATTCCCATGCCCGGCAGGTAGCATCATCTCAAAAAACATAAAATGTGTATTTGGAAGGCCTAAACGATGTTTTTTCTCCAAAAGGGACCTTGAGCTCATGTCCAAAGGCTATTAGTTTTGATCGTCGGCATATTTGGCATTGAAATGGGTCTAAAACAACACAAAACTAGCCAGCCATTGTGTTTGCAAAAATCACTCGTAACACGATGTCGAGGACGAAAAGTTTTGGTGGTTTTTTTGTCCGACAAAAGGTAGGTTGTAAAAACCTCAAAACTCGACCGACAATTTTCTTACGAGCTTTGTAACGCTCATATCGCTCCGAGAATTCTTATGCCCGTCTGCGAGCATCATCTCAAAAAAAATAAAATGTGTATTTTGAGGGCCTAAACGATGTTTTTTCTCCAAAAGAGACCTCGAGCTCATGTCCAAAGGCTATTATTTTTTATCATCGGCTCGTTTGGCATTGAAATGGGTCTAAAACAACCCAAAACTAGCCAAGCAATTGTTTTTGCAAAAATCGCCCGTAACACGATGTTGAGGACGACAAGTTTTGGTGGG
This sequence comes from Dovyalis caffra, assembly GCA_963924115.1. Classification (NCBI taxonomy): domain Eukaryota; kingdom Viridiplantae; phylum Streptophyta; class Magnoliopsida; order Malpighiales; family Salicaceae; genus Dovyalis; species Dovyalis caffra. The sequence continues at coordinate 860,361 of CAWUPB010001180.1, forward strand.
TTTTTTTGTCTAGAAGAAGGTAGGTTGTAAAAGCCTCAAAACTCGACCGACAAGTTTCCTACGAGTTTTGTAATGCTCATACCGCTCCGAGAATTCTTGTGCCCTGTTGCTAGCATCATCTCGAAAAACATAATATGTATTTGGAACGCGTAAACGTTGTTTTTTCTCCAAAAGGGACCCCGAGCTCATTTCCAAAGGCTATTACTTTTGATCATCGGCTCATTTGGCATTGATCCGGGTCTAAAAAACCACAAAACTAGCCGACAATTTTTTTTTGCAAAAATGACCGGCAAAACGTTGTCGAGGACGAGAAGTTTTGGTGGTTTTTTTCATCCGGCAAAAGGTAGGTTGTAAAAGCCTCAAAACTCGACCGATAATTTTCCTACAGGTTTTGTAACGCTCATAACGCTTTAGGAATTCCCATGCCCGGCGGGTAGCATCATCTCGAAAAACATAAAATGTGTATTTCGAAGACATAAATGATGTTTTTTCTCCAAAAGGACCTTGAGCTCATGTCCAAAGGCTATTAATTTTGATCAACGACTCGTTTGGCATTGAACTCGGGTCTAAAAATCCACAAAACTAGCCGGTAATTTTTTTTTGCAAAAATCACCGGTAAAACGTTGTCGAGGACGAGAAGTTTTGGTGGTTTTTTTCGTTTGGCAAAAGGTAGGTTGTAAAAGCCTCAATACTCGACCGACAATTTTCCTACGGGTTTTGTAACGCTCATACCGCTCTAGGAATTCCCATGTCCGACGAGTAGCATCGTCTCGAAAAACATAAAATGTGTATTTGGAAGGCCTAAACTATGTTTTTTCTCTAAAAGGGACCTCGAGCTCATGTCAAAAGCCTATTAGTTTTGATTGTCGGCTCGTTTGGCATTGAAATGGGTCTAAAACAACACAAAACTAGCTAGCTATTGTTTTTGCAAAAATCACCCGTAACACGATGTCGAGGACGAGAAGTGTCGGTGGTTTTTTTCGTCCGACAAAAGGTAGGTTGTAAAAGCGTCAAAACGCGACGGATAATTTTCCTACAGGTTTTGTAACGCTCATACCGCTTTAGGAATTCTTATGCCCGACTAGTAGCATCATCTCAAAAAACATAAAATGTGTATTTTGAGGGCCTAAACGATGTTTTTTCTCCAAAAGGGACCTTGATCTAATGTCCAAAGGCTATTAGTTTTGATCATTGGATCGTTTGGCATTGAAGTGGGTCAAAAAGATCACAAAACTAGCTAGGCATTTTTTTTGCAAAAATCACCCGCAACACGTAGTCGAGGACCGAAGTTTTGGTGGTTTTTTTCGTCCCGCAAAAGGTAGGTTGTAAAAGCCTCAAAACGCGACCGATAATTTTCCTACGGGTTTTGTAACGCTCATACCGCTCCAGGAATTCCCATGTCCGACGGCTAGCATCATCTCAAAAAACATAAAATGTGTATTTTGAGCGCTTAAACGATGTTTTTTCTCCAAAAAGGACCCCGAGCTCATGTCCAAAGGCTATTAGTTTTGATCAACGACTCGTTTGGCATTGAATCGGGTCTAAAAATCCACAAAACCAGCCGAGTAATTTTTTTTTGCAAAAATCACCGGCAAAACGTTATCGAGGATGAGACGTTTTGGAGGTTTTTTTCGTTCGGCAAAAGGTAGGTTGTAAAAGCCTCAAAACTCGACCGATAATTTTCATACGGGTTTTGTAATGCTCATACCGCTCTAGGAATTCTCATGCCCGACGGGTAGCATCATCTTGAAAAACATAAAATGTGTATTTGGAAGGCGTAAACGATGTTTTTTCTCCAAAAGGGACCCCGAGCTCATGTCTAAAGGCTATTAGCTTTGATTGCTCGGCTCGTTTGGCATTGAAATGGGTCTAAAAAACCACAAAACTAGCCGACCATTGTTTTTGCAAAAATCACCCGCAACACGATGTCGACGACGAGAAGTTTTTGTGGTTTTTTTCGTCCGACAAAAGGTAGGTTGTAAAAGCCTCAAAACTCGACCGACAATTTTCCCACGGGTTTTATAACGCTCATACCGCTCTAGGAATTCTTATGCCCTATTGCTAGCATCATCTCAAAAGACATAAAATGTGTATTTTGAGGGCCTAAACGATGTTTTTTCTCCAAAAGGGACCTTGAGCTCATGTCCAAAGGCTATTAATTTTGATCATTGGCTCGTTTGGCATTGAAATGGGTCAAAAAGAGCACAAAACTAGCTAGCCATTTTTTTTGCAAAAATCACCCGCAACACGTAGTCGAGGACGAGAAGTTTTGGTGGTTTTTTTCGTCCGACAAAAGATAGGTTGTAAAAGTCTCAAAACTCGACCGACAATTTTCCTACGGGTTTTGTAAAGCTCATACCACTCCGGGAATTCCCATGTCCGATGGCTAGCATCATCTCGAAAAACATAAAATGTGTATTTTGAGCGCTTAAATGATGTTTTTTTCTCAAAAAAGGACCCCGAGCTCATGTCCAAAGGCTATTAATTTTGATCAACGACTCGTTTGGCATTGAACTCGGGTCTAAAAATCCACAAAACTAGCCGAGTAATTTTTTTTTGCAAAAATCACCGGTAAAACGTTGTCGAGGACGAGAAATTTTGGTGGTTTTTTTCGTTTGGCAAAAGGTAGGTTGTAAAAGTCTCGATACTCGACCGACAATTTTCCTACAGGTTTTGTAACGCTCATAACGCTCTAGGAATTCAAATGCCCGACAGGTAGCATCATCTCGAAAAACATAAAATGTGTATTTGGAAGGCGTAAACGATCTTTTTTCTTCAAAAGGGACATTGAGCTCATATCTAAAGCCTATTTGTTTTGATCGTCGGCTCGTTTGGCATTGAAATCTGTGTAAAACAACACAAAACTAGCCAGCCATCGTTTTTGCAAAAATCACCACGAACACGATGTCGAGGACGAGAAGTTTTGGTGGTTTTTTTCATCCGGCAAAAGGAAGGTTGTAAAAGCCTCAAAACTCAACCGACAATTTTCCTACGAGTTTTGCAACGCTCATACCACTCTAGGAATTCCCATGCGCGGCGAGTAGCATCATCTCAAAAAACATAAAATGTGTATTTGGAAGGCGTAAACGATGTTTTTTCTCAAAAAGGGACCCCGAGCTCATGTCCAAAGGCTATTAGTTTTGATCATCAACTCATTTGGCATTGAAATGGGTCTAAAACAACACAAAACTAGCCGGCCATAGTTTTTGCGAAATCACCCGCAACACAATGTCGAGGACGAGAAGTTTTGGTGGTTTTTTTCGTCCGGCAAAAGGTAGGTTGTAAAAGCCCGAAAACTCGACCGACCATTTCCCTACAAGTTTTGTAACGCTCATACCGCTCGAGGAATTCCCATGCCCGATGGTAAGCATCATCTCGAAAAACATAGAATGTGTATTTTGAGGGCTTAAACGATGTTTTTTTCGGAAAGGGACCCCGAGCTCATGTCCAAAGGCTATTAGTTTTGATCATCGGCTTGTTTGGCATTGAAGTGGGTCTAAAACAACACAAAACTAGTAAGCCATTTGTTTTCCTAAAATCGCCCGTAAGACGTTGTCGAGGCTAAGAAATTTGTAGTTTTTTTTGTCCAACAAAAGGTAGGTCGTAAAAGCCTAAAAACGTGACTGATAATTTTGCTACGGGTTTTGTAATGCTCATACCGCTCTAGGAATTCTTATGCCCGGCGGCTAGCATCATCTCGAAATACATAAAATGTGTATTCTAAGGGCCTAAACTATGTTTTTTCTCCAAAAGGGACCCTCGGCTCATGTCCAAACGCTATTAGTTTTGATCATGTGCTCATTTGGCATTGAACTGGGTCCGAAAAACCATAAAACTAGCCGGTAATATTTTTTGCAAAAATCACCCGCAAAATGTTATCGAGGACGAGAAGTTTTGTCGCCTTTTTTGTCCGGCAAAAGGTAGGTTGTAAAAGCCTCAAAACTCGATTGTTAATCTTCCCACGGGTTTTGTAAAGCTCATACCACTCCGAGAATTCCCATGCCCGGCGGCTAGCATCATCTCGAAATACATAAAATGTGTATTCCGAGGGCCTAAACGATGTTTTTTTCTCCAAAAGGGACCCCGAGCTCATGTCCAAACGCTATTAGTTTTGATCGTCTCGCTCGTTTGGCATTGAACCGGGTCCGAAAAACCATAAAACTAGCCAATAATTTTTTTTGCAAAAATCACCCGAAAACGTTGTCGAGGACGAGAAGTTTTGCTGGTTTTTTTCGTCCGGTAAAAGGTAGGTTGTAAAAGCCTCAAAACTCGATTGACAACTTTCCTACGGGTTTTGTAATGCTCATACCTCTCCAAGAATTCCCATGCACGATGGCTACCATCATATCGAAAAACATAAAATTTGTATTTTGAGGGCCTAAACAATGTTTTTTCTCCAAAAAGGACCCCGAGCTCATATCCAAAGGCTATTAGTTTTGATCGTCAGCTCATTTGGCATTGAAATAGGTCTAAAAGAACACAAAACTAACCAGCCACTCGTTTTTGCAAAAATCACCCGCAATACAATGTCGAGGACGAGAAGTTTTGGAGGTTTTTTTCGTCCGGCAAAAGGTAGGTCATAAAAGCTCGAAAACTCGACCGACAATTTTTCTACGAGTCTTGTAATGCTCATACTCGCTCCAGGAATTCCCATGCCCGATGGCTAGCATCATCTCAAAAAACATAAAATATGTATTTTGAGGGCCTAAACGATGTTTTTTCTCCAAAAGGGACCCCGAGCTCATGTCCAAAGGCTATTAATTTTGATCGTCGGCTCGTTTGGCATTGATCCGGGTCCGAAAAACCAAAAAACTAGCTAGCCATTGTTTTTGCAGAAATTACTCGCACCATGATGTGGAGGACGAGAAGTTTTGGTGGTTTTTTTCATCCGACAAAAGGTAGGTTGTAAAAGCCTCAAAACTCGACCGATAATTTTCCTACGGGTTTTGTAATGCTCATACCGCTCTAGTAATTCCCATGCCTAGCGGGTAGCATCATCTCGAAAAACATAAAATGTGTATTTGGAAGGCTTAAACGTTTTTTTTGTATAAAAGGGACCCCGAGCTCATGTCCAAAGGCTATTAGTTTTGATTGTCGGCTCGTTTGGCATTGAAATGGGTCTAAAACAATACAAAACTAGCCGGCCATTGTTTTTGCAAAAATCACCCGCAACACGATGTCGAGGGCGAGAAGTTTTGGTGGTTTTTTTCATCCGACAAAAGGTAGGTTGTAAAAGCCTCAAAACTCGACCGACCATTTTCCTATAGGTTTTGCAACGCTCATACCGCTCCAGGAATTCCCATGCCGGTGGGTAGCATCATCTCGAAAAACATAAAATGTGTATTTTGAGGGCCTAAACAATGTTTTTTCTCCAAAAGGGACCTTGAGCTCATGTCCAAAGGCTATTAGTTTTGATCGTCGGTTCGTTTGGCATTGAAGTGGGTCTAAAAAACCATAAAACTAGCCGATAATTTTTTTTGCAAAAATCACCGGCAAAACGTTGCCGAGGACGAGAAGTTTTGGTGATTTTTTTCGTCCGACAAAAGGTAGGTTGTAAAAGCCTCAAAGCTCAACTCGATAATTTTCTTACGGATTTTGTAACACTCATACCGCTCTAGGAAATTCTTATGCCCAACGGCTAGCATCATCTCGAAATACATAAAATGCGTATTTTCGTGGCCTAAACTATGTTTTTTCTCCAAAAGGGACCCCGAGCTCATATCCAAAGGCTATTAGTTTTGATCGTCGGCTCATTTGGCATTAAACCGGGTCTAAAACAACTCAAAAGTAGCAAGCCATTTTTTTGGAAAAATCACAAGCAAAACGTCGTCAAGGACGAGAACTTTTGGGAGTTTTGTTCGTCCGGCAAAAGCTAGGTTGTAAAAGCCTCAAAACACAAATGATAATTTTCCTACGGGTTTTGTAACGCTCTTACCGCTCTAGGAATTCCCACGCCCGATGGCTAGCATTATCTCAAAAAACATAAAATGTGTATTTTCGTGGCCTAAACGATGTTTTTTTTTGCGAAGGGACCCTAAGCTCATGTCGAAAGGCTATTAGTTTTGATCGCCGACTCGTTTGGCATTGAAAAGGGTCTAAAACAACACAAAACTAGCCGACCATTTTTTTTGCAAAAATCACCCGCAACACGATGTCGACGATGAGAACTTTTGGGGGTTTTGTTCGTCCGGAAAAAGGTAGGTTGTAAAAGCCTAAAAACTCAACCGACAATTTTCCTATAGGTTTTTTAACTCTCATATCGCTCCGAGTAATTCCCATGCCCGACGGCTAGCATCATCTCGAAAAACATAAAATGTGTATTTTAAGGGCCCAAACGATGTTTTTTCTCCAAAAGGGACCCCGAGCTCATGTCCAAAGGCTATTACTTTTGATCGTCGGCTCGTTTGGCATTAAACTCGGTCTAAAAACCCACAAAACTAGCCGGTAATTTTTTTTTGCCAAAATCACCGACAAAACGTTGTCGAGGATGAGAAATTTTGATGGTTTTTTCGTCCGCAAAAGGTAGGTTGTAAAAACCTCAATACTCGACTGAAAATTTTCCTACGGGTTTTGTAACACTCATACCGCTCTAGGAATTCCCATTCCCGGTGGTTAGCATCATCTTGAAAAACATAAAATGTGTATTTTGAGGGCCTAAACAATGTTTTTTCTCCAAAAGGGACCCCGAGCTCATGTCCAAAGGCTATTAGTTTTGATCATCGGCTCGTTTGGCATTTAACTCGGGTCTAAAACAACACAAAACTAGCTAGCCATTTTTTTTCCAAAAACACTCGCAACACGATGTCGAGGACGAGAAGATTTGGTGGATTTTTTCGTCCGGCAAAGGGTTGGTGTAAAAGCCTCAAAACTTGACCGATAATTTTTCAACGGGTTTTGTAACACTCATACCGCTCTAGTAATTCCCATGCCCAGTTGTTAGCATCATCTCAAAAAACTTAAAATGCGTATTTTAAGGGCCTAAACAATGTTTTTCCTCCAAAAGGGACCCTAAGCTCATGTCCAAAGGCTATTAGTTATGATCATCGGCTCGTTTGGCTTTGAACTGGGTCTAAAACAACACAAAACTAGCCGACCATTTTTTTTGCAAAAATCACCCGCAACACGATGTCGACGATGAGAAGTTTTGGTGGTTTTTTTTGTCCGGTAAAAGGTAGGTTGTAAAAGCCTCAAAACTCGACCGACAATTTTCCTACAGCTTTTGTAATGCTCATATCACTCTAGGAATTTCCATGCCCAACGACTAGCATCATCTCGAAAAATATAAAATGTGTATTTTGAGGGCCTAAACGATGTTTTTTCTCCAAAAGGGACCCCGAGCTCATGTACAAAGGCTATTAGTTTTGATCGTCGACTCGTTTGGCATTGAACAATGTCTAAAACAAAAAAAACCTAGCCACCCATTTTTTTTGCAAAAATCACCCGCAAAACGTTGTCGAGGACTAGAACTTTTGGCGGTTTTGTTCGTCCGACAAAAGGTAGGTTGTAAAAGCCTCAAAACGCGACCGACAATTTTCCTATAGGTTTTCTAACGCTCATACCGCTCCGATGAATTCCCATGCCCGATGGTTAGCATCATCTCAAAAATCATAAAATATGTATTTTGAGGGCCTTAAACGATGTTTTTTCCCCAAAAGGGACCCCGAGCTCATGTCCAAAGGCTATTAGTTTTCATCGTCCGCTCGTTTGGCAATGAACAGGGTCCGAAAAACCATAAATCTAGCGAACAATTTTTTTTGCAAAAATCACTCGTAAAACGTTGTCGAGGACGAGAAGTTTTGCTGGTTATTTTCGTCCGGCAAAAGGTAGGTTGTAAAAGCCTTAAAACTTGACCGATAATTTTCCTACGGGTTTTGTAATGCTCATACCGCTCCGGGAATTCCCATGCCCGACGTCTAGCATCATCTCGAAAAACATAAAATTTGTATTTTGAGGGCGTAAACGATTTTTTTCTCCAAAAGGGACCCCGAGGTCATGTCCAAAGGCTATTAGTTTTGGTCGTCGGCTCGTTTGGCATTGAACTGGGTCTAAAACAACAAAAAACTAGCCGACCATTTTTTTTACAAAAATCACCCGCAAAACGTTGTCGAGGATGAGAACTTTTGGGGGTTTTGTTCGTCCGATAAAAGGTAGGTTGTAAAAGCCTCAAAACTCGACCGACAATTTTCCTATAGGTTTTCTAACGCTCATACCGCTCCAGTAATTCCCATGCCCGACGGTTAGCATAATCTCAAAAAACATAAAATGTGTATTTTGAGGGCCTAAAGGATGATTTTGAGGGCCTAAAGGATGTTTTTTCGCCAAAAGGCACCCCGAGCTCATGTCCAAAGGCTATTAGTTTTGATCGTCGGCTCGTTTGGCATTGAGCCGCGTCTAAAAAACTATAAAACTAGCCAGTAATTTTTTTTTGCAAAAATCACCGGCAAAATGTTATCGAGGACGAGAAGTTTTGGTGGTTTTCTTCGTCCGACAAAAGATAGGTTGAAAAAACCTCAAAACGCGACCGACAATTTTCCTATAGGTTTTGAAATGCTCATATCGCTCTAGGAATTCCCATGCCCAACCGGTAGCATCATCTCGAAAAACATAAAATGTGTATTTGGAAGGCCTAAACGATGTTTTTTCTCCAAAAGGGACCCTAAGCTCATGTCCAAAGGCTATTAGTTTTGATCGTCGGCTCGTTTGGCATTGAATCGGATCTAAAAAACCACAAAACTAGCCGAGCAATTTGTTTTTGCAAAAATCATCGGCAAAATGTTGTCGACGACGAGAAGTTTTGGTGGTTTTTTTCGTTCGGCAAAAGGTAGGTTGTAAAAACATCAAAACTCGACCGACAATTTTCCTACAAGTTTTGTAACGCTCATACCACTCCAGGAATTCCCATGCCCAATGGTTAGCATCATCTTGAAAAACATAAAATATGTATTTTGAGGGCCTAAACGATGTTTTTTCTCCAAACGGGACCCCGAGCTCATGTCCAAAGGCTATTAGTTTTGATCGTCGGCTCATTTGGCATTGAACTCGGGTCTAAAAAACCACAAAACTACCCGGCCATTGTTTTTGCAAATATCACCCACAACATGATGTCGAGGACGAGAAGTTTTGGTGGTTTTTTTCTTCGGCGAAAGGTAGGTTGTAAAAGCGTCAAAACTCGATCGAAAATTTTCCTAAAGGTTTTGTAACGCCGATACCGCTCCGGGAATTCCCATGCCCGACCGCTAGCATCATCTCGAAAAACATAAAATGTGTATTTTAAGGGCCCAAACGATGTTTTTTCTCCAAAAGGGACCCCGAGCTCATGTCCAAAGGCTATTAGTTTTGATCGTCGGCTCGTTTGGCATTAAACCGGGTCTAAAAAACCACAAAACTAGCCAGCAATTTTTTTTTGCCAAAATCACCGACAAAACGTTGTCGAGGATGAGAAATTTTGGTGGTTTTTTCGTCCGGCAAAAGGTAGGTTGTAAAAACCTCAATACTCGACCGACAATTTTCCTACGGGTTTTGTAACACTCATACCGCTCTAGGAATTCCCATTCCGGTGGTTAGCATCATCTTGAAAAACATAAAATGTGTATTTTGAGGGCCTAAACAATGTTTTTCCTCCAAAAGGGACCCTAAGCTCATGTCCAAAGGCTATTAGTTATGATCATCGGCTCGTTTGGCTTTGAACTCGGGTCTAAAACAACACAAAACTAGCCGACCATTTTTTTTTGCAAAAATCACCCGCAACACGATGTCGACGATGAGAAGTTTTGGTGGTTTTTTTTGTCCGGTAAAAGGTAGGTTGTAAAAGCCTCAAAACTCGACCGACAATTTTCCTACGGTTTTTGTAATGCTCACATCGCTCTAGGAATTTCCATGCCCGATGACTAGCATCATCTCGAAAAATATAAAATGTGTATTTTGAGGGCCTAAACGATGTTTTTTCTCCAAAAGGGACCCCGAGCTCATTTACAAAGGCTATTAGTTTTGATCGTCGACTCGTTTGGCATTGAACAAGGTCTAAAACAACAAAAACCTAGCCACCATTTTTTTTGCAATAATCACCCGCAAAACGTTGTCGAGGACTAGAACTTTTGGGGGTTTTGTTCGTCCGACAAAAGGTAGGTTGTAAAAGCCTCAAAACTCGACCGATAATTTTCCTATAGGTTTTCTAACGCTCATACCGCTCCGAGTAATTCCCATGCCCGATGGCTAGCATCATCTCGAAAATCATAAAATATGTATTTTGAGGGCCTTAAACGATGTTTTTTCTCCAAAAGGGACCACCGAGCTCATGTCCAAAGGCTATTAGTTTTGATCGTCCGCTCGTTTGGCAATGAACGGGGTCCGAAAAACCATAAATCTAGCGAACAATTGTTTTTGCAAAAATCACTCGTAAAATGTTGTCGAGGACGAGAAGTTTTGTTGGTTATTTTCTTCGGCAAAAGGTAGGTTGTAAAAGCCTCAAAACTTGACCGATAATTTTCCTACGGGTTTTGTAATGCTCATACCGCTCCGGGAATTCCCATGCCCGACGTCTAGCATCATCTCGAAAAACATAAAATTTGTATTTTGAGGGCGTAAACGATGTTTTTTCTCCAAAAGGGACCACCGAGGTCATGTCCAAAGGCTATTAGTTTTGATCGTCGGCTCGTTTGGCATTGAGCTCGGGTCTAAAACAACAAAAAACTAGCCGGCCATTTTTTTTACAAAAATCACTCGCAAAACGTGGTCGAGGATGAGAACTTTTGGGGGTTTTGTTCGTCCGACAAAAGGTAGGTTGTAAAAGCCTCAAAACTCGACCGACAATTTTCCTATAGGTTTTCTAACGCTCATACCGCTCCAGTGAATTCCCATGCCCGACGGGTAGCATAATCTCAAAAAACATAAAATGCGTATTTTGAGGGCCTAAAGGATGTTTTTTCGCCAAAAGGCACCCTAAGCTCATGTCCAAAGGCTATTAGTTTTGATCATCGGCTCGTTTGGCATTGAGCTACGTCTAAAAAACTATAAAACTAGCCAGTAATTTTTTTTGCAAAAATCACCGGCAAAATGTTATCGAGGACGAGAAGTTTTGGTGGTTTTCTTCGTCCGACAAAAGATAGGTTGAAAAAACCTCAAAACGCGACCGACAATTTTCCTATAGGTTTTGAAATGCTCATATCGCTCTAGGAATTCCCATGCCCAACCGGTAGCATCATCTCGGAAAAACATAAAATGTGTATTTGGAGGGCCTAAACGATGTTTTTTCTCCAAAAGGGACCCTAAGCTCATGTCCAAAGGCTATTAGTTTTGATCGTCGGCTCGTTTGGCATTGAACTCGGATCTAAAAAACCACAAAACTAGCCAACAATTTGTTTTTGCAAAAATCATCGGCAAAATGTTGTCGAGGACGAGAAGTTTTGGTGGTTTTTTTCGTTCGGCAAAAGGTAGGTTGTAAAAACATCAAAACTCGACCGACAATTTTCCTGCAAGTTTTGTAACGCTCATACCGCTCCAGGAATTCCCATGCCCAATGGTTAGCATCATCTTGAAAAACATAAAATGTGTATTTTGAGGGCACTAAACGATGTTTTTTCTCCAAACGGGACCCCGAGCTCATGTCCAAAGGCTATTAGTTTTGATCGTCGGCTCGTTTGGCATTGAACCGGGTCTAAAAAACCACAAAACTACCCGGCCATTGTTTTTGCAAATATCACCCACAACATGATGTCGAGGACGAGAAGTTTTGGTGGTTTTTTTCTTCCGGCGAAAGGTAGGTTGTAAAAGCGTCAAAACTCGACCGAAAATTTTCCTAAAGGTTTTGTAACGCTCATACCGCTCCAGGAATTCCCATGCCCGACCGCTAGCATCATCTCGAAAAACATAAAATGTGTATTTTAAGGGCCCAAACGATGTTTTTTCTCCAAAAGGGACCCCGAGCTCATGTCCAAAGGCTATTAGTTTTGATCGTCGGCTCGTTTGGCATTAAACTCGGGTCTAAAAAACCACAAAACTAGCCAGCAATTTTTTTTTGCCAAAATCACCGACAAAACGTTGTCGAGGATGAGAAATTTTGGTGGTTTTTTCGTCCGGCAAAAGGTAGGTTGTAAAAACCTCAATACTCGACCGAAAATTTTCTACGGGTTTTGTAACACCATACCGCTCTAGGAATTCCCATTCCCGGTGGTTAGCATCATCTTGAAAAACATAAAATGTGTATTTTGAGGGCCTAAACAATGTTTTTTCTCCAAAAGGGACCCCGAGCTCATGTCCAAAGGCTATTAGTTTTGATCATCGGCTCGTTTGGCATTTAACCGGGTCTAAAACAACACAAAACTAGCTAGCCATTTTTTTTCCAAAAAACACCGCAACACGATGTCGAGGACGAGAAGATTTGGTGGTTTTTTTCGTCCGAGCAAAGGGTTGGTGTAAAAGCCTCAAAACTTGACTCGATAATTTTTCAACGGGTTTTGTAACACTCATACCGCTCCAGTAATTCCCATGCCCAGTTGTTAGCATCATCTCAAAAAACTTAAAATGCGTATTTTAAGGGCCTAAACAATGTTTTTCCTCCAAAAGGGACCCTAAGCTCATGTCCAAAGGCTATTAGTTATGATCATCGGCTCGTTTGGCTTTGAAGCTGGGTCTAAAACAACACAAAACTAGCCGGCCATTTTTTTTTGCAAAAATCACCCGCAACACGATGTCGACGATGAGAAGTTTTGGTGGTTTTTTTTGTCCAGTAAAAGGTAGGTTGTAAAAGCCTCAAAACTCGACCGACAATTTTCCTATAGTTTTTGTAATGCTCATATCACTTTAGGAATTTCCATGCCCAACGACTAGCATCATCTCGAAAAATATAAAATGTGTATTTTGAGGGCCTAAACGATGTTTTTTCTCCAAAAGGGACCACCGAGCTCATGTACAAAGGCTATTAGTTTTGATCGTCGACTCGTTTGGCATTGAACAAGGTCTAAAACAACAAAAACCTAGCCACCCATTTTTTTTGCAAAAATCACCCGCAAAACGTTGTCGAGGACTAGAACTTTTGGGGGTTTTGTTCGTCCGACAAAAGGTAGGTTGTAAAAGCCTCAAAACGCGACCGACAATTTTCCTATAGGTTTTCTAACGCTCATACCGCTCCGAGTAATTCCCATGCTCGATGGCTAGCATCATCTCAAAAATCATAAAATATGTATTTTGAGGGCCTTAAACGATGTTTTTTCCCCAAAAGGGACCACCGAGCTCATGTCCAAAGGCTATTAGTTTTCATCGTCCGCTCGTTTGGCAATGAACGAGGTCCGAAAAACCATAAATCTAGCGAACAATTTTTTTTGCAAAAATCACCCGTAAAACGTTGTCGAGGACGAGAAGTTTTGTTGGTTATTTTCGTCCGGCAAAAGGTAGGTTGTAAAAGCCTTAAAACTTGACCGATAATTTTCCTACGGGTTTTGTAATGCTCATACCGCTCCGGGAATTCCCATGCCCGACGTCTAGCATCATCTCGAAAAACATAAAATTTGTATTTTGAGGGCGTAAACGATTTTTTTCTCCAAAAGGGACCCCGAGGTCATGTCCAAAGGCTATTAGTTTTGGTCGTCGGCTCGTTTGGCATTGAGCCGGGTCTAAAACAACAAAAAACTAGCCGACCATTTGTTTTACAAAAATCACCCGCAAAACGTTGTCGAGGATGAGAACTTTTGGGGGTTTTGTGCGTCCGATAAAAGGTAGGTTGTAAAAGCCTCAAAACTCGACCGACAATTTTCCTATAGGTTTTCTAACGCTCATACCGCTCCAGTAATTCCCATGCCCGACGGTTAGCATAATCTCAAAAAACATAAAATGTGTATTTTGAGGGCCTAAAGGATGTTTTTTCGCCAAAAGGCACCCCGAGCTCATGTCCAAAGGCTATTAGTTTTGATCGTCGGCTCGTTTGGCATTGAGTCGCGTCTAAAAAACTATAAAACTAGCCGGTAATTTTTTTTTGCAAAAATCACCGGCAAAATGTTATCGAGGACGAGAAGTTTTGGTGGTTTTCTTCGTCCGACAAAAGATAGGTTGAAAAAACCTCAAAACGCGACCGACAATTTTCCTATAGGTTTTGAAATGCTCATATCGCTCTAGGAATTCCCATGCCCAACCGGTAGCATCATCTCGAAAAACATAAAATGTGTATTTGGAAGGCCTAAACGATGTTTTTTCTCCAAAAGGGACCCTAAGCTCATGTCCAAAGGCTATTAGTTTTGATCGTCGGCTCGTTTGGCATTGAATCTGGATCTAAAAAACCACAAAACTAGCCAGCAATTTGTTTTTGCAAAAATCATCGGCAAAATGTTGTCGACGACGAGAAGTTTTGGTGGTTTTTTTCGTTCGGCAAAAGGTAGGTTGTAAAAACATCAAAACTCGACCGACAATTTTCCTACAAGTTTTGTAACGCTCATACCACTCCGAGAATTCCCATGCCCAATGGTTAGCATCATCTTGAAAAACATAAAATATGTATTTTGAGGGCCTAAACGATGTTTTTTCTCCAAACGGGACCACGAGCTCATGTCCAAAGGCTATTAGTTTTGATCGTCGGCTCATTTGGCATTGAGCTGGGTCTAAAAAACCACAAAACTACCCGACCATTGTTTTTGCAAATATCACCCACAACATGATGTCGAGGACGAGAAGTTTTGGTGGTTTTTTCTTCCGGCGAAAGGTAGGTTGTAAAAGCGTCAAAACTCGACCGAAAATTTTCCTAAAGGTTTTGTAACGCCGATACCGCTCCAGGAATTCCCATGCCCGACCGCTAGCATCATCTCGAAAAACATAAAATGTGTATTTTAAGGGCCCAAACGATGTTTTTTCTCCAAAAGGGACCACGAGCTCATGTCCAAAGGCTATTAGTTTTGATCGTCGGCTCGTTTGGCATTAAACCGGGTCTAAAAAACCACAAAACTAGCCAGCAATTTTTTTTTGCCAAAATCACCGACAAAACGTTGTCGAGGATGAGAAATTTTGGTGGTTTTTTCGTCCGGCAAAAGGTAGGTTGTAAAAACCTCAATACTCGACCGACAATTTTCCTACGGGTTTTGTAACACTCATACCGCTCTAGGAATTCCCATTCCCGGTGGTTAGCATCATCTTGAAAAACATAAAATGTGTATTTTGAGGGCCTAAACAATGTTTTTCCTCCAAAAGGGACCCTAAGCTCATGTCCAAAGGCTATTAGTTATGATCATTGGCTCGTTTGGCTTTGAGCTGGGTCTAAAACAACACAAAACTAGCCGGCCATTTTTTTTTGCAAAAATCACCCGCAACACGATGTCGACGATGAGAAGTTTTGGTGGTTTTTTTTTCCGGTAAAAGGTAGGTTGTAAAAGCCTCAAAACTCGACCGACAATTTTCCTACGGTTTTGTAATGCTCACATCGCTCTAGGAATTTCCGGGCCCGATGACTAGTATCATCTCGAAAAATATAAAATGTGTATTTTGAGGGCCTAAACGATGTTTTTTCTCCAAAAGGGACCACGAGCTCATTTACAAAGGCTATTAGTTTTGATCGTCGACTCGTTTGGCATTGAACAAGGTCTAAAACAACAAAAACCTAGCCACCCATTTTTTTTGCAATAATCACCCGCAAAACGTTGTCGAGGACTAGAACTTTTGGGGGTTTTGTTCGTCCGGCAAAAGGTAGGTTGTAAAAGCCTCAAAACTCGACCGATAATTTTCCTATAGGTTTTCTAACGCTCATACCGCTCCGAGTAATTCCCATGCCCGATGGCTAGCATCATCTCGAAAATCATAAAATATGTATTTTGAGGGCCTTAAACGATGTTTTTTCTCCAAAAGGGACCCCGAGCTCATGTCCAAAGGCTATTAGTTTTGATCGTCCGCTCGTTTGGCAATGAACGGGGTCCGAAAAACCATAAATCTAGCGAACAATTGTTTTTGCAAAAATCACACGTAAAACGTTGTCGAGGACGAGAAGTTTTGTTGGTTATTTTCTTCCGGCAAAAGGTAGGTTGTAAAAGCCTCAAAACTTGATCGATAATTTTCCTACGGGTTTTGTAATGCTCATACCGCTCCGGGAATTCCCATGCCCGACGTCTAGCATCATCTCGAAAAACATAAAATTTGTATTTTGAGGGCGTAAACGATGTTTTTTCTCCAAAAGGGACCCCGAGCTCATGTCCAAAGGCTATTAGTTTTGATCGTCGGCTCGTTTGGCATTAAACTGGGTCTAAAAAACCACAAAACTAGCCAGCAATTGTTTTTTGCCAAAATCACCGACAAAACGTTGTCGAGGATGAGAAATTTTGGTGGTTTTTTCGTCCGGCAAAAGGTAGGTTGTAAAAACCTCAATACTCGACCGACAATTTTCCTACGGGTTTTGTAACACTCATACCGCTCTAGGAATTCCCATTCCCGGTGGTTAGCATCATCTTGAAAAACATAAAATGTGTATTTTGAGGGCCTAAACAATGTTTTTCCTCCAAAAGGGACCCTAAGCTCATGTCCAAAGGCTATTAGTTATGATCATCGGCTCGTTTGGCTTTGAGCTGGGTCTAAAACAACACAAAACTAGCCGACCATTTTTTTTGCAAAAATCACCCGCAACACGATGTCGACGATGAGAAGTTTTGGTGGTTTTTTTTGTCCAGTAAAAGGTAGGTTGTAAAAGCCTCAAAACTCGACCGACAATTTTCCTACGGTTTTGTAATGCTCACATCGCTCTAGGAATTTCCGTGCCCGATGACTAGTATCATCTCGAAAAATATAAAATGTGTATTTTGAGGGCCTAAACGATGTTTTTTCTCCAAAAGGGACCCCGAGCTCATTTACAAAGGCTATTAGTTTTGATCGTCGACTCGTTTGGCATTGAACAAGGTCTAAAACAACAAAAACCTAGCCACCCATTTTTTTTGCAATAATCACCCGCAAAACGTTGTCGAGGACTAGAACTTTTGGGGGTTTTGTTCGTCCGGCAAAAGGTAGGTTGTAAAAGCCTCAAAACTCGACTGATAATTTTCCTATAGGTTTTCTAACGCTCATACCGCTCCGAGTAATTCCCATGCCCGATGGCTAGCATCATCTCGAAAATCATAAAATATGTATTTTGAGGGCCTTAAACGATGTTTTTTCTCCAAAAGGGACCACGAGCTCATGTCCAAAGGCTATTAGTTTTGATCGTCTGCTCGTTTGGCAATGAACGAGGTCCGAAAAACCATAAATCTAGCGAACAATTGTTTTTGCAAAAATCACCCGTAAAACGTTGTCGAGGACGAGAAGTTTTGTTGGTTATTTTCTTCCGGCAAAAGGTAGGTTGTAAAAGCCTCAAAACTTGACCGATAATTTTCCTACGGGTTTTGTAATGCTCATACCGCTCCGGGAATTCCCATGCCCGACGTCTAGCATCATCTCGAAAAACATAAAATTTGTATTTTGAGGGCGTAAACGATGTTTTTTCTCCAAAAGGGACCCCGAGGTCATGTCCAAAGGCTATTAGTTTTGATCGTCGGCTCGTTTGGCATTGAACTGGGTCTAAAACAACAAAAAACTAGCCGACCATTTTTTTTACAAAAATCACTCGCAAAACGTGGTCGAGGATGAGAACTTTTGGGGGTTTTGTTCGTCCGACAAAAGGTAGGTTGTAAAAGCCTCAAAACTCGACCGACAATTTTCCTATAGGTTTTCTAACGCTCATACCGCTCCAAGTAATTCCCATGCCCGACGGGTAGCATAATCTCAAAAAACATAAAATGCGTATTTTGAGGGCCTAAAGGATGTTTTTTCGCCAAAAGGCACCCTAAGCTCATGTCCAAAGGCTATTAGTTTTGATCGTCGGCTCGTTTGGCATTGAGCTACGTCTAAAAAACTATAAAACTAGCCGGTAATTTTTTTTGCAAAAATCACCGGCAAAATGTTATCGAGGACGAGAAGTTTTGGTGGTTTTCTTCGTCCGACAAAAGATAGGTTGAAAAAACCTCAAAACGCGACCGACAATTTTCCTATAGGTTTTGAAATGCTCATATCGCTCTAGGAATTCCCATGCCCAACCGGTAGCATCATCTTGAAAAACATAAAATGTGTATTTGGAGGGCCTAAACGATGTTTTTTCTCCAAAAGGGACCCTAAGCTCATGTCCAAAGGCTATTAGTTTTGATCGTCGGCTCGTTTGGCATTGAACTCGGATCTAAAAAACCACAAAACTAGCCAACAATTTGTTTTTGCAAAAATCATCGGCAAAATGTTGTCGAGGACGAGAAGTTTTGGTGGTTTTTTTCGTTCGGCAAAAGGTAGGTTGTAAAAACATCAAAACTCGACCGACAATTTTCCCGCAAGTTTTGTAACGCTCATACCGCTCCAGGAATTCCCATGCCCAATGGTTAGCATCATCTTGAAAAACATAAAATGTGTATTTTGAGGGCCTAAACGATGTTTTTTCTCCAAACGGGACCCCGAGCTCATGTCCAAAGGCTATTAGTTTTGATCGTCGGCTCGTTTGGCATTGAACCGGGTCTAAAAAACCACAAAACTACCCGACCATTGTTTTTGCAAATATCACCCACAACATGATGTCGAGGACGAGAAGTTTTGGTGGTTTTTTTCTTCCGACGAAAGGTAGGTTGTAAAAGCCTCAAAACTCGACCGATAATTTTCCTATAGGTTTTCTAACGCTCATACCGCTCCGAGTAATTCCCATGCCCGATGGCTAGCATCATCTCGAAAATCATAAAATATGTATTTTGAGGGCCTTAAACGATGTTTTTTCTCCAAAAGGGACCCCGAGCTCATGTCCAAAGGCTATTAGTTTTGATCGTCCGCTCGTTTGGCAATGAACGAGGTCCGAAAAACCATAAATCTAGCGAACAATTGTTTTTGCAAAAATCACCCGTAAAACGTTGTCGAGGACGAGAAGTTTTGTTGGTTATTTTCTTCCGGCAAAAGGTAGGTTGTAAAAGCCTCAAAACTTGACCGATAATTTTCCTACGAGTTTTGTAATGCTCATACCGCTCCAGGAATTCCCATGCCCGACGTCTAGCATCATCTCGAAAAACATAAAATTTGTATTTTGAGGGCGTAAACGATGTTTTTTCTCCAAAAGGGACCCCGAGGTCATGTCCAAAGGCTATTAGTTTTGATCGTCGGCTCGTTTGGCATTGAACTCGGGTCTAAAACAACAAAAAACTAGCCAGCCCATTTTTTTTACAAAAATCACTCGCAAAACGTGGTCGAGGATGAGAACTTTTGGGGGTTTTGTTCGTCCGACAAAAGGTAGGTTGTAAAAGCCTCAAAACTCGACCGACAATTTTCCTATAGGTTTTCTAACGCTCATACCGCTCCAAGTAATTCCCATGCCCGACGGGTAGCATAATCTCAAAAAACATAAAATGCGTATTTTGAGGGCCTAAAGGATGTTTTTTCGCCAAAAGGCACCCTAAGCTCATGTCCAAAGGCTATTAGTTTTGATCGTCGGCTCGTTTGGCATTGAGCTACGTCTAAAAAACTATAAAACTAGCCGATAATTTTTTTTGCAAAAATCACCGGCAAAATGTTATCGAGGACGAGAAGTTTTGGTGGTTTTCTTCGTCCGACAAAAGATAGGTTGAAAAAACCTCAAAACGCGACCGACAATTTTCCTATAGGTTTTGAAATGCTCATATCGCTCTAGGAATTCCCATGCCCAACCGGTAGCATCATCTCGAAAAACATAAAATGTGTATTTGGAAGGCCTAAACGATGTTTTTTCTCCAAAAGGGACCCTAAGCTCATGTCCAAAGGCTATTAGTTTTGATCGTCGGCTCGTTTGGCATTGAATCGGATCTAAAAAACCACAAAACTAGCCAGCAATTTGTTTTTGCAAAAATCATCGGCAAAATGTTGTCGACGACGAGAAGTTTTGGTGGTTTTTTTCGTTCGGCAAAAGGTAGGTTGTAAAAACATCAAAACTCGACCGACAATTTTCCTACAAGTTTTGTAACGCTCATACCACTCAAGGAATTCCCATGCCCAATGGTTAGCATCATCTTGAAAAACATAAAATGTGTATTTTGAGGGCCTAAACGATGTTTTTTCTCCAAACGGGACCCCGAGCTCATGTCCAAAGGCTATTAGTTTTGATCGTCGGCTCGTTTGGCATTGAACCGGGTCTAAAAAACCACAAAACTACCCAGCCATTGTTTTTGCAAATATCACCCACAACATGATGTCGAGGACGAGAAGTTTTGGTGGTTTTTTTCTTCCGGCGAAAGGTAGGTTGTAAAAGCGTCAAAACTCGACCGAAAATTTTCCTAAAGGTTTTGTAACGCTCATACCGCTCCAGGAATTCCCATGCCCGACCGCTAGCATCATCTCGAAAAACATAAAATGTGTATTTTAAGGGCCCAAACGATGTTTTTTCTCCAAAAGGGACCCCGAGCTCATGTCCAAAGGCTATTAGTTTTGATCGTCGGCTCGTTTGGCATTAAACTCGGGTCTAAAAAACCACAAAACTAGCCGACAATTTTTTTTTGCCAAAATCACCGACAAAACGTTGTCGAGGATGAGAAATTTTGGTGGTTTTTTCGTCCGGCAAAAGGTAGGTTGTAAAAACCTCAATACTCGACCGAAAATTTTCCTACGGGTTTTGTAACACCATACCGCTCTAGGAATTCCCATTCCCGGTGGTTAGCATCATCTTGAAAAACATAAAATGTGTATTTTGAGGGCCTAAACAATGTTTTTTCTCCAAAAGGGACCCCGAGCTCATGTCCAAAGGCTATTAGTTTTGATCATCGGCTCGTTTGGCATTTAACCGGGTCTAAAACAACACAAAACTAGCTAGCCATTTTTTTTCCAAAAAACACTCGCAACACGATGTCGAGGACGAGAAGATTTGGTGGTTTTTTTCGTCCAGCAAAGGGTTGGTGTAAAAGCCTCAAAACTTGACTGATAATTTTTCAACAGGTTTTGTAACACTCATACCGCTCCAAGTAATTCCCATGCCCAACTGTTAGCATCATCTCAAAAAACTTAAAATGCGTATTTTAAGGGCCTAAACAATGTTTTTCCTCCAAAAGGGACCCTAAGCTCATGTCCAAAGGCTATTAGTTATGATCATCGGCTCGTTTGGCTTTGAACCGGGTCTAAAACAACACAAAACTAGCCGACCATTTTTTTTTGCAAAAATCACCCGCAACACGATGTCGACGATGAGAAGTTTTGGTGGTTTTTTTTGTCCGGTAAAAGGTAGGTTGTAAAAGCCTCAAAACTCGACCGACAATTTTCCTATAGTTTTTGTAATGCTCATATCACTTTAGGAATTTCCATGCCCAACGACTAGCATCATCTCGAAAAATATAAAATGTGTATTTTGAGGGCCTAAACGATGTTTTTTCTCCAAAAGGGACCCCGAGCTCATGTACAAAGGCTATTAGTTTTGATCGTCGACTCGTTTGGCATTGAACAAGGTCTAAAACAACAAAAACCTAGCCACCCATTTTTTTTGCAAAAATCACCCGCAAAACGTTGTCGAGGACTAGAACTTTTGGGGGTTTTGTTCGTCCGACAAAAGGTAGGTTGTAAAAGCCTCAAAACGCGACCGACAATTTTCCTATAGGTTTTCTAACGCTCATACCGCTCCGAGAATTCCCATGCCCGATGGCTAGCATCATCTCAAAAATCATAAAATATGTATTTTGAGGGCCTTAAACGATGTTTTTTCCCCAAAAGGGACCCCGAGCTCATGTCCAAAGGCTATTAGTTTTCATCGTCCGCTCGTTTGGCAATGAACGAGGTCCGAAAAACCATAAATCTAGCGAACAATTTTTTTTGCAAAAATCACCTGTAAAACGTTGTCGAGGACGAGAAGTTTTGTCGGTTATTTTCGTCCGGCAAAAGGTAGGTTGTAAAAGCCTTAAAACTTGACCGATAATTTTCCTACGGGTTTTGTAATGCTCATACCGCTCCGGGAATTCCCATGCCCGACGTCTAGCATCATCTCGAAAAACATAAAATTTGTATTTTGAGGGCGTAAACGATTTTTTTTCTCCAAAAGGGACCCCGAGGTCATGTCCAAAGGCTATTAGTTTTGGTCGTCGGCTCGTTTGGCATTGAACCGGGTCTAAAACAACAAAAAACTAGCCGACCATTTTTTTTACAAAAATCACTCGCAAAACGTTGTCGAGGATGAGAACTTTTGGGGGTTTTGTTCGTCCGATAAAAGGTAGGTTGTAAAAGCCTCAAAACTCGACCGACAATTTTCCTATAGGTTTTCTAACGCTCATACCGCTCCAAGTAATTCCCATGCCCGACGGTTAGCATAATCTCAAAAAACATAAAATGTGTATTTTGAGGGCCTAAAGGATGATTTTGAGGGCCTAAAGGATGTTTTTTCGCCAAAAGGCACCCCGAGCTCATGTCCAAAGGCTATTAGTTTTGATCGTCGGCTCGTTTGGCATTGAGTCGCGTCTAAAAAACTATAAAACTAGCTAGTAATTTTTTTTTGCAAAAATCACCGCAAAATGTTATCGAGGACGAGAAGTTTTGGTGGTTTTCTTCGTCCGACAAAAGATAGGTTGAAAAAACCTCAAAACGCGACCGACAATTTTCCTATAGGTTTTGAAATGCTCATATCGCTCTAGGAATTCCCATGCCCAACCGGTAGCATCATCTCGAAAAACATAAAATGTGTATTTGGAAGGCCTAAACGATGTTTTTTCTCCAAAAGGGACCCTAAGCTCATGTCCAAAGGCTATTAGTTTTGATCGTCGGCTCGTTTGGCATTGAACTCGGATCTAAAAAACCACAAAACTAGCCAGCAATTTGTTTTTGCAAAAATCATCGGCAAAATGTTGTCGACGACGAGAAGTTTTGGTGGTTTTTTTCGTTCGGCAAAAGGTAGGTTGTAAAAACATCAAAACTCGACCGACAATTTTCCTACAAGTTTTGTAACGCTCATACCACTCCGGGAATTCCCATGCCCAATGGTTAGCATCATCTTGAAAAACATAAAATGTGTATTTTGAGGGCCTAAACGATGTTTTTTCTCCAAACGGGACCCCGAGCTCATGTCCAAAGGCTATTAGTTTTGATCGTCGGCTCATTTGGCATTGAACCGGGTCTAAAAAACCACAAAACTACCCGACCATTGTTTTTGCAAATATCACCCACAACATGATGTCGAGGACGAGAAGTTTTGGTGGTTTTTTTCTTCCGGCGAAAGGTAGGTTGTAAAAGCGTCAAAACTCGACCGAAAATTTTCCTAAAGGTTTTGTAACGCCGATACCGCTCCAGGAATTCCCATGCCCGACCGCTAGCATCATCTCGAAAAACATAAAATGTGTATTTTAAGGGCCCAAACGATGTTTTTTCTCCAAAAGGGACCCCGAGCTCATGTCCAAAGGCTATTAGTTTTGATCGTCGGCTCGTTTGGCATTAAACTCGGGTCTAAAAAACCACAAAACTAGCCAGCAATTTTTTTTTGCCAAAATCACCGACAAAACGTTGTCGAGGATGAGAAATTTTGGTGGTTTTTTCGTCCGGCAAAAGGTAGGTTGTAAAAACCTCAATACTCGACCGATAATTTTCCTACGGGTTTTGTAACACTCATACCGCTCTAGGAATCCCCATTCTCGGTGGTTAGCATCATCTTGAAAAACATAAAATGTGTATTTTGAGGGCCTAAACAATGTTTTTTTCTCCAAAAGGGACCCCGAGCTCATGTCCAAAGGCTATTAGTTTTGATCATCGGCACGTTTGGCATTTAAATGGGTCTAAAACAACACAAAACTAGCTAGCCATTTTTTTTCCAAAAATCACCCGCAACACGATCTCGAGGACGAGAAGATTTGGTGGTTTTTTTTGTCCGGCAAAGGGTTGGTGTAAAAGCCTCAAAACTTGACTGATAATTTTTCAACAGGTTTTGTAACGCTCATACCGCTCCAAGTAATTCCCATGCCCAACTGTTAGCATCATCTTAAAAAACATAAAATGCGTATTTTGAGGGCCTAAACAATGTTTTTCCTCCAAAAGGGGCCCTAAGCTCATGTCCAAAGGCTATTAGTTATGATCATCGGCTCGTTTGGCTTTGAACTCGGGTCTAAAACAACACAAAACTAGCCAGCCATTTTTTTTGCAAAAATCACCCGCAACACGATGTCGACGATGAGAAGTTTTGGTGTTTTTTTTGTCCGGTAAAAGGTAGGTTGTAAAAGCCTCAAAACTTGACCGACAATTTTCCTACAGCTTTTGTAATGCTCACATCGCTCTAGGAATTTCCATGCTCGACGACTAGCATCATCTCGAAAAATATAAAATGTGTATTTTGAGGGCCTAAACGATGTTTTTTCTCCAAAAGGGACCCCGAGCTCATGTACAAAGGCTATTAGTTTTGATCGTCGACTCGTTTGGCATTGAACAAGGTCTAAAATAACAAAAACCTAGCCACCCATTTTTTTTGCAAAAATCACCCGCAAAACGTTGTCGAGGACTAGAACTTTTGGGGGTTTTGTTCGTCCGGCAAAAGGTAGGTTGTAAAAGCCTCAAAACTTGACCGACAATTTTCCTATAGGTTTTCTAACGCTCATACCGCTCCAAGTAATTCCCATGCCCGATGGCTAGCATCATCTCGAAAATCATAAAATATGCATTTTGAGGGCCTTAAATGATGTTTTTTCTCCAAAAGGGACCCCGAGCTCATGTCCAAAGGCTATTAGTTTTGATCGTCCGCTCGTTTGGCAATGAACGAGGTCCGACAAACCATAAATCTAGCGAACAATTTTTTTTGCAAAAATCACCTTCAAAACGTTGTCGAGGACGAGAAGTTTTGTCGGTTATTTTCGTCCGGCAAAAGGTACGTTGTAAAAGCCTCAAAACTCGACCGATAATATTCCTACGGGTTTTGTAATGCTCATACCACTCCGGGAATTCCCATGCCCGACGTCTAGCATCATCTCGAAAAACATAAAATTTGTATTTTGAGGGCGTAAACGATGTTTTTTCTCCAAAAGGGACCCCGAGGTCATGTCCAAAGGCTATTAGTTTTGATCGTCGGCTCGTTTGGCATTGAACTCGGGTCTAAAACAACAAAAAACTAGCCGGCCATTTTTTTTACAAAAATCACCCGCAAAACGTTGTCGAGGATGAGAACTTTTGGGGGTTTTGTTCATCCAACAAAAGGTAGGTTGTAAAAGCCTCAAAACTCGACCGACAATTTTCCTATACGTTTTCTAACGCTCATACCGCTCTAGTAATTCCCATGCCCGACGGCTAGCCTAATCTCAAAAAACATAAAATGTGTATTTTGAGGGCTTAAAGGATGTTTTTTCGCCAAAAGGCACCCCGAGCTCATGTCCAAAGGCTATTAGTTTTGATCGTCGGCTCGTTTGGCATTGAGTCGCGCCTAAAAAACTATAAAACTAGCCGGTAATTTTTTTTTGCAAAAATCACCGGCAAAATTTTGTCGAGGACGAGAAGTTTTGGTGGTTTTTTTCGTCCGACAAAAGATAGGTTGAAAAAACCTCAAAACTCGACCGACAATTTTCCTATAGGTTTTGAAATGCTCATATCGCTCTAGGAATTCCCATGCCCAACCGGTAGCATCATCTCGAAAAACATAAAATGTGTATTTGGAAGGCCTAAACGATGTTTTTTCTCCAAAAGGGACCCTAAGCTCATGTCCAAAGGCTATTAGTTTTGATCGTCGGCTCGTTTGGCATTGAATCGGGTCTAAAAAACCACAAAACTAGCCGAGTAATTTGTTTTTGCAAAAATCATCGGCAAAATGTTGTCGAGGACGAGAAGTTTTGGCGGTTTTTTTCTTTCGGAAAAAGGTAGGTTGTAAAAACCTCAAAACTCGGTTGACAATTTTCCTACGGCTTTTGTAATGCTCATATCGCTCTAGGAATTTCCATTCCCGACGACTAGCATCATCTCGAAAAATATAAAATGTGTATTTTGAGGGCCTAAACGATGTTTTTTCTCCAAAAGGGACCCCGAGCTCATGTCCAAAGGCTATTAGTTTTGATCGTCGGCTCGTTTGGCATTAAACTGGGTCTAAAAAACCACAAAATTAGCCAGCAATTTTTTTTGCCAAAATCACCGACAAAACGTTGTCGAGGATGAGAAATTTTGGTGGTTTTTTCGTCCGGAAAAAGGTAGGTTGTAAAAACCTCAATACTCGACTCGACAATTTTCCTACGGGTTTTGTATCACTCATGCCGCTCTAGGAATTCCCATTCCCGGTGGTTAGCATCATCTTGAAAAACATAAAATGTGTATTTTGAGGGCCTAAACAATGTTTTTTCTCCAAAACGGACTACGAGCTCATGTCCAAAGGCTATTAGTTTTGATCATAGGCTCGTTTGGCATTTAACTCGGTCTAAAACAACACAAAACTAGCTAGCCATTTTTTTTTCAAAAATCACTCGTAACACGATGTCGAGGACGAGAAGATTTGGTGGTTTTTTTCGTCCGACAAAGGGTTGGTGTAAAAGCCTCAAAACTTGACTGATAATTTTTCAACGAGTTTTGTAACGCTCATACCGCTCCAGTAATTCCCATGCCCAATTGTTAGCATCATCTTAAAAAACATAAAATGCGTATTTTGAGGGCCTAAACAATGTTTTTCCTCCAAAAGGGACCCTAAGCTCATGTCCAAAGGCTATTAGTTATGATCATCGGCTCGTTTGGCTTTGAACCGGGTCTAAAACAACACAAAACTAGCCGATCATTTTTTTTGCAAAAATCACCCGCAACACGATGTCGACGATGAGAAGTTTTGGTGGTTTTTTTTGTCCGGTAAAAGGTAGGTTGTAAAAGCCCCAAAACTCGACCGACAATTTTCCTACAGCTTTTGTAATGCTCATATCGCTCTAGGAATTTCCATTCCCGACGACTAGCATCATCTCGAAAAATATAAAATGTGTATTTTGAGGGCCTAAACGATGTTTTTTCTCCAAAAGGGACCCCGAGCTCATGTACAAAGGCTATTAGTTTTGATCATCGACTCGTTTGGCATTGAACAAGGTCTAAAACAACAAAAACCTAGCCACCCATTTTTTTTGCAAAAATCACCCGCAAAACGTTGTCGAGGACTAGAACTTTCGGGGGTTTTGTTCGTCCGACAAAAGGTAGGTTGTAAAAGCCTCAAAACTCGACCGACAATTTTCCTATAGGTTTTCTAATGCTCATACCGCTCCGGTAATTTCCATGCCCGATGGCTAGCATCATCTTGAAAATCATAAAATATGTATCTTGAGGGCCTTAAACGATGTTTTTTTCCGAAAGGGACCCCGAGCTCATGTCCAAAGGCTATTAGTTTTCATCGTCCGCTCGTTTGGCAATGAACGAGGTCCGAAAAGCCATAAATCTAGCGAACAATTTTTTTGCAAAAATCACCCGCAAAACATTGTCGAGGACGAGAAGTTTTGCTCGGTTATTTTCGTCCGGCAAAAGGTAGGTTGTAAAAGCCTCAAAACGCGACCGATAATTTTCCTACGGGTTTTGTAATGCTCATACCGCTCCGGGAATTCCCATGACCGACGTCTAGCATCATCTCGAAAAACGTAAAATGTGTATTTTGAGGGCGTAAACGATGTTTTTTCTCCAAAAGGGACCCCGAGCTCATGTCTAAAGGCTATTAGTTTTGATCGTCGGCTCGTTTGGCATTGAACTGGGTCTAAAACAACAAAAAACTAGCCAGCCCATTTTTTTTACAAAAATCACCCGCAAAACGTTGTCAAGGATGAGAACTCGTTGGGGGTTTTGTTCGTCCGGCAAAAGGTAGGTTGTAAAAGCCTCAAAACGCGACCGACAATTTTCCTATAGGTTTTCTAACGCTCATACCGCTCCAAGTAATTCCCATGCCCGACGGCTAGCATAATCTCAAAAAACATAAAATGTGTATTTTGAGGGCCTAAAGGATGTTTTTTCGCCAAAAGGCACCCCGAGCTCATGTCCAAAGGCTATTAGTTTTGATCGTCGGCTCGTTTGGCATTGAGTCGCGTCTAAAAAACTACAAAACTAGCCGATAATTTTTTTTTGCAAAAATCACCCGCAAAATGTTGTCGAGGACGAGAAGTTTTGGTGGTTTTTTTCGTCCGACAAAAGATAGGTTGAAAAAACCTCAAAACTCGACCGACAATTTTCCTATAGTTTTTGAAATGCTCATATCGCTCTAGGAATTCCCATGCCCAACCGAGTAGCATCATCTCAAAAAATATAAAATGTGTATTTGGAAGGCCTAAACGATGTTTTTTCTCCAAAAGGGACCCTAAGCTCATGTCCAAAGGCTATTAGTTTTGATCGTCGGCTCGTTTGGCATTGAACCGGGTCTAAAAAGCCACAAAACTAGCCAGCAATTTGTTTTTGCAAAAATCATCGGCAAAATGTTGTCGAGGACGAGAAGTTTTGGTGGTTTTTTTCGTTCGGCAAAAGGTAGGTTGTAAAAACCTCAAAACTCGACCGACAATTTTCCTACAGGTTTTGTAACGCTCATACCGCTCCGGGAATTCCCATGCCCGATGGTTAGCATCATCTTGAAAAACATAAAATGTGTATTTTGAGGGCCTAAACGATATTTTTTCTCCAAACGGGACCCTAAGCTCATGTTCAAAGGCAATTAGTTTTGATTGTTGGCTCGTTTGGCATTGAAATGGGTCTAAAAAACCACAAAACTACCCGACCATTGTTTTTGCAAATATCACCCACAACATGATGTCGAGGACGAGAAGTTTTGGTGGTTTTTTCTTCCGGTGAAAGGTAGGTTGTAAAAGCGTCAACACTCGATTGAAAATTTTCCTGAAGGTTTTGTAACGCTCATATCGCTCCGGGAATTCCCATGCCCGACCGCTAGCATCATCTCGAAAAACACAAAATGTGTATTTTGAGGGCATAAACGATGTTTTTTCTCCAAAAGGGACCCCGAGCTCATGTCTAAAGGCTATTAGTTTTGATCTACGGCTCGTTTGGCATTGAAATGGGTCTAAAAGAACACAAAACTAGCCAGCCATTTTTTTTGGAAAAATCACCCGCAACACGATGTCGAGGACGAGAAGTTTTGGTGGTTTTTTTCGTCCGACAAACGGTATGTCGTAAAGGCCTCGAACTCGACCGAAAATTTTTCTACGGGTTTTGTATCGGTCATACGGCTCCGGGAGTTCCCATGCTCGACGGCTAGCATCATCTCGAAAACTATAAAATGTGTATTTTAAGGGCCTAAACGATGCTTTTTCTCCAAAAGGGCCCCCGAGCTCATGTCCAAAGCTATTAGTTTTGATCGTCGGCTCGTTTGGCATTGAAATGGGTCTCAAACAACATAAAACTAGCCGACCATTATTTTTGGAAAAATCACCCGCAACACGATGTCAAGGAAGAAATGTTTTGGTGGTTTTTTTCGTCCAAGCAAAAGGTAGGTTGTAAAAGCCTCAAAACTTGACTAAAAATTTTCTTACGGGTTTTGTAACGCTCATACCGCTTCAAGAATTCCCATGCCCGACGGCTAGCATCTTCTCGAAAAACATAAAATGTGTATTCTAAGGGCCTAAATGATGTTTTGTCTCCAAAAGGGACCCCGAGCTCATGTCCAAAGGCTATTAGTTTTGATCGTCGGCTCGTTTGGCATTGAACCGGGTCTAAAACAACACAAAACTAGTCAGCCATTTTTTTTAAAAAAATCACCCGTAAGACGTTTTCGAGGTCGAGAAATTTGGCGCTTTTTTTATCCCGCAAAAGGTAGGTCGTAAAAGCCTCAATACTCAACCGACAATTTTCCTATAGGTTTTGTAATGCTCATACCGCTCTAGGAACTCACATGCCCGGTGATTAGCATCATGTTGAAAAACATAAAATGTGTATTTTGAGGGCCTAAACGATGTTTTTTCTCCAAAAGGGACCCCGAGCTCATGTCCAAAGGCTATTAGTTTTGATCGTCGGCTCGTTTGGCATTGAA
This sequence comes from Dovyalis caffra, assembly GCA_963924115.1. NCBI lineage: Eukaryota > Viridiplantae > Streptophyta > Magnoliopsida > Malpighiales > Salicaceae > Dovyalis > Dovyalis caffra. Next base: position 890,260 of record CAWUPB010001180.1, read on the forward strand.
TCGGGTCTAAAAAACCACAAAACTAGCCGACAATGTTTTTTTGCAAAAATCAACGGCAAAACATTGTCCAGGATGAGAAAATTTGGTGGTTTTTTTGTCCGGCAAAAGGTAGGTTGTAAAAGCCTCAATACTCGATTGATAATTTTCCTACGGGTTTTGTAACGCTCTTACCGCTCTAGGAATTCCCATTCCCGGTGGTTAGCATCATCCTAAAAAACATAAAATGTGTGTTTTGAGGTCCTAAACGATGTTTTTTCTCCAAAAGGGACCCCGAGCTCATGTCCAAAGGCTATTAGTTTTGATCGTCGGCTCGTATTGCATTGAACCGAGTCTAAAAAACCACAAAACTAACCAGCAATTTTTTTTTGCAAAAATTATCGGCAAAATGTTGTCGAGGACGAGAAGTTTTGGTGGTTTTTTTCGTCTAGTAAAATGTAGGTTGTAAAAACCTCAAAACTCGACCGATAATTTTCCTACGGGTTTTGTAATGCTCATACCTCTCTAGGAATTCCCATGCCCGACCGGTAGCATAATCTCGAAAAACATAAAATGTGTATTTGGAAGGCCTAAACGATGTTTTGTCTCCAAAAGGGACCCCGAGCTCATGTCCAAAGGCTATTAGTTTTGATCGTCGGCTCGTTTGGCATTGAACCGTGTCTAAAATAACACAAAACTAGTCAGCCATTTTTTTCAAAAAATCACCCCTAAGACGTTTTTGAGGCCGAGAAATTTGGCAATTTTTTTTGTCCAAGCAAAAGGTAGGTCGTAAAAGCCTCAATACTCAACCGATAATTTTCCTACGAGTTTTGTAACGCTCATACCGCTCTAGGAACTCACATGCCCGGTGATTAGCATCATGTTGAAAAACATAAAATGTGTATTTTGAGGGCTTAAACGATGTTTTTTCTCCAAAAGGGACCCCGAGCTCATACCCAAAGGCTATTAGTTTTGATCGTCGGCTCGTTTGGCATTAAACCGGGTCTAAAAAACCACAAAACTAGCCAGCAATGTTTTTTTGCAAAAATCACTAGCAAAACATTGTTGAGGATGAGAAAATTTGGTGGTTTCTTCGTCCGGCAAAAGGTAGGTTGTAAAAGCCTCAATACTCGACCGATAATTTTCCTACGGGTTTTATAACGATCTTACCGCTCTAGGAATTCCCATTCCCGGTGGTTAGCATCATCTTAAAAAACATAAAATGTGTGTTTTGAGGGCCTAAACGATGTTTTTTCTCCAAAAGGGACCCCCGAGCTCATGTCTAAAGGCTATTAGTTTTGATCGTCGGCTCGTATGGCATTGAATTGGGTCTAAAAAATCACAAAACTAGCCGACAATTTTTTTTTGTCAAAATTATCGGCAAAATGTTGTCAAGGACGAGAAGTTTTAGTGGTTTTTTCCGTCCGGTAAAATGTAGGTTGGAAAAACCTCAAAACTCGACCGATAATTTTCCTACAAGTTTTGTAATGCTCATACCTCTCTAGGAATTCCCATGCGTGGCCGGTAGCATAATCTCGAAAAACATAAAATGTGTATTTGGAAGGCCTAAACGATGTTTTGTCTCCAAAAGGGACCCCGAGCTCATGTCCAAAGGCTATTAGTTTTGATCGTCGGCTCGTTTGGCATTGAACCGTGTCTAAAACAACACAAAACTAGTCGACCATTTTTTTCAAAAAATCACCCGTAAGACGTTTTCGAGGTCGAGAAATTTGGCAATTTTTTTGTCCAGCAAAAGGTAGGTCGTAAAAGTCTCAATACTCAACCGATAATTTTTCTACGGGTTTTGTAACGCTCATACCGCTCTAGCAACTCACATGCTCGGTGATTAGCATCATGTTGAAAAACATAAAATGTGTCTTTTGATGGCCTAAACGATGTTTTTTCTCCAAAAAGGACCCCGAGCTCATGTCCAAAGGCTATTAGTTTTGATCATCGGCTCGTTTGGCATTGAACCGGGTCTAAAAAACCACAAAACTAGCCAGCAATGTTTTTTTTGCAAAAATCACCGGCAAAACATTGTTGAGGATGAGAAAATTTGGTGGTTACTTCGTCCGACAAAAGGTAGGTTGTAAAAGCCTCAATACTCGACCGATAATTTTCCTACGGGTTTTGTAACGCTCTTACCGCTCTAGGAATTCCCATTCCCGGTGGTTAGCATCATCCTAAAAAACATAAAATGTGTGTTTTGAGGTCCTAAACGATGTTTTTTCTCCAAAAGGGACCCCGAGCTCATGTCCAAAGGCTATTAGTTTTGATCGTCGGCTCGTATTGCATTGAATCGAGTCTAAAAAACCACAAAACTAACCGAGCAATTTTTTTTTGCAAAAATTACCGGCAAAATGTTGTCGAGGACGAGAAGTTTTGGTGGTTTTTTTCGTCTAGTAAAATGTAGGTTGTAAAAACCTCAAAACTCGACCGATAATTTTCCTACGGGTTTTGTAATACTCATACCTCTCTAGGAATTCCCATGCCCGACCGGTAGCATAATCTCGAAAAACATAAAATGTGTATTTGGAAGGCCTAAACGATGTTTTGTCTCCAAAAGGGACCCCGAGCTCATGTCCAAAGGCTATTAGTTTTGATCGTCGGCTCGTTTGGCATTGAACCGTGTCTAAAATAACACAAAACTAGTCGACCATTTTTTTTCAAAAAATCACCCCTAAGACGTTTTTGAGGCCGAGAAATTTGGCAATTTTTTTTGTCCAAGCAAAAGGTAGGTCGTAAAAGCCTCAATACTCAACCGATAATTTTCCTACAGGTTTTGTAACGCTCATACCGCTCTAGGAACTCACATGCCCGTGATTAGCATCATGTTGAAAAACATAAAATGTGTATTTTGAGGGCTTAAACGATGTTTTTTCTCCAAAAGGGACCCCGAGCTCATACCCAAAGGCTATTAGTTTTGATCGTCGGCTCGTTTGGCATTAAACCGGGTCTAAAAAACCACAAAACTAGCCAGCAATGTTTTTTTGCAAAAATCACTAGCAAAACATTGTTGAGGATGAGAAAATTTGGTGGTTTCTTCGTCCGGCAAAAGGTAGGTTGTAAAAGCCTCAATACTCGACCGATAATTTTCCTACGGGTTTTATAACGATCTTACCGCTCTAGGAATTCCCATTCCCGGTGGTTAGCATCATCTTAAAAAACATAAAATGTGTGTTTTGAGGGCCTAAACGATGTTTTTTCTCCAAAAGGGACCCCCGAGCTCATGTCTAAAGGCTATTAGTTTTGATCGTCGGCTCGTATGGCATTGAATTGGGTCTAAAAAATCACAAAACTAGCCAGCAATTTTTTTTTGTCAAAATTATTGGCAAAATGTTGTCAAGGACGAGAAGTTTTAGTGGTTTTTTCCGTCCGGTAAAATGTAGGTTGGAAAAACCTCAAAACTCGACCGATAATTTTCCTACAAGTTTTGTAATGCTCATACCTCTCTAGGAATTCCCATGCGTGGCCGGTAGCATAATCTCGAAAAACATAAAATGTGTATTTGGAAGGCCTAAACGATGTTTTGTCTCCAAAAGGGACCCCGAGCTCATGTCCAAAGGCTATTAGTTTTGATCGTCGGCTCGTTTGGCATTGAACCGTGTCTAAAACAACACAAAACTAGTCGACCATTTTTTTCAAAAAATCACCCGTAAGACGTTTTCGAGGTCGAGAAATTTGGCAATTTTTTTTGTCCAGCAAAAGGTAGGTCGTAAAAGTCTCAATACTCAACCGATAATTTTTCTACGGAGTTTTGTAACGCTCATACCGCTCTAGCAACTCACATGCTCGATGATTAGCATCATGTTGAAAAACATAAAATGTGTCTTTTGATGGCCTAAACGATGTTTTTTCTCCAAAAAGGACCCCGAGCTCATGTCCAAAGGCTATTAGTTTTGATCATCGGCTCGTTTGGCATTGAACTCGGGTCTAAAAAACCACAAAACTAGCCGACAATGTTTTTTTTGCAAAAATCACCGGCAAAACATTGTTGAGGATGAGAAAATTTGGTGGTTACTTCGTCCGACAAAAGGTAGGTTGTAAAAGCCTCAATACTCGATCGATAATTTTCCTACGGGTTTTGTAACGCTCTTACCGCTCTAGGAATTCCCATTCCGGTGGTTAGCATCATCTTAAAAGACATAAAATATGTGTTTTGAGGGCCTAAACGATGTTTTTTCTCCGAAAGGGACCCCCGAGCTCATGTCCAAAGGCTATTAGTTTTGATCGTCGACTCGTATGGCATTGAATCGGGTCTAAAAAACCACAAAACTAGCCGACAATTTTTTTTGCAAAAATTACCGGCAAAATGTTGTCAAGGACGAGAAGTTTTGGTGGTTTTTTTCGTCCGGTAAAATGTAGGTTGTAAAAACCTAAAAACTCGACCGATAATTTTCCTACAAGTTTTGTAATGCTAATACCTCTCTAGGAATTCCCATGCGCGACGGTAGCATAATCTCGAAAAACATAAAATGTGTATTTGGAAGGCCTAAATGATGTTTTGTCTCCAAAAGGGACCCCGAGCTCATGTCCAAAGGCTATTAGTTTTGATCGTCGGCTCGTTTGGCATTGAACTCGGGTCTAAAACAACACAAAACTAGTCGGCCATTTTTTTCAAAAAATCACCCGTAAGACGTTTTCGAGGTCGAGAAATTTGGCAATTTTTTTCGTCCAAGCAAAAGGTAGGTCATAAAAGCCTCAATACTCGATTGATAATTTTCTTACAGGTTTTGTAACGCTCATACCGCTCTAGGAATTCACATGCCCAATGATTAGCATCATGTTGAAAAACATAAAATGTGTATTTTGAGGGCCTAAACGATGTTTTTTCTCCAAAAGGGACCCCGAGCTCATGTCCAAAGGCTATTAGTTTTGATCGTCGGCTCGTTTGGCATTGAACCGGGTCTAAAAAACCACAAAACTAGCCGGTAATGTTTTTTTGCAAAAATCACCGGCAAAACATTGTCGGGGACGAGAAAATTTGGTGGTTTTTTCGTCCGGCAAAAGGTAGGTTGTAAAAGCCTCAATACTCAACCGATAATTTTCCTACGGGTTTTGTAACGCTCATACCACTCTAGGAATTCCCATTCCCGGTGGTTAGCATCATCTTAAAAAACATAAAATGTGTGTTTTGAAGGCCTAAACGATGTTTTTTTCCTCAAAAGGGACCCCCGAGCTCATGTCCAAGGCTATTAGTTTTGATCGTTGGCTCGTATGGCATTGAACCGGGTCTAAAAAACCACAAAACTAGCCGGAAATTTTTTTGGCAAAAATTACTGGCAAAATGTTGTCGAGGACGAGAAGTTTTGGTGGTTTTTTTCGTCCGGTAAAATGTAGGTTGTAAAAACCTCAAAACTCGACCGATAATTTTCCTACGGGTTTTGTAACGCTCATACCGCTCTAGGAATTCCCATGGCCGGTGGTTAGCATCAACTTGAAAAACATAAAATGTGTATTTTGAGGGCCTAAATGATGTTTCTTCTCCAAACGGGACCCCGAGCTCATGTCCAAAGGCTATTAGTTTTGATCGTCGGCTCATTTGGCATTGAACTCGGGTCTAAAAAACCACGGAACTACCCAGCCATTGTTTTTACAAATATAACCCACAACATGATGTCGAGGACGAGAAGTTTAGGTTGTTTTTTTCGTCCTGCAAAAGCTAGGTTGTAAAAACCTCAAAACTCGACCGACAATTTTCCTACGGGTTTTGTAATGCTCATATCGCTCCGAGAATTCCCATGCTCGATCGGTGGCATCATCTCGAAAAACATAAAATGTGTATTTGGATGGCCTAAACGATGTTTTTTCTCCAAAAGGGACCCCGAGCTCATGCCCAAAGGCAATTAGTTTTGATCGTTGGCTCGTTTGGCATTGAAATGGGTCTAAAAGAACATAAAACTAACCGACCATTTTTTTGGAAAAATCACCCGCAACACGATGCCGAGGACGAGAAGTTTTGGTGGTTTTTTTCGTCCGACAAACGGTATGTTGTAAAAGCGTCAAAACTTGACCGACAATTTTCCTACGGGCTTTGTATCGGTCATACAATTCCGGGAGTTCCCATGCTCGACGGCTAGCATCATCTCGAAAACCATAAAATGTGTATTTTAAGGGCCTAAACGATGCTTTTTCTCCAAAAGGGCCCCCGAGCTCATGTCCAAAGCTATTAGTTTTGATCGTCGGCTCGTTTGGCATTTAAATGGGTCTAAAACAACACAAAACTAGCCAACGATTGTTTTTGGAAAAATCACCCGCAACACGATGTCAAGGAAGAAAAGTTTTAGTGGTTTTTTTCGTCCGCAAAAGGTAGGTTGTAAAAGCCTCAAAACTCGGCTAAAAATTTTCCTACGAGTTTTGTAACCCTCATACCGGTTCACGAATTCCCATGCCCAACAGACTAGCATCACCTCAAAAAACATAAACTCGTGTGTTTTAAGGGCCAAAACGATGTTTTGTCTCGAAAAGGGACCCCGAGCTCATGTCCAAAGGCTATTAGTTTTGATCGTCGGCTTGTTTGGCATTGAACCGGGTCTAAAACAACACAAAACTAGTCAGCCATTTTTTTTCAAAAAATCACACATAAGACGTTTTTTAGGCCGAGAAATTTGGCGCTTTTTTTGTCCAAGCAAAAGGTAGGTCGTAAAAGCCTCAATACTCGACCGACAATTTTCCCACAGGTTTTGTAACGCTCATACCGCTCTAGGAATTCACATGCCCGGTGATTAGCATCATGTTGAAAAACATAAAATGTGTATTTTGAAGGCCTAAACGATGTTTTTTCTCCAAAAGGGACCCCGAGCTCATGTCCAAAGGCTATTAGTTTTGATAGTCGGCTCGTTTGGCATTGAACCGGGTCTAAAAACCACAAAACTAGCCGGTAATGTTGTTTTGCAAAAATCACCGGCAAAACATTGTCGAGGACGAGAAAATTTGGTGGTTTTTTCGTCCGCAAAAGGTAGGTTGTAAAAGCCTCAATACTCGACCGATAATTTTCCTATAGGTTTTGTAACGCTCATACCGCTCTAGGAATTCCCATTCCCGGTGGTTAGCATCATCTTAAAAAACATAAAATGTGTGTTTTGAGGGCCTAAACGATGTTTTTTTCCCCAAAAGGGACCCTCGAGCTCATGTCCAAAGGCTATTAGTTTTGATCGTCGGCTCGTATGGCATTGAACTCGGGTCTAAAAAACCACAAAACTAGCCGACAATTTTTTTTTCAAAAATTACTAGCAAAATGTTGTTGAGGACGAGAAGTTTTGGTGGTTTTTTTCGTCCGGTAAAATGTAGGTTGTAAAAACCTCAAAACTCGACCGATAATTTTCCTACGGGTTTTGTAATGCTCATACCTCTCTAGGAAGTCCCATGCCCGGCGGGTAGCATCATCTCGAAAAACATAAAATGTGTATTTGGAAGGCCTAAACGATGTTTTTTCTCCAAAGGGACCCCGAACTCATGTCCAAAGCCTATGATCGTCGGCTCGTTTGGCATTGAAATGGGTCTAAAGCAACACAAAACTAGCTAGCCATTGTTTTTGCATAAATCACCCACAACACGATGTCGAGGACGAGAAGTTTTGGTGGTTTTTTTCGTCCGGCAAAAGGTAGGTTGTAAAAGCCTCAAAACTCGACCGAAAATTTTCCTACGGGTTTTGTAACACTCATACCGCTCCGAGAATTCCCATGTCCGACGGCTAGCATCATCTTCAAAAACATAAAATGTGTATTTTAAGGGCTCGAAGGATGTTTTTTCTCCAAAAGGGACCCCGAGCTCATGTCCAAAGGCTATTAGTTTTAATCGTTGGCTCATTTGGCATTGAACCGGGTCTAAAAAACCACAAAACTAGCCGATAATTTTTTTTGCAAAAATCACCGGTAAAACGTTGTCGAGGACGAGAAAATTTGGTGGTTTTTGCATCCGGAAAAGGTAGGTTGGAAAAGCCTCAATACTCGACCGATAATTTTCCTATAGGTTTTGTAACGCTCATACCGCTCTAGAAATTCCCATGCCAGGTGGTTAGCATCATCTTGAAAAACATAAAATGTGTATTTTGAGGGCCTAAACGATGTTTTTTCCGCAAAAGGGACCCCGAGCTCATGTCCAAAGGCTATTAGTTTTGATCGTCGGCTCGTTTGGTATTGAAATGGGTGTAAAGCAACACAAAACTAGCCGACCATTATTTTTGCAACAATCACCCGCAACACGATGTCGAGGATGAGAGGTTTTGGTGGTTTTTTTCGTCCGACAAATGGTAGGTTGTAAAAGCCTCAAAACTCGACCGACAATTTTCCTATATGTTTTCTAAAGCTCATACCACTCCAAGTAATTCCCATGCCCGACGAGTAGAATCATCTCGAAAAATATAAAATGTGTATTTTGAGGGCCTAAACGATGTTTTTTCTCGGAAAGGGACCCCGAGCTCATGTGCAAAGGCTATTAGTTTTGATCGTCGGCTCGTTTGGCATTGAACTGGGTCTAAAACAACACAAAACTAGTCGGCCATTTTTTTCAAAAAATCACATGTAAGACGTTTTCGAGGCTAAGAAATTTGGCGCTTTTTTTGTCCAAGCAAAAGGTAGGTCGTAAAAGCCTCAATACTCGACCGATAATTTTCCTACGGGTTTTGTAACGCTCATACCGCTCTAGGAATTCCCATGCCCGGTGGCTAGCATCATGTTGAAAAACCTAAAATATGTATTTAGAGGGCCTAAACGACTTTTTTCTCCAAAAGGGACCCCGAGCTCATGTCCAAAGGCTATTAGTTTTGATCGTCGGCTCGTTTGGCATTGAACCGGGTCTAAAAAACCACAAAACTAGCCGACAATGTTTTTTTTGCAAAAATCACCGGTAAAACGTTGTTGAGGACGAGAAAATTTGGTGGTTTTTTCGTCCGACAAAAGGTAGGTTGTAAAAGCCTCAATACTCGATCGACAATTTTCCTACAGGTTTTGTAACGCTCATACCGCTCTAGGAATTCCCATGCCCGGTGGCTAGCATCATGTTGAAAAACCTAAAATATGTATTTTGAGGGCCTAAACGACGTTTTTTCTCCGAAAGGGACCCCGAGCTCATGTCCAAAGGCTATTAGTTTTGATCGTCGGCTCGTTTGGCATTGAACTCGGGTCTAAAACAACACAAAACTAGTCGGCCATTTTTTTTCAAAAAATCACCCGTAAGACGTTTTCGAGGTCGAGAAATTTGGCAATTTTTTTTATCCAAGCAAAAGGTAGGTCGTAAAAGCCTCAATACTCGACAAATAATTTTCTTACAGGTTTTGTAACGCTCATACCGCTCTAGGAATTCACATGCCCAATGATTAGCATCATGTTGAAAAACATAAAATGTGTATTTTGAGGGCCTAAACGATGTTTTTTCTCCAAAAGGGACCCCGGGCTCATGTCCAAAGGCTATTAGTTTTGATCTACGGCTCGTTTGGCATTGAAATGGGTCTAAAAGAACACAAAACTAGCCGACCATTTTTTTTGGAAAAATCACCCGCAACATGATGTCGAGGACGAGAAGTTTTGGTGGTTTTTTTCGTCCGACAAACGGTATGTTGTAAAAGCCTCAAAACTCGACCGACAATTTTCCTACGGGTTTTGTATCGGTCATACGGCTCCGGGAGTTCCCATGCTCGACGGCTAGCATCATCTCGAAAACCATAAAATGTGTATTTTAAGGGCCCAAACGATGCTTTTTCCGCAAAAGGGCCCCCGAGCTCATGTCCAAAGCTATTAGTTTTGATCGTCGACTCGTTTGGCATTGAAATGGGTCTAAAACAACACAAAACTAGCTAGGCATTGTTTTTGGAAAAATCACCCGCAACACGATGTCAAGGAAGAAAAGTTTTGGTGGTTTTTTTCGTCCGGGAAAAGGTAGGTTGTAAAAGCCTCAAAACTTGACTAAAACGTTTCCTACAGGTTTTGTAACGCTCATATCGCTTCAAGAATTCCCATGCCCAACGGCTAGCATCATCTCAAAAAACATAAAATGTGTGTTTTAAGGGCCTAAACGATGTTTTGTCTCCAAAAGGGACCCCGAGCTCATGCCCAAAGGCTATTAGTTTTGATCGTCGGCTCGATTGGCATTGAACTCGGGTCTAAAACAACACAAAACTAGTCGACCATTTTTTTTCAAAAAATCACCCGTAAGACGTTTTCGAGGCCGAGAAATTTGGCGCTTTTTTTGTCCAAGCAAAAGGTAGGTCGTAAAAGCCTCAATACTCGACCGATAATTTTCCTACGAGTTTTGTAACGCTCATACCGCTCTAGGAATTAACATGCCCGGCGGGTAGCATCATCTCGAAAAACATAAAATGTGTATTTGGAAGGCCTAAACGATGTTTTTTCTCCAAAGGGACCCCGAGCTCATGTCCAAAGCCTATGATCGTCAACTCGTTTGGCATTGAAATGGGTCTAAAGCAACACAAAACTAGCTAGCCATTGTTTTTGCATAAATCACCCCCAACACGATGTCGAGGACGAGAAGTTTTGGTGGTTTTTTTGGTCCGGCAAAAGGTAGGTTGTAAAAGCCTCAAAACTCGACCGAAAATTTTCCTACGGGTTTTGTAACGCTCATACCGCTCCAGGAATTCCCATGCCCGACGGCTAGCATCATCTTCAAAAACATAAAATATGTATTTTAAGGGCCCGAAGGATGTTTTTTCTCCAAAAGGGACCTCGAGCTCATGTCCAAAGGCTATTAGTTTTAATCGTTGGCTCATTTGGCATTGAACTGGGTCTAAAAAACCACAAAACTAGCCGGTAATTGTTTTTGCAAAAATCACCGGTAAAACGTTGTCGAGGACGAGAAAATTTGGTGGTTTTTGCGTCCGGAAAAGGTAGGTTGTAAAAGCCTCAATACTCGACTCGATAATTTTCCTATAGGTTTTGTAACGCTCATACCGCTCTAGGAATTCCCATGCCCGGTGGTTAGCATCATCTTGAAAAACATAAAATGTGTATTTTGAGGGCCTAAACGATGTTTTTTCCGCAAAAGGGACCCCGAGCTCATGTCCAAAGGCTATTAGTTTTGATCGTCGGCTCGTTTGGTATTGAAATGGGTGTAAAGCAACACAAAACTAGCCGACCATTGTTTTTGCAAAAATCACCCGCAACACGATGTCGAGGATGAGAGGTTTTGGTGGTTTTTTTCGTCCGACAAATGGTAGGTTGTAAAAGCCTCAAAACTCGACCGACAATTTTCCTATATGTTTTCTAAAGCTCATACCACTCCGAGTAATTCCCATGCCCGACGAGTAGAATCATCTCGAAAAATATAAAATGTGTATTTTGAGGGCCTAAACGATGTTTTTTCTCGGAAAGGGACCCCGAGCTCATGTGCAAAGGCTATTAGTTTTGATCGTCGGCTCGTTTGGCATTGAACTCGGGTCTAAAACAACACAAAACTAGTCGGCCATTTTTTTTCAAAAAATCACATGTAAGTCGTTTTCGAGGCTAAGAAATTTGGCGCTTTTTTTGTCCAAGAAAAGGTAGGTCGTAAAAGCCTCAATACTCGACCGATAATTTTCCTACGGGTTTTGTAACGCTCATACCGCTCTAGGAATTCCAATGCCCGGTGGCTAGCATCATGTTGAAAAACCTAAAATATGTATTTAGAGGGCCTAAACGACTTTTTTTCTCCAAAAGGGACCCCGAGCTCATGTCCAAAGGCTATTAATTTTGATCGTCGGCTCGTTTGGCATTGAACTAGGTCTAAAAAACCACAAAACTAGCCAGCAATGTTTTTTTTGCAAAAATCACCGGTAAAACGTTGTTGAGGACGAGAAAATTTGGTGGTTTTTTCGTCCGACAAAAGGTAGGTTGTAAAAGCCTCAATACTCGACCGACAATTTTCCTACGGGTTTTGTAACGCTCATACCGCTCTAGGAATTCCCATGCCCGTGGCTAGCATCATGTTGAAAAACCTAAAATATGTATTTTGAGGGCCTAAACGACGTTTTTTCTCCGAAAGGGACCCCGAGCTCATGTCCAAAGGCTATTAGTTTTGATCGTCGGCTCGTTTGGCATTGAACCGGGTCTAAAACAACACAAAACTAGTCGGCCATTTTTTTTCAAAAAATCACCCGTAAGACGTTTTCGAGGTCGAGAAATTTGGCAATTTTTTTTGTCCAAGCAAAAGGTAGGTCGTAAAAGCCTCAATACTCGACCGATAATTTTCTTACAGGTTTTGTAACGCTCATACCGCTCTAGGAATTCACATGCCCAATGATTAGCATCATGTTGAAAAACATAAAATGTGTATTTGGATGGCCTAAACGATGTTTTTTCTCCAAAAGGGACCCCGAGCTCATGTCCAAAGGCTATTAGTTTTGATCTACGGCTCGTTTGGCATTGAAATGGGTCTAAAAGAACACAAAACTAGCCAACCATTTTTTTTAGAAAAATCACCCGCAACATGATGTCGAGGACGAGAAGTTTTGGTGGTTTTTTTCGTCCGGCAAACGGTATGTTGTAAAAGCCTCAAAACTCGACCGACAATTTTCCTACGGGTTTTGTATCGGTCATACAGACTCCAGGAGTTCCCATGCTTGACGGCTAGCATCATCTCGAAAACCATAAAATGTGTATTTTAAGGGCCCAAACGATGCTTTTTCCGCAAAAGGGCCCCCGAGCTCATGTCCAAAGCTATTAGTTTTGATCGTCGGCTCGTTTGGCATTGAAATGGGTCTAAAACAACACAAAACTAGCTAGCCATTGTTTTTGGAAAAATCACCCGCAACACGATGTCAAGGAAGAAAAGTTTTGGTGGTTTTTTTCGTCCGGCAAAAGGTAGGTTGTAAAAGCCTCAAAACTTGACTAAAAATTTTCCTACGGGTTTTGTAACGCTCATATCGCTTCAAGAATTCCCATGCCCAACGGCTAGCATCATCTCAAAAAACATAAAATGTGTGTTTTAAGGGCCTAAACGATGTTTTGTCTCCGAAAGGGACCCCGAGCTCATGCCCAAAGGCTATTAGTTTTGATCGTCGACTCGTTTGGCATTGAACCGGGTCTAAAACAACATAAAACTAGTCGACCATTTTTTTCAAAAAATCACCCGTAAGACGTTTTCGAGGTCGAGAAATTTGGCGCTTTTTTTGTCTAGCAAAAGGTAGGTCGTAAAAGCCTCAATACTCGATTGATAATTTTCCTACGAGTTTTGTAATGCTCATACCGCTCTAGGAATTAACATGCCCGGTGATTAGCATCATGTTGAAAAACGTAAAATGTGTATTTTAAAGGCCTAAACGATGTTTTTTCTCCAAAAGGGACCCCGAGCTCATGTCCAAAGGCTATTAGTTTTGATCATCGGCTCGTTCGGTATTGAAATGGGTGTAAAGCAACACAAAACTAGCCAGCCATTGTTTTTGCAACAATCACCCGCAACACGATGTCGAGGATGAGAGGTTTTGGTGGTTTTTTTCGTCCGGAAAATGGTAGGTTGTAAAAGCCTCAAAACTCGACCGACTATTTTCCTATATGTTTTGTAATGCTCATACCGCTGTAAGAATTCTTATGCCCGACGGCTAGCATCATCTCGAAATAAATAAATTGTGTATTCCGAGGGCCTAAACGATGTTTTTTCTCCAAAAGGAACCCCGAGCTCATGTCCAATGGCTATTAGTTTTGATCGTCCGCTCTTTTGGCATTGAACTCGGGTCCGAAAATCCATAAAACTAGCCAGTAATGTTTTTTGAAAAAATCACCCGCAAAACACTATGGAGGACCGAAGTTTTGGTGGTTCTTTTCGTCCGACAAACGGTAGGTTGTAAAAGCCTCAAACTCGACCGACAATTTTTCTACAAGTTTTGTAATGGTCATACCTCTTCGGGAGTTCCCATGCCCGACGGCTAGCATCATCTCGGAAAAACATAAAATGTGTATTTTAAGGGCCTAAACGATATTTTTTCTCCAAAAGGGACCCCGACCTCGTGTCCAAAGGCTATTAGTTTTGATCATCGGCTCGTTTGGCATTGAACCGGGTCTAAAAAACCACAAAACTAGCCAGCAATTTTTTTTTGCAAAAATCACCGGCAAAACATTGTCGAGGACGAGAAAATTTGGTGGTTTTTTCGTCCCGCAAAAGGTAGGTTGTAAAAGCCTCAATCTTGATCGATAATTTTCCTACGGGTTTTGTAACGCTTATACCGCTCTAGGAATTCCCATGCCCGGTGGCTAGCATCATCTTGAAAAACATAAAATGTGTATTTTGAGGGCCTAAATGATGTTTTTTCTCCAAACGGGACCTTGAGCTCATGTCCAAAGGCTATTAGTTTTGCTCGTCGGCTCATTTGGCATTGAACTGGGTCTAAAAAACCACGGAACTACCCGACCATTGTTTTTGCATATATCACCCACAACATGATGTCGAGTACGAGAAGTTTAGGTTGTTTTTTTCGTCCGACAAAAGCTAGATTGTAAAAACCTCAAAACTCGATTGACAATTTCCCTACGGGTTTTGTAATGCTCATATCGCTCCAGGAATTCCCATGCTCGATCGGTAGCATCATCTCGAAAAACATAAAATGTGTATTTGGATGGCCTAAACGATGTTTTTTCCGCAAAAGGGACCCCGAGCTCATGTCCAAAGGCTATTAGTTTTGATCGTTGGCTCATTTGGCATTGAAATGGGTCTAAAACAACGGAAAACTAGCCGACCATTGTTTTTGGAAAAATCACCCGCAACACGATGTCGAGGGCGAGAAGTTTTGGTGGTTTTTTTCTTCCGGTGAAAGGTAGGTTGTAAAAGCATCAAAACTCGACTGAAAATTTTCCTACAAGTTTTATAACGCTCATACCGCTCCAGGAATTCCCATGCCCGACGACTAGCATCATCTCGAAAAACACAAAATGTGTATTTTGAGGGCCTAAACGATGTTTTTTCTCCAAAAGGGACCCCGAGCTCATGTCCAAAGGCTATTAGTTTTGATCTACGGCTCGTTTGGCATTGAAATGGGTCTAAAAGAACACAAAACTAGCCGACCATTTTTTTTGGAAAAATCACCCGCAACACGATGTCGAGGACGAGAAGTTTTGGTGGTTTTTTTCGTCCAACAAACGGTATGTTGTAAAAGCCTCAAAACTCGACCGACAATTTTCCTACGGGTTTTGTATCGGTCATCGGCTCCGGGAGTTCCCATGCTCGACGGCTAGCATCATCTCGAAAACCATAAAATGTGTATTTTAAAGGCCTAAACGATGCTTTTTCCGCAAAAGGGCCCCTCGGCTCATGTCCAAAGCTATTAGTTTTGATCGTCGGCTCGTTTGGCATTGAAATGGGTCTAAAACAACACAAAACTAGCCAGCCATTGTTTTTGGAAAAATCACCCGCAACACGATGTCAAGGAAGAAAAGTTTTGGTGGTTTTTTTCGTCCGGCAAAAGGTAGGTTGTAAAAGCCTCAAAACTTGACTAAACATTTTCCTACGGGTTTTGTAACGCTCATACTCGCTTCAAGAATTCCCATGCCCAACGGCTAGCATCATCTCAAAAAACATAAAATGCGTGTTTTAAGGGCCTAAATGATGTTTTGTCTCCAAAAGGGACCCCGAGCTCATGCCCAAAGGCTATTAGTTTTGATCGTCGGCTCGTTTGGCATTGAACCGGGTCTAAAACAACACAAAACTAGTCGGCCATTTTTTTTCAAAAAATCACCCGTAAGACGTTTTCGAGGCTGAGAAATTTGGCGGTTTTCTTTGTCCAGCAAAAGGTAGGTCGTAAAAGCCTCAATACTCGACCGATAATTTTCCTACAGGTTTTGTAACGCTCATACCGCTCTAGGAATTAACATGCCCGATGATTAGCATCATGTTGAAAAACATAAAATGTGTATTTTAAAGGCCTAAACGATGTTTTTTCTCCAAAAGGGACCCCGAGCTCATGTCCAAAGGCTATTAGTTTTGATCGTCGGCTCGTTTGGCATTGAACCGGGTCTAAAAAACCACAAAACTAGCCAGCAATGTTTTTTTGCAAAAATCACCGGCAAAACATTGTCGAGGACGAGAAAATTTGGTGGTTTTTTCGTCCGGCAAAAGGTAAGTTGTAAAAGCCTCAATACTCGACCGATAATTTTCCTATAGGTTTTGTAACGCTCATATCGCCGTAGGAATTCCCATGCCCGGTGGTTAGCATCATCTTGAAAAACATAAAATGTGTATTTTGAGGGCCTAAACGATGTTTTTTCTCCAAAAGGGACCCCGAGCTCATGTCCAAAGGCTATTAGTTTTGATCATCGGCTCGTTTGGTATTGAAATGGGTGTAAAGCAACACAAAACTAGCCGGCCATTGTTTTTGCAACAATCACCCGCAACACGATGTCGAGGACGAGAGGTTTTGGTGGTTTTTTTCGTCCGGCAAATGGTAGGTTGTAAAAGCCTCAAAACTCGACCGACTATTTTCCTATATGTTTTCTAAAGCTCATACCACTCCAAGCAATTCCCATGCCCGACGAGTAGAATCATCTCGAAAAATATAAAATGTATATTTTGAGGGCCTAAACGATGTTTTTTCTCGAAAAGGGACCCCGAGCTCATGTGCAAAGGCTATTAGTTTTGATCGTCGGCTCGTTTGGCATTGAACTCGGGTCTAAAACAACACAAAACTAGTCGGCCATTTTTTTTCAAAAAATCACATGTAAGACGTTTTCGAGGCTAAGAAATTTGGTAGTTTTTTTCTCCCGCAAAAGGTAGGTCGTAAAAGCCTCAATACTCGACCGATAATTTTCCTACGAGTTTTGTAACGCTCATACCGCTCTAGGAATTCCCATGCCCGGTGGCTAGCATCATGTTGAAAAACCTAAAATATGTATTTTGAGGGCCTAAACGACGTTTTTTCTCCGAAAGGGACCCCGAGCTCATGTCCAAAGGCTATTAGTTTTGATCGTCGACTCGTTTGGCATTGAATTGGGTCTAAAACAACACAAAACTAGAAAGCCATTTTTTTTCCAAAAATCACCCGTAAGACGTTTTTAAGGTCGAGAAATTTGGTAATTTTTTTTGTCCAAGCAAAAGGTAGGTCGTAAAAGCCTCAAAACGCGACCGACAATTTTCCTATAAGTTTTGTAATGCTCATACCGCTCTTAGAATTCTTATGCCCAGCGGCTAGCATCATCTCTAAATACATAAATTGTGTATTCCGAGGGCCTAAACGATGTTTTTTCTCCAAAAGGAACCCCGGGCTCATGTCCAAAGGCTATTAGTTTTGATCGTCCGCTCGTTTGGCATTGAACCGGGTCCGAAAAACCATAAAACTAGCTAGTAATTTTTTTTGCAAAAATCACCCGCAAAACATTATCGAGGACCGAAGTTTTGGTGGTTTTTTTCGTCCGGTAAACGGTAGGTTGTAAAAGCCTCAAAACTCGACCGATAATTTTTCTATAAGTTTTGTAATGGTTATACCTCTTAAGGAGTTCCCATGCCCGACGGCTAGCATCATCTCGAAAAACATAAAATGTGTATTTTAAGGGCCTAAACGATATTTTTTCTCCAAAAGGGACCCCGAGCTCATGTCCAAAGGCTATTAGTTTTGATCGTCCGCTCGTTTGGCATTGAACTCGGGTCTAAAAAACCACAAAACTAGCCAGCAATGTTTTTTTGCAAAAATCACCGGCAAAACATTGTCGAGGACGAGAAAATTTGGTGGTTTTTTCGTCCCGCAAAAGGTAGGTTGTAAAAGCCTCAATCTCGACCGATAATTTTCCTACGGGTTTTGTAACGCTTATACCGCTCTAGGAATTCCCATTCCCGGTGGTTAGCATCATCTTAAAAAACATAAAATGTGTGTTTTGAGGGCCTAAACGATGTTTTTTTCCCCAAAAGGGACCCCCGAGCTCATGTCCGAAGGCTATTAGTTTTGATCGTCGGCTCGTATGGCATTGAACTCGGGTCTAAAAAACCACAAAACTAACCAGACCATTTTTTTTGGAAAAATCACCCGCAACACGATGCCGAGGACGAGAAGTTTTGGTGGTTTTTTTCATCCGACAAACGGTATGTTGTAAAAGCGTCAAAACTTGACTGACAATTTTCCTACGAGGCTTTGTATCGGTCATACAATTCCGGGAGTTCCCATGCTCGACGGCTAGCATCATCTCGAAAAACATAAAATGTGTATTTTAAGGGCCTAAACGATATTTTTTCTCCAAAAGGGACCCCGAGCTCATGTCCAAAGGCTATTAGTTTTGATCGTCGGCTCGTTTGGCATTGAACCGGGTCTAAAAAACCACAAAACTAGCCGGTAATGTTTTTTTGCAAAAATCACCGCAAAACATTGTCGAGGACGAGAAAATTTGGTGGTTTTTTCGTCCGCAAAAGGTAGGTTGTAAAAGCCTCAATACTCAACCGATAATTTTCCTACGGGTTTTGTAACGCTCATACCACTCTAGGAATTCCCATTCCCGGTGGTTAGCATCATCTTAAAAAACATAAAATGTGTGTTTTGAAGGCCTAAACTATGTTTTTTTCCTCAAAAGGGACCCACGAGCTCATGTCCAAGGCTATTAGTTTTGATCATTGGCTCGTATGGCATTGAACCGGGTCTAAAAAACCATAAAACTAGCCAGCAATTTTTTTTGGCAAAAATTACGGCAAAACGTTGTCGAGGACGAGAAGTTTTGGTGGTTTTTTTCGTCCGGTAAAATGTAGGTTGTAAAAACCTCAAAACTCAACCGATAATTTTCCTACGGGTTTTGTAACGCTCATACCGCTCCAGGAATTCCCATGCCCGGTGGTTAGCATCAACTTGAAAAACATAAAATGTGTATTTTGAAGGCCTAAACGATGTTTTTTCTCCAAAAGGGACCCCGAGCTCATGTCCAAAGGCTATTAGTTTTGATCGTCGGCTCGTTTGGCATTGAACCGGGTCTAAAAAACCACAAAACTAGCCGGTAATGTTTTTTTGCAAAAATCACCGGCAAAACATTGTCGAGGACGAGAAAATTTGGTGGTTTTTTCGTCCGGCAAAAGGTAGGTTGTAAAAGCCTCAATACTCGACTCGATAATTTTCCTATAGGTTTTGTAACGCTCATACCGCTCTAGGAATTCCCATTCCGGTGGTTAGCATCATCTTAAAAAACATAAAATGTGTGTTTTGAGGGCCTAAACGATGTTTTTTTCCCCAAAAGGGACCCTTGAGCTCATGTCCAAAGGCTATTAGTTTTGATCGTCGGCTCGTTTGGCATTTAAATGGGTCTAAAACAACACAAAACTAGCCGGCGATTGTTTTTGGAAAAATCACCCGCAACACGATGTCAAGCAAGAAAAGTTTTAGTGGTTTTTTTCGTCCGGCAAAAGGTAGGTTGTAAAAGCCTCAAAACTCGACTAAACATTTTCCTACGGGTTTTGTAACGCTCATACCGGTTCACGAATTCCCATGCCCAACGACTAGCATCACCTCCAAAAACATAAACTCGTGTGTTTTAAGGGCCAAAACGATGTTTTGTCTCGAAAAGGGACCCCGAGCTCATGTCCAAAGGCTATTAGTTTTGATCGTCGGCTCGTTTGGCATTGAACCGGGTCTAAAACAACACAAAACTAGTCGGCCATTTTTTTTCAAAAAATCAACCATAAGACGTTTTTGAGGCTGAGAAATTTGGCGAGTTTTTTTGTCCAGACAAAAGGTAGGTCGTAAAAGCCTCAATACTCGACCGACAATTTTCCCACAGGTTTTGTAACGCTCATACCGCTCTAGGAATTCACATGCCGGTGATTAGCATCATGTTGAAAAACATAAAATGTGTATTTTGAAGGCCTAAACGATGTTTTTTCTCCAAAAGGGACCCCGAGCTCATGTCCAAAGGCTATTAGTTTTGATAGTCGGCTCGTTTGGCATTGAACTGGGTCTAAAAAACCACAAAACTAGCCGGTAATGTTTTTTTGCAAAAATCACCGGCAAAACATTGTCGAGGACGAGAAAATTTGGTGGTTTTTTCGTCCGGCAAAAGGTAGGTTGTAAAAGCCTCAATACTCGACCGATAATTTTCCTATAGGTTTTGTAACGCTCATACCGCTCTAGGAATTCCCATTCCGGTGGTTAGCATCATCTTAAAAAACATAAAATGTGTGTTTTGAGGGCCTAAACGATGTTTTTTTCCCCAAAAGGGACCCTTGAGCTCATGTCCAAAGGCTATTAGTTTTGATCGTCGGCTCGTATGGCATTGAACTGGGTCTAAAAAACCACAAAACTAGCCGGCAATTTTTTTTTCAAAAATTACTAGCAAAATGTTGTTGAGGACGAGAAGTTTTGGTGGTTTTTTTCGTTAGGTAAAATGTAGGTTGTAAAAACCTCAAAACTCGACCGATAATTTTCCTACGGGTTTTGTAATGCTCATACCTCTCTAGGAATTCCCATGCCCGCCGGTAGCATAATCTCAAAAAACATAAAATGTGTATTTGGAAGGCCTAAACGATGTTTTTTCTCCAAAGGGACCACGAGCTCATGTCGAAAGCCTATGATCGTCGGCTCGTTTGGCATTGAAATGGGTCTAAAGCAACACAAAACTAGCTAGCCATTGTTTTTGCATAAATCACCCACAACACGATGTCGAGGACGAGAAGTTTTGGTGGTTTTTTTCGTCCGGCAAAAGGTAGGTTGTAAAAGCCTCAAAACGCGACCGAAAATTTTCCTACGGGTTTTGTAACGCTCATACCGCTCCGGGAATTCCCATGCCCGACGGCTAGCATCATCTTCAAAAACATAAAATGTGTATTTTAAGGGCTCGAAGGATGTTTTTTCTCCAAAAGGGACCCCGAGCTCATGTCCAAAGGCTATTAGTTTTAATCGTTGGCTCATTTGGCATTGAACTGGGTCTAAAAAACCACAAAACTAGCCGGTAATTTTTTTTGCAAAAATCACCGGTAAAACGTTGTCGAGGACGAGAAAATTTGGTGGTTTTTGCGTCCGGGAAAAGGTAGGTTGTAAAAGCCTCAATACTCGACTGATAATTTTCCTATAGGTTTTGTAACGCTCATACCGCTCTAGGAATTCCCATGCCCCGTGGTTAGCATCATCTTGAAAAACATAAAATGTGTATTTTGAGGGCCTAAACGATGTTTTTTCTCCAAAAGGGACCCCGAGCTCATGTCCAAAGGCTATTAGTTTTGATCGTCGGCTCGTTTGGTATTGAAATGGGTGTAAAGCAACACAAAACTAGCCGGCCATTGTTTTTGCAACAATCACCCGCAACACGATGTCGAGGATGAGAGGTTTTGGTGGTTTTTTTCGTCCGACAAATGGTAGGTTGTAAAAGCCTCAAAACTCGACCGACGATTTTCCTATATGTTTTCTAAAGCTCATACCACTCCGAGTAATTCCCATGCCCGACGAGTAGAATCATCTCGAAAAATATAAAATGTGTATTTTGAGGGCCTAAACGATGTTGTTTCTCGGAAAGGGACCACGAGCTCATGTGCAAAGGCTATTAGTTTTGATCGTCGGCTCATTTGGCATTGAACTCGGGTCTAAAACAACACAAAACTAGTCGGCCATTTTTTTTCAAAAAATCACATGTAAGACGTTTTCGAGGCTAAGAAATTTGGCGAGTTTTTTGTCCAGCAAAAGGTAGGTCGTAAAAGCCTCGATACTCGACCGATAATTTTCCTACGGGTTTTGTAACGCTCATACCGCTCTAGGAATTCCCATGCCCGGTGGCTAGCATCATGTTGAAAAACCTAAAATATGTATTTAGAGGGCCTAAACGACTTTTTTCTCCAAAACGGACCCCGAGCTCATGTCCAAAGGCTATTAGTTTTGATCGTCGGCTCGTTTGGCATTGAACTGGGTCTAAAACACCACAAAACTAGCCGACAATGTTTTTTTTGCAAAAATCACCGGTAAAACGTTGTTGAGGACGAGAAAATTTGGTGGTTTTTTCGTCCGGCAAAAGGTAGGTTGTAAAAGCCTCAATACTCGACCGACAATTTTCCTACGGGTTTTGTAACGCTCATACCGCTCTAGGAATTCCCATGCCCGGTGGCTAGCATCATGTTGAAAAACCTAAAATATGTATTTTGAGGGCCTAAACGACGTTTTTCTCCGGAAGGGACCCCGAGCTCATGTCCAAAGGCTATTAGTTTTGATCGTCGGCTCGTTTGGCATTGAACTGGGTCTAAAACAACACAAAACTAGTCGGCAATTTTTTTTCAAAAAATCACCCGTAAGACGTTTTCGAGGTCGAGAAATTTGGCAATTTTTTTGTCCGGCAAAAGGTAGGTCGTAAAAGCCTCAATACTCGACCGATAATTTTCTTACGGGTTTTGTAACGCTCATACCGCTCTAGGAGTTCACATGCCCAATGATTAGCATCATGTTGAAAAACATAAAATGTGTATTTTGAGGGCCGAAACGATGTTTTTTCTCCAAAAGGGACCCCGAGCTCATGTCCAAAGGCTATTAGTTTTGATCTACGGCTCGTTTGGCATTGAAATGGGTCTAAAAGAACACAAAACTAGCCAGCCATTTTTTTTGGAAAAATCACCCGCAACATGATGTCGAGGACGAGAAGTTTTGGTGGTTTTTTTCGTCCGGCAAACGGTATGTTGTAAAAGCCTCAAAACTCGACCGACAATTTTCCTATAGGTTTTGTATCGGTCATACGACTCCGGGAGTTCCCATGCTCGACGGCTAGCATCATCTCGAAAACCATAAAATGTGTATTTTAAGGGCCAAAATGATGCTTTTTCCGCAAAAGGGCCCCCGAGCTCATGTCCAAAGCTATTAGTTTTGATCGTCGACTCGTTTGGCATTGAAATGGGTCTAAAACAACACAAAACTAGCTAGGCATTGTTTTTGGAAAAATCACCGCAACACGATGTCAAGGAAGAAAAGTTTTGGTGGTTTTTTTCGTCCGGCAAAAGGTAGGTTGTAAAAGCCTCAAAACTTGACTAAAACGTTTCCTACGGGTTTTGTAACGCTCATATCGCTTCAAGAATTCCCATGCCCAACGGCTAGCATCATCTCAAAAAACATAAAATGTGTGTTTTAAGGGCCTAAACGATGTTTTGTCTCCAAAAGGGACCACCGAGCTCATGCCCAAAGGCTATTAGTTTTGATCGTCGGCTCGTTTGGCATTGAACTGGGTCTAAAACAACACAAAACTAGTCGGCCATTTTTTTTCAAAAAATCACCCGTAAGACGTTTTCGAGGCTGAGAAATTTGGCGAGTTTTTTGTCCAGCAAAAGGTAGGTCGTAAAAGCCTCGATACTCGATCGATAATTTTCCTACGGGTTTTGTAACGCTCATACCGCTCTAGGAATTAACATGCCGGTGATTAGCATCATGTTGAAAAACATAAAATGTGTATTTTAATGGCCTAAACGATGTTTTTTCTCCAAAAGGGACCACCGAGCTCATGTCCAAAGGCTATTAGTTTTGATCGTCGGCTCGTTTGGCATTGAACTGGGTCTAAAAAACCACAAAACTAGCCAGCAATGTTTTTTTGCAAAAATCACCGCAAAACATTGTCGAGGACGAGAAAATTTGGTGGTTTTTTCGTCCGGCAAAAGGTAAGTTGTAAAAGCCTCAATACTCGACCGATAATTTTCCTATAGGTTTTGTAACGCTCATATCGCTGTAGGAATTCCCATGCCCGGTGGTTAGCATCATCTTGAAAAACATAAAATGTGTATTTTGAGGGCCTAAACGATGTTTTTTCTCCAAAAGGGACCCCGAGCTCATGTCCAAAGGCTATTAGTTTTGATCATCGGCTCGTTCGGTATTGAAATGGGTGTAAAGCAACACAAAACTAGCCAGCCATTGTTTTTGCAACAATCACCCGCAACACGATGTCGAGGACGAGAGGTTTTGGTGGTTTTTTTCGTCCGGAAAATGGTAGGTTGTAAAAGCCTCAAAACGCGACCGACTATTTTCCTATATGTTTTGTAATGCTCATACTCGCTCTAAGAATTCTTATGCCCAGCGGCTAGCATCATCTCGAAATAAATAAATTGTGTATTCCGAGGGCCTAAACGATGTTTTTTCTCCAAAAGGAACCACGAGCTCATGTCCAATGGCTATTAGTTTTGATCGTCCGCTCTTTTGGCATTGAACTGGGTCCGAAAATCCATAAAACTAGCCGGTAATTTTTTTTGAAAAAATCACCCGCAAAACATTATGGAGGACAAGAAGTTTTGGTGGTTCTTTTCGTCCGGCAAACGGTAGGTTGTAAAAGCCTCAAACTCGACCGACAATTTTTCTACAAGTTTTGTAATGGTCATACCTCTTCAGGAGTTCCCATACCCGACGGCTAGCATCATCTCGAAAAACATAAAATGTGTATTTTAAGGGCCTAAACGATATTTTTTCTCCAAAAGGGACCCCGACCTCGTGTCCAAAGGCTATTAGTTTTGATCATCGGCTCGTTTGGCATTGAACTGGGTCTAAAAAACCACAAAACTAGCCGGCAATATTTTTTTGCAAAAATCACCGGCAAAACATTGTCGAGGACGAGAAAATTTGGTGGTTTTTTCGTCCCGCAAATGGTAGGTTGTAAAAGCCTCAATCTTGATCGATAATTTTCCTACGGGTTTTGTAACGCTTATACCGCTCTAGGAATTCCCATGCCCGGTGGTTAGCATCATCTTGAAAAACATAAAATGTGTATTTTGAGGGCCTAAATGATGTTTTTTCTCCAAACGGGACCTTGAGCTCATGTCCAAAGGCTATTAGTTTTGTTCGTCGGCTCATTTGGCATTGAACCGGGTCTAAAAAACCACGGAACTACCCGACCATTGTTTTTGCATATATCACCCACAACATGATGTCGAGGACGAGAAGTTTAGGTTGTTTTTTTCGTCCGGCAAAAGCTAGGTTGTAAAAACCTCAAAACTCGACCGACAATTTCCCTACGGGTTTTGTAATGCTCATATCGCTCCGAGAATTCCCATGCTCGATCGGTAGCATCATCTCGAAAAACATAAAATGTGTATTTGGATGGCCTAAACGATGTTTTTTCCGCAAAAGGGACCCCGAGCTCATGTCCAAAGGCTATTAGTTTTGATCGTTGGCTCGTTTGGCATTGAAATGGGTCTAAAACAACGGAAAACTAGCCGGCCATTGTTTTTGGAAAAACCACCCGCAACACGATGTCGAGGACGAGAAGTTTTGGTGGTTTTTTTCTTCCGGTGAAAGGTAGGTTGTAAAAGCATCAAAACTCGACTAAAAATTTTCCTACGGGTTTTATAACGCTCATACCGCTCCAGGAATTCCCATGCCCGACAGCCTAGCATCATCTCGAAAAACACAAAATGTGTATTTTGAGGGCCTAAACGATGTTTTTTCTCCAAAAGGGACCACGAGCTCATGTCCAATGGCTATTAGTTTTGATCGTCCGCTCTTTTGGCATTGAACCGGGTCCGAAAATCCATAAAACTAGCCGGTAATTTTTTTTGAAAAAATCACCCGCAAAACATTATCGAGGACCGAAGTTTTGGTGGTTTTTTTCGTCCGGCAAAAGGTAGGTTGTAAAAGCCTCAAAGCTCGGACTCGATAATTTTCCTACAGGTTTTGTAACGCTCATACCGCTCAAGGAATTCCCATGCTCGACGGCTAGCATCATCTTGAAAAACATAAAATGTGTATTTTAAGGGCCTAAAGGATGTTTTTTCTCCAAAAGGGACCCCGAGCTCATGTCCAAAGGCTATTAGTTTTAATCGTTGGCTCATTTGGCATTGAACCGGGTCTAAAAAACCACAAAACTAGCTAGCAATTTTTTTTGCAAAAATCACCGGCAAAACGTTGTCGAGGATGAGAAAATTTGGTGGTTTTTTCGTCCGGCAAAAGGTAGGTTGTAAAAGCCTCAATACTCGACCGATAATTTTCCTATAGGTTTTGTAACGCTCATACCGCTCTAGGAATTCCCATGCCCGGTGGTTAGCATCATCTTGAAGAACATAAAATGTGTATTTTGAGGGCCTAAACGATGTTTTTTCTCCAAAAGGGACCCCGAGCTCATGTCCAAAGGCTATTAGTTTTGATCATCGGCTCGTTTGGTATTAAAATGGGTGTAAAGCAACACAAAACTAGCCAGCCATTCTTTTTGCAACAACCACCCGCAACACGATGTCGAGGACGAGAGGTTTTGGTGGTTTTTTTCGTCCGGCAAATGGTAGGTTGTAAAAGCCTCAAAACACGATCGACTATTTTCCTATATGTTTTCTAAAGCTCATACCACTCCGAGTAATTCCCATGCCCGACGAGTAGAATCATTTCGAAAAATATAAAATGTGTATTTTGAGGGCCTAAACGATGTTTTTTCTCGAAAAGGGACCACGAGCTCATGTGCAA
This sequence comes from Dovyalis caffra, assembly GCA_963924115.1. Lineage (NCBI taxonomy): Eukaryota > Viridiplantae > Streptophyta > Magnoliopsida > Malpighiales > Salicaceae > Dovyalis > Dovyalis caffra. Next base: position 916,514 of record CAWUPB010001180.1, read on the forward strand.
AGGCTATTAGTTTTGATCGTCGGCTCGTTTGGCATTGAACCGAGTCTAAAACAACACAAAACTAGTCGGCCATTTTTTTCAAAAAATCACATGTAAGACGTTTTCGAGGCTAAGAAATTTGGCGAGTTTTTTTCTCCCGCAAAAGGTAGGTCGTAAAAGCCTCAATACTCGACCGATCATTTTCCTACGGGTTTTGTAACGCTCATACCGCTCAAGGAATTCCCATGCTCGACGGCTAGCATCATCTTGAAAAACATAAAATGTGTATTTTAAGGGCCTAAAGGATGTTTTTTCTCCAAAAGGGACCCCGAGCTCATGTCCAAAGGCTATTAGTTTTAATCGTTGGCTCATTTGGCATTGAACCGGGTCTAAAAAACCACAAAACTAGCTAGCAATTGTTTTTGCAAAAATCACCGACAAAACGTTGTCGAGGACGAGAAAATTTGGTGGTTTTTTCGTCCGGCAAAAGGTAGGTTGTAAAAGCCTCAATACTCGACCGATAATTTTCCTATAGGTTTTGTAACGCTCATACCGCTCTAGGAATTCCCATGCCGGTGGTTAGCATCATCTTGAAGAACATAAAATGTGTATTTTGAGGGCCTAAACGATGTTTTTTCTCCAAAAGGGACCCCGAGCTCATGTCCAAAGGCTATTAGTTTTGATCATCGGCTCGTTTGGTATTAAAATGGGTGTAAAGCAACACAAAACTAGCCAGCCATTCTTTTTGCAACAACCACCCGCAACACGATGTCGAGGACGAGAGGTTTTGGTGGTTTTTTTCGTCCGGCAAATGGTAGGTTGTAAAAGCCTCAAAACACGACCGACTATTTTCCTATATGTTTTCTAAAGCTCATACCACTCTAGTAATTCCCATGCCCGACGAGTAGAATCATTTCGAAAAATATAAAATGTGTATTTTGAGGGCCTAAACGATGTTTTTTCTCGAAAAGGGACCCCGAGCTCATGTGCAAAGGCTATTAGTTTTGATCGTCGGCTCGTTTGGCATTGAACCGAGTCTAAAACAACACAAAACTAGTCGGCCATTTTTTTTCAAAAAATCACATGTAAGACGTTTTCGAGGCTAAGAAATTTGGCGGTTTTTTTCTCCCGCAAAAGGTAGGTCGTAAAAGCCTCAATACTCGACCGACAATTTTCCTACGGGTTTTGTAACGCTCATACCGCTTTAGGAATTCACATGCCCGGTGATTAGCATCATGTTGAAAAACATAAAATGTGTATTTTGAAGGCCTAAACGATGTTTTTTCTCCAAAAGGGACCCCGAGCTCATGTCCAAAGGCTATTAGTTTTGATCGTCGGCTCATTTGGCATTGAACTGGGTCTAAAAAACCACAAAACTAGCTAGCAATTGTTTTTGCAAAAATCACCGACAAAACGTTGTCGAGGACGAGAAAATTTGGTGGTTTTTTCGTCCGCAAAAGGTAGGTTGTAAAAGCCTCAATACTCGACCGATAATTTTCCTATAGGTTTTGTAACGCTCATACCGCTCTAGGAATTCCCATGCCCGGTGGTTAGCATCATCTTGAAGAACATAAAATGTGTATTTTGAGGGCCTAAACGATGTTTTTTCTCCAAAAGGGACCCCGAGCTCATGTCCAAAGGCTATTAGTTTTGATCATCGGCTCGTTTGGTATTAAAATGGGTGTAAAGCAACACAAAACTAGCCGACCATTGTTTTTGCAACAACCACCCGCAACACGATGTCGAGGACGAGAGGTTTTGGTGGTTTTTTTCGTCCGGCAAATGGTAGGTTGTAAAAGCCTCAAAACTCGACCGACTATTTTCCTATATGTTTTCTAAAGCTCATACCACTCCGAGTAATTCCCATGCCCGACGAGTAGAATCATCTCGAAAAGTATAAAATGTGTATTTTGAGGGCTTAAACGATGTTTTTTCTCGAAAAGGGACCACGAGCTCATGTGCAAAGGCTATTAGTTTAGATCGTCGGCTCGTTTGGCATTGAACCGGGTCTAAAACAACACAAAACTAGTCGGCCATTTTTTTCAAAAAATCACATGTATGACGTTTTCGAGGCTAAGAAATTTGGCGCTTTTTTTGTCCCGCAAAATGTAGGTCGTAAAAGCCTCAATACTCGACCGATAATTTTCCTACGGGTTTTGTAACGCTCATACCGCTCTAGGAATTCCCATGCCCGTGGCTAGCATCATGTTGAAAACCTAAAATATGTATTTTGAGGGCCTAAACGACGTTTTTTCTCCAAAAGGGACCCCGAGCTCATGTCCAAAGGCTATTAGTTTTGATCGTCGACTCGTTTGGCATTGAAGTGGGTCTAAAACAACACAAAACTAGTAAGCCATTTTTTTTCCAAAAATCACCCGTAAGACGTTTTCGAGGTCGAGAAATTTGGTAATTTTTTTTTGTCCAGCAAAAGTAGGTCGTAAAAGCCTCAAAACTCGACCGACAATTTTCCTATAAGTTTTGTAATGCTCATACCGCTCTAAGAATTCTTATGCCCAGCGGCTAGCATCATCTCGAAATACATAAATTGTGTATTCCGAGGGCCTAAACGATGTTTTTTCTCCAAAAGGAACCCCGAGCTCATGTCCAAAGGCTATTAGTTTTGATCGTCCGCTCGTTTGGCATTGAACCGGGTCCGAAAAACCATAAAACTAGCCGGTAATGTTTTTTGAAAAAATCACCCGTAAAACATTATCGAGGACCGAAGTTTTGGTGGTTTTTTTCGTCCGCAAAAGGTAGGTTGTAAAAGCCTCAAAACTCGGACTCGATAATTTTCCTACGAGTTTTGTAACGCTCATACCGCTCAAGGAATTCCCATGCCCGACGGCTAGCATCATCTTGAAAAACATAAAATGTGTATTTTAAGGGCCTAAAGGATGTTTTTTCTCCAAAAGGGACCCCGAGCTCATGTCCAAAGGCTATTAGTTTTAATCGTTGGCTCATTTGGCATTGAGCTGGGTCTAAAAAACCACAAAACTAGCTAGCAATTTTTTTTGCAAAAATCACCGGCAAAACGTTGTCGAGGATGAGAAAATTTGGTGGTTTTTTCGTCCGGCAAAAGGTAGGTTGTAAAAGCCTCAATACTCGACCGATAATTTTCCTATAGGTTTTGTAACGCTCATACCGCTCTAGGAATTCCCATGCCCGGTGGTTAGCATCATCTTGAAGAACATAAAATGTGTATTTTGAGGGCCTAAACGATGTTTTTTCTCCAAAAGGGACCCCGAGCTCATGTCCAAAGGCTATTAGTTTTGATCATCGGCTCGTTTGGTATTAAAATGGGTGTAAAGCAACACAAAACTAGCCGACCATTCTTTTTGCAACAACCACCCGCAACACGATGTCGAGGACGAGAGGTTTTGGTGGTTTTTTTCGTCCGGCAAATGGTAGGTTGTAAAAGCCTCAAAACACGACCGACTATTTTCCTATATGTTTTCTAAAGCTCATACCACTCCAGTAATTCCCATGCCCGACGAGTAGAATCATTTCGAAAAATATAAAATGTGTATTTTGAGGGCCTAAACGATGTTTTTTCTCGAAAAGGGACCCCGAGCTCATGTGCAAAGGCTATTAGTTTTGATCGTCGGCTCGTTTGGCATTGAACCGAGTCTAAAACAACACAAAACTAGTCGGCCATTTTTTTTCAAAAAATCACATGTAAGACGTTTTCGAGGCTAAGAAATTTGGCGAGTTTTTTTCTCCTCGCAAAAGGTAGGTCGTAAAAGCCTCAATACTCGACCGATAATTTTCCTACAGGTTTTGTAACGCTCATACCGCTCAAGGAATTCCCATGCCCGACGGCTAGCATCATCTTGAAAAACATAAAATGTGTATTTTAAGGGCCTAAAGGATGTTTTTTCTCCAAAAGGGACCCCGAGCTCATGTCCAAAGGCTATTAGTTTTAATCGTTGGCTCATTTGGCATTGAACCGGGTCTAAAAAACCACAAAACTAGCTAGCAATTGTTTTTGCAAAAATCACCGACAAAACGTTGTCGAGGACGAGAAAATTTGGTGGTTTTTTCGTCCGCAAAAGGTAGGTTGTAAAAGCCTCAATACTCGACCGATAATTTTCCTATAGGTTTTGTAACGCTCATACCGCTCTAGGAATTCCCATGCCCGGTGGTTAGCATCATCTTGAAGAACATAAAATGTGTATTTTGAGGGCCTAAACGATGTTTTTTCTCCAAAAGGGACCCCGAGCTCATGTCCAAAGGCTATTAGTTTTGATCATCGGCTCGTTTGGTATTAAAATGGGTGTAAAGCAACACAAAACTAGCCGGCCATTGTTTTTGCAACAACCACCCGCAACACGATGTCGAGGACGAGAGGTTTTGGTGGTTTTTTTCGTCCGGCAAAAGGTAGGTTGTAAAAGCCTCAAAACTCGACTAACTATTTTCCTATATGTTTTCTAAAGCTCATACCACTCCAGTAATTCCCATGCCCGACGAGTAGAATCATCTCGAAAAGTATAAAATGTGTATTTTGAGGGCTTAAACGATGTTTTTTCTCGAAAAGGGACCCCGAGCTCATGTGCAAAGGCTATTAGTTTAGATCGTCGGCTCGTTTGGCATTGAACTCGGGTCTAAAACAACACAAAACTAGTCGACCATTTTTTTTCAAAAAATCACATGTAAGACGTTTTCGAGGCTAAGAAATTTGGCGCTTTTTTTGTCCCGCAAAATGTAGGTCGTAAAAGCCTCAATACTCGACCGATAATTTTCCTACGGGTTTTGTAACGCTCATACCGCTCTAGGAATTCCCATGCCCGGTGGCTAGCATCATGTTGAAAAACCTAAAATATGTATTTTGAGGGCCTAAACGACGTTTTTTCTCCAAAAGGGACCCCGAGCTCATGTCCAAAGGCTATTAGTTTTGATCGTCGACTCGTTTGGCATTGAAGTGGGTCTAAAACAACACAAAACTAGTAAGCCATTTTTTTCCAAAAATCACCCGTAAGACGTTTTCGAGGTCGAGAAATTTGGTAATTTTTTTTTGTCCAACAAAAGTAGGTCGTAAAAGCCTCAAAACTCGACCGACAATTTTCCTATAAGTTTTGTAATGCTCATACCGCTCTAAGAATTCTTATGCCCAGCGGCTAGCATCATCTCGAAATACATAAATTGTGTATTCCGAGGGCCTAAACGATGTTTTTTCTCCAAAAGGAACCCCGAGCTCATGTCCAAAGGCTATTAGTTTTGATCGTCCGCTCGTTTGGCATTGAACCGGGTCCGAAAAACCATAAAACTAGCCGGTAATGTTTTTTGAAAAAATCACCCGCAAAACATTATCGAGGACCGAAGTTTTGGTGGTTTTTTTCGTCCGCAAAAGGTAGGTTGTAAAAGCCTCAAAACTCGGATCGATAATTTTCCTACGGGTTTTGTAACGCTCATACCGCTCCGAGAATTCCCATGCTCGACGGCTAGCATCATCTTGAAAAACATAAAATGTGTATTTTAAGGGCCTAAAAGATGTTTTTTCTCCAAAAGGGACCCCGAGCTCATGTCCAAAGGCTATTAGTTTTAATCGTTGGCTCATTTGGCATTGAACTCGGGTCTAAAAAACCACAAAACTAGCTAGCAATTTTTTTTGCAAAAATCACCGGCAAAACGTTGTCGAGGATGAGAAAATTTGGTGGTTTTTTCGTCCGGCAAAAGGTAGGTTGTAAAAGCCTCAATACTCGACTCGATAATTTTCCTATAGGTTTTGTAACGCTCATACCGCTCTAGGAATTCCCATGCCCGGTGGTTAGCATCATCTTGAAGAACATAAAATGTGTATTTTGAGGGCCTAAACGATGTTTTTTCTCCAAAAGGGACCCCGAGCTCATGTCCAAAGGCTATTAGTTTTGATCATCGGCTCGTTTGGTATTAAAATGGGTGTAAAGCAACACAAAACTAGCCGACCATTCTTTTTGCAACAACCACCCGCAACACGATGTCGAGGACGAGAGGTTTTGGTGGTTTTTTTCGTCCGGCAAATGGTAGGTTGTAAAAGCCTCAAAACACGACCGACTATTTTCCTATATGTTTTCTAAAGCTCATACCACTCCAAGTAATTCCCATGCCCGACGAGTAGAATCATCTCGAAAAATATAAAATGTGTATTTTGAGGGCCTAAACGATGTTTTTTCTCGAAAAGGGACCCCGAGCTCATGTGCAAAGGCTATTAGTTTTGATCGTTGACTCATTTGGCATTGAACCGGGTCTAAAACAACACAAAACTAGTCGGCCATTTTTTTTCAAAAAATCACATGTAAGACGTTTTCGAGGCTAAGAAATTTGGCGCTTTTTTTGTCATGCAAAATGTAGGTCGTAAAAGCCTCGATACTCGACCGATAATTTTCCTATAAGTTTTGTAATGCTCATACCGCTCTAAGAATTCTTATGCCCAGCGGCTAGCATCATCTCGAAATACATAAATTGTGTATTCCGAGGGCCTAAACGATGTTTTTTCTCCAAAAGGAACCCCGAGCTCATGTCCAAAGGCTATTAGTTTTGATCGTCCGCTTGTTTGGCATTGAACCGGGTCCGAAAAACCATAAAACTAGCCGATAATTTTTTTTAGAAAAAATCACCCGCAAAACATTATCAAGGACCGAGATGTTTTGGTGGTTTTTTTCGTCCGGCAAATGGTAGGTTGTAAAAGCCTCAAAACTCGACCGACAATTTTTTTACAAGTTTTGTAATGGTCATACCTCTTCGGGAGTTCCCATGCCCGACGGCTAGCATCATCTCGAAAAACATAAAATGTGTATTTTAAGGGCCTAAACGATATTTTTTCTCCAAAAGGGACCCCGAGCTCGTGTCCAAAGGCTATTAGTTTTTATCGTCGGCTCGTTTGGCATTGAACCGGGTCGAAAAAACCACAAAACTAGCCAGCAATGTTTTTTTGCAAAAATCACCGATAAAACATTGTCGAGGACGAGAAAATTTTGTGGTTTTTTCGTCCCGCAAAAGGTAGGTTGTAAAAGCCTCAATCTTGACTCGATAATTTTCCTACGGGTTTTGTAACCCTTATATCGCTCTAGGAATTCCCATGCCCGGTGGTTAGCATCACTTTGAAAAACATAAAATGTGTATTTTGAGGGCCTAAATGATGTTTTTTCTCCAAACGGGACCTTGAGCTCATGTCCAAAGGCTAATAGTTTTGATCGTCGGCTCATTTGGCATTGAACCGGGTCTAAAAAACCACGGAACTACCCGACCATTGTTTTTGCATATATGACCCACAACATGATGTCGAGGACGAGAAGTTTAGGTTGTTTTTTTCGTCCGGCAAAAGCTAGGTTGTAAAAACCTCAAAACTCGACCGACAATTTCCCTACGAGTTTTGTAATGCTCATATCGCTCTAGGAATTCCCATGCTCGATCGGTAGCATCATCTCGAAAAACATAAAATGTGTATTTGGATGGCCTAAACGATGTTTTTTCGCAAAAGGGACCCCGAGCTCATGTCCAAAGGCTATTAGTTTTGATCGTTGGCTCGTTTGGCATTGAAATGGGTCTAAAACAACGGAAAACTAGCAAGCCATTGTTTTTGGAAAAATCACCCGCAACACGATGTCGAGGGCGAGAAGTTTTGGTGGTTTTTTTCTTCCGGTGAAAGGTAGGTTGAAAAGCATCAAAACGCGACTGAAAATTTTCCTACGGGTTTTGTAACGCTCATACCGCTCTAGGAATTCCCATGCCCGACGACTAGCATCATCTCGAAAAACATAAAATGTGTATTTTGAGGGCCTAAACGATGTTTTTTCTCCAAAAGGGACCCCGAGCTCATGTCCAAAGGCTATTAGTTTTGATCTACGGCTCGTTTGGCATTGAAATGGGTCTAAAAGAACACAAAACTAGCTAGCCATTTTTTTTGGAAAAATCACCCGCAACACGATGTGGAGGACGAGAAGTTTGGTGGTTTTTTTCGTCCGCAAACGGTATGTTGTAAAAGCCTCAAAACTCGACCGATAATTTTCCTACGGGTTTTGTATCGGTCATACAGCTCCGGGAGTTCCCATGCTCGATGGCTAGCATCATCTCGAAAAACATAAAATGTGTATTTGGAAGGCCTAATCGATGTTTTTTCTCCGAAAGGGACCCCGAGCTCATGTCCGAAGGCCATTAGTTTTGATCGTCGACTCGTTTGGCAATGAAATCGATCTAAAACAACACAAAACTAGCCGACCATTGTTTTTGGAAAAATCACCCGCAACACGATGTCAAGGAAGAAAAGTTTTGGTGGTTTTTTTCGTCCGGCAAAAGGTAGGTTGTAAAAGCCTCAAAACTTGACTAAAACGTTTCCTACGGGTTTTGTAACGCTCATATCGCTTCAAGAATTCCCATGCCCAACGGCTAGCATCATCTCAAAAAACATAAAATGTGTGTTTTAAGGGCCTAAACGATGTTTTGTCTCCAAAAGGGACCCTAAGCTCATGTCCAAAGGCTATTAGTTTTGATCGTCGGCTCGTTTGGCATTGAACCGGGTCTAAAACAACACAAAACTAGTCGGCCATTTTTTTTCAAAAAATCACCCGTAAGACGTTTTCGAGGCTAAGAAATTTGGCGCTTTTTTTGTCCAGCAAAAGGTAGGTCATAAAAGCCTCAATACTCGACCGACAATTTTCCTATAGGTTTTGTAACGCTCATACCGCTCTAGGAATTCACATGCCCGGCGATTAGCATCATGTTGAAAAACATAAAATGTGTATTTTGAAGGCCTAAACGATGTTTTTTCTCCAAAAGGGACCACCGAGCTCATATCCAAAGGCTATTAGTTTTGATCGTCGGCTCGTTTGGCATTGAACTGGGTCTAAAAAACCACAAAACTAGCCAGCAATGTTTTTTTGCAAAAATCACCGACAAAACATTGTCGAGGACGAGAAAATTTGGTGGTTTTTTCGTCCGACAAAAGGTAGGTTGTAAAAGCCTCAATACTCGATTGATAATTTTCCTACGGGTTTTGTAACGCTCATACCGCTCTAGGAATTCCCATTCCGGTGGTTAGCATCATCTTAAAAAACATAAAATGTGTGTTTTGAGGGCCTAAACGATGTTTTTTTCCCCAAAAGGGACCCCCGAGCTCATGTCCAAAGGCTATTAGTTTTGATCGTCGGCTCGTATAGCATTGAACTGGGTCTAAAAAACCACAAAACTAGCCGGCAATTTTTTTTGCAAAAATTACCGGCAAAATGTTGTTGAGGACGAGAAGTTTTGGTGGTTTTTTTCGTCTCGTAAAATGTAGGTTGTAAAAAGCTCAAAACGCGACCGATAATTTTCCTACGGGTTTTGTAATGCTCATACCTCTCTAGGAATTCCCATGCCGTACGGTAGCATAATCTCGAAAAACATAAAATGTGCATTTGGATGGCCTAAACGATGTTTTTTCTCCAAAGGGACCCCGAGCTCATGTCCAAAGCCTATGATCGTCGGCTCGTTTGGCATTGAAATGGGTCTAAAACAACACAAAACTAGCCGGCCATTGTTTTTGTAAAAATCACCCATAACACGATGTCGAGGACGAGAGGTTTTGGTGGTTTTTTTCGTCCGACAAATGGTAGGTTGTAAAAGCCTCAAAACTCGACCGACTATTTTCCTATATGTTTTCTAAAGCTCATACCACTCCGGTAATTCCCATGCCCGACGAGTAGAATCATCTCGAAAAATATAAAATGTGTATTTTGAGGGCCTAAACAATGTTTTTTCTCGAAAAGGGACCACGAGCTCATGTGCAAAGGCTATTAGTTTTGATCGTCGGCTCGTTTGGCATTGAACTGGGTCTAAAACAACACAAAACTAGTCGGCCATTTTTTTTCAAAAAATCACATGTAAGACGTTTTCGAGGCTAAGAAATTTGGCAATTTTTTTTGTCCAAGCAAAAGGTACGTCGTAAAAGCCTCCATACTCGACCGATAATTTTCCTACGGGTTTTGTAACGCTCATACCGCTTTAGGAATTCCCATGCCCGGTGGCTAGCATCATGTTGAAAAACCTAAAATATGTATTTTGAGGGCCTAAACGACGTTTTTTCTCCAAAAGGGACCCCGAGCTCATGTCCAAAGGCTATTAGTTTTGATCGTCGGCTCGTTTGGCATTGAATTGGGTCTAAAAATCACAAAACTAGCCAGCAATGTTTTTTTTGCAAAAATCACCGGTAAAACGTTGTCGAGGACGAGAAAATTTGGTGGTTTTTTCGTCCGGCAAAAGGTAGGTTGTAAAAGCCTCAATACTCGACCGATAATTTTCCTACGGGTTTTGTAACGCTCATACCGCTCAAGGAATTCCCATGCCCGGTGGCTAGCATCATGTTGAAAAACCTAAAATATGTATTTTGAGGGCCTAAACGACATTTTTTCTCCGAAAGGGACCCCGAGCTCATGTCCAAAGGCTATTACTTTTGATCGTCGACTCGTTTGGCAATGAATTGGGTCTAAAACAACACAAAACTAGTCAACCATTTTTTTCCAAAAATCACCCGTAAGACGTTTTGAAAGCCGAGAAATTTGGTAATTTTTTTTTGTCCAAGCAAAAGGTAGGTCGTAAAAGCCTCAAAACTCGACCGACAATTTTCCTACAAGTTTTGTAATGCTCATACCGCTCTAAGAATTCTTATGCCCAGCGGCTAGCATCATCTCGAAATACATAAATTGTGTATTCCGAGGGCCTAAACGATGTTTTTTCTCCAAAAGGAACCCCGAGCTCATGTCCAAAGGCTATTAGTTTTGATCGTCCGCTCGTTTGGCATTGAACCGGGTCCGAAAAACCATAAAACTAGCCCGTAATTTTTTTTGAAAAAATCTCCCGCAAAACATTATCGAGGACCGAAGTTTTGGTGGTTTTTTTCGTCCGGCAAACGGTAGGTTGTAAAAGCCTCAAAACTCGACCGACAATTTTCCTACAAGTTTTGTAATGGTCATACCTCTCCGGGAGTTCCCATGCCCGATCGCTAGCATCATCTCGAAAAACATAAAATGTGTATTTTAAGGGCCTAAACGATATTTTTTCTCCAAAAGGGACCCCGAGCTCATGTCCAAAGGCTATTAGTTTTGATCGTCGGCTCCTTTGGCATTGAACCGGGTCTACAAAACCACAAAACTAGCCGGTAATTTTTTTTCCAAAAATCACCAACAAAACGTTGTCGAGGACGAGAAATTTTGATGGTTTTTTTTGTCCGGCAAAAGGTAGGTTGTAAAAGCCTCAATACTCGATTGATAATTTTCCTAGAGTTTTTGTAACACTCATAGTGCTCTAGGAATTCCCATGCCCGGCGGGTATCATCATCTCGAAAAACATAAAATGTGTATTTGGAAGGCCTAAACGATGTTTTTTCTCCAAAAGGGACCCCGAGCTCATTTCCAAATGCTATTAGTTTTGATCGTCGACTCTTTTGACATTGAAATGGGTCTAAAAAACCACAAAACTAGCTAGCAATTTTTTTGACAAAAGTCACGAGCAAAACGTTGTCGAGGACGAGAAGTTTTGGTGGGTTTTTCGTCCCGCAAAAGGTAGGTTGTAAAAGCCTCAAAACTCGACCGATAATTTTCGTACGGGTTTTCTAACGCTCATACCGCTCTAGGAATTCCCATGCCCGGTGGGTAGCATCATCTCGAAAAACATAAAATGTGTATTTCGAAGGCCTAAACGATGTTTTTTCTCCAAAAGGGACCCCGAGCTCATGTCCAAAGGCTATTAGTTTTGATCGTTGGCTTGTTTGTCATTGAACTGGGTCTAAATAACCACAAAACTAGCCAGCAATTATTTTTGCAAACATCACCGGCAAAACGTTGTCGAGGACGAAAAGTTTTGGTGGTTTTTTTCGTCCCGCAAAAGGTAGGTTGTAAAAGCCTCAAAACTCGACCGACAATTTTCCTACGGGTTTTGTAACCCTCATACCGCTCTAGGAATTCCCATGCCCGGCGAGTAGCATCATCTCGAAAAACATAAAATGTGTATTTCGAAGGCCTAAACGATGTTTTTTCTCCAAAAGGGACCCCGAGCTCATGTCCAAAGGCTATTAGTTTTGATCGTCGACTCGTTTGGCATTGAATTGGGTCTAAAAAACCACAAAACTAGCGGGCAATTTTTTTTGCAAAAATCACCGACAAAACGTTGCCGAGGACGAGAAGTTTTGGTGGTTTTTTTCGTCCTGCAAAAGGTAGGTTGTAAAAGCCTCAAAACGCAACCGACAATTTTCCTACGGGTTTTGTAACGCTTATACCGCTCTAGGAATTGCCATGCCGTGCGGGTAGCATCATTTCAAAAAACATAAAATGTGTATTTGGAAGGCCTAGACGATATTTTTTCTCCAAAAGGGACCCCGAGCACATGTCCAAAGGCTATTAGTTTTCATCGTCGGCTCGTTTGGAATTGAAATCGATCTAAAACAACACAAAACTAGCCAACCATTGTTTTTGCAAAAATGACCCACAACACGATGTCGAGGACGAGAAGTTTTCGTTGTTTTTTTTGTCCGGTAAAAGGTAGGTTGTAAAAGCCTCAAAACTCGACCGACAATCTTCCTATAGGTTTTCTAACGCTCATACCGCTCCAAGAATTCGATGCCCGACGGTTTGCATCATCTCGAAAAACATAAAATGTGTATTTTGAGGGCCTAAACGATGTTTTTTCTCCAAAAGGGACCCCGAGCTCATGTCCAAAGGCTATTAGTTTTGATCGCCGACTCGTCCGGCATTGAACTGGGTCTAAAAACCCACAAAACCAGCCGGTAATTTTTTATTGCAAAATTCACCGGCAAAACGTTGTGTCGGACGAGAAGTTTTGGTGGTTTTTTTCGTCTTGCAAAAGGTAGGTTGTAAAAGCCTCAAAAGTCAACCGACAATTTTCCCGTAGGTTTTCTAATGCTCATACCACTCTAGGAATTCCCATGCCCGGTGGTTAGCATCTTCTCGAAAAACATAAAATGTGTACTTTGAGGGCCTAAACGACGGTTTTTCTCTAAAAGGGACCCCGAGCTCATGTCCAAAGGCTATTAGTTTTGATCGTCGGCTCATTTGACATTGAAATGGGTCTAAAAAACCACAAAACTAGCCGGCAATTATTTTTTCAAAAATCACCGACAAAACGTTGTCCGGGACGAAACGTTTTGGTGGTTTTTTTCGTCCCGCAAAAGGTAGATTGTAAAAGCCTCAAAACTCGACCGACAATTTTCCTATAGGTTTTGTAATGCTCATACCGCTCTAGGAATTCCCATGCTCGGTTGGTAGCATCATCTCGAAAAACATAAAATGTGTATTTGGAAGGCCTAAACGATTTTTTTTCTCCAAAAGGGACCGTGAGCTCATTTCCAAAGGCTATTAGTTTTGATCGTCGGCTCTTTTGACATTGAACTGGGTCTAAAAAACCACAAAACTAGCTAGCAATTTGTTTTACAAAAATCACCGGCAAAACGTTGTCGAGGACGAGAAGTTTTGGTGGTTTTTTTCGTCTCGCAAAAGGTAGGTCGTAAAAGCCTCAAAACTCGACCGACAATTTTCCTACGGGTTTTGTAACACTCATACCACTCTAGGAATTCCCATGCCCGGCGGGTAGCATCATCTCAAAAAACATAAAATGTGTATTTGGAAGGCCTAAACGATGTTTTTTCTCTAAAAGGAACCCCGAGCTCATGTCCAAAGGCTATTAGTTTGATCATCGGCACGTTTGGCATTGAACCGGGTCTAAATAACCACAAAACTAGCCAACAATTATTTTTACAAAAATCACCGACAAACCGTTGTCGAGGACGAAAAGTTTTGGTGGTTTTTTTCGTCCCGCAAAAGGTAGGTTGTAAAAGCCTCAAAACTCGACCGATAATTTTCCTACGGGTTTTGTAACGCTCATACCGCTCTAGGAATTCCCATGCCCGGTGAGTAGCATCATTTCAAAAAACAAAAAATGTGTATTTGGAAGGCTTAAATGATATTTTTTCTCCAAAAGGGACCCCGAGCACATGTCCAAAGGCTATTAGTTTTGATCGTCGGCTCATTTTGCATTGAAATCGGTCTAAAACAACACAAAACTAGCCGACCATTGTTTTTGCAAAAATCACCCATAACACGATGTCGAGGACGAGAATTTTTCGTTGTTTTTTTTGTCCGGTAAAAGGTAGGTTGTAAAAGCCTCAAAATTCGACCGACAATTTTCCTACCGGTTTTGTAACGCTCATACCGCTCTAGGAATTCCCATGCTCGGCGGGTAGTATCATCTCGAAAAACATCAAATGTGTATTTGGAAGGCCTAAATGAAGTTTTTTCTCCAAAAGGGACCGTGAGCTCATGTCCAAAGACTATTAGTTTTGATCGTCGACTCATCCGGCATTGAACCGGGTCTAAAAACCAACAAAACTAGCCGGTAATTTTTTATTGCAAAATTCACTAGCAAAACGTTGTTTCGGACGAGAAGTTTTGGTGGTTTTTTTCTTCCCGCAAAAGGTAGGTTGTAAAAGCCTCAAAACTCGACCGACAATTTTCCTACAGGTTTTGTAACGCTCATACCGCTCTAGGAATTCCCATGCCCGGCGGGTAGCATCATCTCAAAAAACATAAATTGTGTATTTGGAAGGCCTAAACGATATTTTTTCTCCAAAAGGGACCCCGAGCACAAGTCCAAATGCTATTAGTTTTGATCGTCGGCTCGTTTGGGATTTAAATCGATCTAAAACAACACACAACTAGCCGACCATTGTTTTTGCAAAAATCACCCATAACACGATGTCGAGGACGAGAAGTTTTGGTTGTTTTTTTTGTCCGGTAAAAGGTAGGTTGTAAAAGACTCAAAACTCGACCGACAATTTTCCTATAGGTTTTCTAACGCTCATACCGCTCTAAGAATTCCGATGCCCGACGGTTAGCATCATCTCAAAAAACATAAAATGTGTATTTTGAGGGCGTAAACGATGGTTTTTCTCCAAAAGGGACCCCGAGCTCATGTCCAAAGGCTATTAGTTTGGATCGTAGGCTCGTTTGGCATTGAACTAGGTCTAAAAAACCACAAAACTTACTAGTAATTATTTTTTCAAAAATCACCGACAAAACGTTGTCGAGGACAAAATGTTTTGGTGGTTTTTTTCGTCTCGCAAAAGGTAGGATGTAAAAGCCTCAAAAGTCGATCGATAATTTTCCTATAGGTTTTCTAATGCTCATACCGGTCTAGGAATTCCCATGCCGGTGGTTAGCATCATCTTGAAAAACATAAAATGTGTATTTTGAGGGCCTAAACGATGGTTTTTCTCCAAAAGGGACCCCGAGCTCATGTCCAAAGGCTATTAGTTTGGATCGTAGGCTCGTTTGGCATTGAACTAGGTCTAAAAAACCACAAAACTTACTAGTAATTATTTTTTCAAAAATCACCGACAAAACGTTGTCGAGGACAAAATGTTTTGGTGGTTTTTTTCGTCTCGCAAAAGGTAGGATGTAAAAGCCTCAAAAGTCGACTCGATAATTTTCCTATAGGTTTTCTAATGCTCATACCAGTCTAGGAATTCCCATGCCCGGTGGTTAGCATCATCTTGAAAAACATAAAATGTGTATTTTGAGGGCCTAAACGACGTTTTTTCTCCAAAAGGGACCCTTAGCTCATGTCCAAAGGCTATTAGTTTTGATTGTCGGCTCGTTTGGCATGGAATTGGGTCTAAAAAACCACAAAACTAGCCGGCAATTATTTTTGGAAAAATCAACGACAAAACGTTGTCGAGGACGAAAAGTTTTTGTGGTTTTTTTCGTCCCGCAAAAGCTAGGTTGTAAAAGCCTCAAAACTCGACCGACAATTTTCCCGTAGGTTTTGTAATGCTCATACCGCTCTAGGAATTCCCATGCCGGTGGGTAGCATCATCTCGAAAAACATAAAATGTGTATTTGGAAGGCCTAAACGATTTTTTTTCTCCAAAAGGGACCCTAAGCTCATTTCCAAAGGCTATTAGTTTTGATCGTCGGCTCTTTTCACATTGAACTGGGTGTCAAAAAGCACAAAACTAGCTAGCAATTGTTTTTACAAAAATCGCCCACAACACGATGTCGAGGACGAGAAGTTTTGGCGGTTTTTTTGTATGGCAAAAGGTCGGTTGTAAAAGCCTCAAAAGTTGACTCGACAATTTTCCTATAGGTTTTCTAACGGTCATACCGCTCTAGGAATTCCCATGCCGGTGGGTAGCATCATCTCGAAAAACATAAAATGTGTATTTGGAAGGCCTAAACGATTTTTTTTCTCCAAAAGGGACCACGAGCTCATCTCCAAAGGCTATTAGTTTTGATCGTCGGCTCTTTTGACATTGAGCTGGGTCTAAAAAACCACAAAACTAGCCAATAATTTTTTATTGCAAAAATCACCGATAAAACGTTGTGTCGAACGAGAAGTTTTGGTGCTTTTTTTCTTCGCCAAAAGGTAGGTTTTAAAAGCCTCAAAACTCGACTAACAATTTTCCTACGGGTTTTGTAACGCTCATACCGCTCTAGGAATTCCCATGCCCGGCGGGTAGCATCATCTCGAAAAACATAAAATGTGTATTTGGAAGGCCTAAACGATGTTTTTTCTCCAAAAGGGACCACGAGCGCATGTCCAAAGGCTATTAGTTTTGATCGTCGGCTCGTTTGACATTGAGCTGGGTCTAAAAAGCTACAAAACTAGCTAGCAATTTTTTTTGCAAAAATCACCAACAAACCGTTGTCAAGCACGAGAAGTTTTGGTGGTTTTTTTCATCCTACAAAAGGTAGGTTGTAAAAGCCTCAAAACGCGACCGACGGTTTTCCTACGGGTTTTGTAACGCTCATACCGCTCTAGGAATTCCCATGCCCGACGGGTAGCATAATCTCGAAAAACTTAAAATGTGTATTTGGAAGGCCTAAACGATGTTTTTTCTCCAAAAGGGACCACGAGCTCATGCCCAAAGGCTATTAGTTTTGTTCGTCGGCTTGTTTGGCATTGAAATGGGTCTAAAACAACACAAAACTAGCCGGCCATTGTTTTTGCAAAAATCACCCCAACGCGAGGTCGAGGACGAGAAGTTTTGGTTGTTTTTTTCGTCCGGAAAAAGGTAGGTTGTAAAAGCCTCAAAACTCGACCGACAATTTTCCTACGGGTTTTCTAACGCTCATACCGCTCTAGGAATTCCCATTCCGGTGGTTAGCATCATCTTAAAAAACATAAAATGTGTGTTTTGAGGGCCTAAACGATGTTTTTTTCCCCAAAAGGGACCCCCGAGCTCATCTCCACGAGCTATTAGTTTTGATTGTTGGCTCTTTTGACATTGAACTGGGTCTAAAAAACCACAAAACTAGCCGGTAATTTTTTATTGCAAAAATCACCGACAAAACGTTGTGTCGGACGAGAAGTTTTGGTGGTTTTTTTCTTCGCCAAAAGGTAGGTTTTAAAAGCCTCAAAACTCGACTAACAATTTTCCTACGGGTTTTGTAACGCTCAAACCGCTCTAGGAATTCCCATGCCCGGCGGGTAGCATCATCTCAAAAAACATAAAATGTGTATTTTGAAGGCTTAAACGATGTTTTTTCTCCGAAAGGGACCACGAGCTCATGTCCAAAGGCTATTAGTTTTGATCGTCGACTCGTTTGGCATTGAACTCGGGTCTAAAAAATCAAAAAACTAGCCGGCAATTGTTTTTGCAAAAATCACCGGCAACACGTTGTCGAGGACGAGAAGTTTTGATGGTTTCTTTCGTCCCGCAAAAGCTAGGTTGCAAAAGCCTCAAAACACGATCGAAAATTTTCCTATAGGTTTTGTAATGCTCATACCGCTCTAGGAATTCCCATGCCCGACGGGTAGCATCATCTCGAAAAACATAAAATGTGTATTTGGAAGGCCTAAACGATGTTTTTTCTCCAAAAGGGACCCCGAGCTCATATCCAAAGGCTATTAGCTTTGATCGTCGGCTCGTTTGGCATTGAAATGGGTCTAAAACAACACAAAACTAGCCAACTATTGTTTTTGCAAAAATCACCCGCAACACGATGTCGAGGACGAGAAGTTTTGGCGGTTTTTTCGTCCGGCAAAAGGTCGGTTGTAAAAGCCTCAAAAGTCGACCGACAATTTTCCTATAGGTTTTCTAACGGTCATACCGGTCTAGGAATTCCCATGCCGGTGGTTAGCATCATCTTGAAAAACATAAAATGTGTATTTTGAGGGCCTAAACGACGTTTTTTCTCCAAAAGGGACCACCGAGCTCATGTCCAAAGGCTATTAGTTTTGATCGTCGACTCGTTTGGCATTGAGCTCGGGTCTAAAAAACCACAAAACTAGCCAGCAATTATTTTTGCAAACATCACCGGCAAAACGTTGTCGAGGACGAAAAGTTTTGGTGGTTTTTTTCGTCCTACAAAAGGTAGGTTGTAAAAGCCTCAAAACTCGGCCGACAATTTTTCTATAGGTTTTGTAATGCTCATACCGCTCTAGGAATTCCCATCCTCGGTGGTTAGCATCATCTCGAAAAACATAAAATGTGTATTTTGAGGGCCTAAACGACGTTTTTTCTCCAAAAGGGACCACGAGCACATGTCCAAAGGCTATTAGTTTTGATCATCGGCTCGTTTTGCATTGAAATCGGTCTAAAACAACACAAAACTAGCCAGCCATTGTTTTTGCAAAAATCACCCATAACACGATGTCGAGGACGAGAAGTTTTCGTTGTTTTTTTCTCCGGTAAAAGGTAGGTTGTAAAAGCCTCAAAACTCGGCCGACAATTTTTCTATAGGTTTTGTAATGCTCATATCGCTCTAGGAATTCCCATCCTTGGTGGTTAGCATCATCTCGAAAAACATAAAATGTGTATTTTGAGGGCCTAAACGATGTTTTTTCTCCAAAAGGGACCGTGAGCTCATGTCCAAAGGCTATTAGTTTTGATCGTCGACTCGTTTGGCATTGAACTAGGTCTAAAACTAGCAAGCAATTTTTTTTGCAAAAATCACCGGCTAAACGTTGTCGAGGACGAGAAATTTTGGTGGTTTTTTTCTTCCTGGAAAAGGTAGGTTGTAAAAGCCTCAAAACTCGATTGATAATTTTCCTATAGGTTTTGTAATGCTCATACCGCTCTAGGAATTCCCATGCATGACGGGTAGCATCATCTCGAAAAACATAAAATGTGTATTTGGAAGGCCTAAACGATGTTTTTTCTCCAAGAGGGACCTTGAGCTCATGTCCAAAGGCTATTAGTTTTGATCGTCGGCTCGTTTTGCATTGAACTAGGTCTAAAAATCCACAAAACTAGCCAGCAATTGTTTATTGCAAAAATCAGCGGCAAAACGTTGTGTCGGACGAGAAGTTTTGGTGGTTTTTTTCTTCGGCAAAAGGGAGGTTGTAAAAGCCCTAAAACTCGGCCGACAATTTTCCAACGGGTTTTGTAATGCTCATACCGCTCTAGGAATTCCCATGCCGGCGGGTAGCATCGGCTCGAAAAACATAAAATGTGTATTTGGAAGGCCTAAACGATGTTTTTTCTCCAAAAGGGACCACGAGCTCATGTCCAAAGGCTATTAGTTTTGATCGTCGGCTCGTTTGGCATTGAGCTGGGTCTAAAAAACCACAAAACTAGCCGAGCAATGTTTTTTTGCAAAAATCACCGGCAAAACATTGTCGAGGACGAGAAAATTTGGTGGTTTTTTCGTCCGGCAAAAGGTAGGTTGTAAAAGCCTCAAAACTCGGCCAGACAATTTTCCTATAGGTTTTGTAATGCTCATACCGCTCTAGGAATTCCCATGCCCGACGGTTAGCATCATCTTGAAAAACATAAAATGTGTATTTTGAGGGCCTAAACGACGTTTTTTCTCCAAAAGGGACCATGAGCTCATGTCCAAAGGCTATTAGTTTTGATCGTCGGCTCGTTTGGCATTGAGCTGGGTCTAAAAAACCACAAAACTAGCCGGCTATTATTTTTGCAAAAATCAACGGCAAAACGTTGTCGAGGACGAAAAGTTTTGGTGCTTTTTTTCGTCCTACAAAAGGTAGGTTGTAAAAGCCTCAAAACTCGGCCGATAATTTTTCTATAGGTTTTGTAATGCTCATACCGCTCTAGGAATTCCCATCCTCGGTGGTTAGCATCATCTCGAAAAACATAAAATGTGTATTTTGAGGGCCTAAACGATGTTTTTTCTCCAAAAGGGACCAGTGAGCTCATGTCCAAAGGCTATTAGTTTTGATCGTCGGCTCGTTTGGCATTGAGCTGGGTCTAAAAATAGCAAGCAATTTTTTTTGCAAAAATCACCGGCAAAACGTTGTCGAGGACGAGAAATTTTGGTGGTTTTTTTCTTCCTGGAAAAGGTAGGTTGTAAAAGCCTCAAAACTCGATTGATAATTTTCCTATAGGTTTTGTAATGCTCATACCGCTCTAGGAATTCCCATGCATGACGGGTAGCATCATCTCGAAAAACATAAAATGTGTATTTGGAAGGCCTAAACGATGTTTTTTCTCCAAGAGGGACCTTGAGCTCATGTCCAAAGGCTATTAGTTTTGATCGTCGGCTCGTTTTGCATTGAACTAGGTCTAAAAAACCACAAAACTAGCCGGCAATTGTTTATTGCAAAAATCGGCGGCAAAACGTTGTGTCGGACGAGAAGTTTTGGTGGTTTTTTTCTTCGGAAAAAGGGAGGTTGTAAAAGCCCTAAAACTCGGCCGACAATTTTCCAACGGGTTTTGTAATGCTCATACCGCTCTAGGAATTCCCATGCCGGCGGGTAGCATCGGCTCGAAAAACATAAAATGTGTATTTGGAAGGCCTAAACGATGTTTTTTCTCCTAAAGGGACCACGAGCTCATGTCCTAAGGCTATTAGTTTTGATCGTCCGCTCGTTTGGTATTGAGCTGGGTCTAAAAAACCACAAAACTAGCCGACAATGTTTTTTTGCAAAAATCACAGGCAAAACATTGTCGAGGACGAGAAAATTTAGTGGTTTTTTCGTCCGGCAAAAGGTAGGTTGTAAAAGCCTCAAAACTCGACCAGACAATTTTCCTATAGGTTTTGTAATGCTCATACCGCTCTAGGAATTCCCATGCCGGCGGTTAGCATCATCTTGAAAAACATAAAATGTGTATTTTGAGGGCCTAAACGACGTTTTTTCTCCAAAAGGGACCATGAGCTCATGTCCAAAGGCTATTAGTTTTGATCGTCGGCTCGTTTGGCATTGAGCTGGGTCTAAAAAACCACAAAACTAGCCGGCTATTATTTTTGCAAAAATCAACGGCAAAACGTTGTCGAGGACGAAAAGTTTTGGTGCTTTTTTTCGTCCTACAAAAGGTAGGTTGTAAAAGCCTCAAAACTCGGCCGACAATTTTTCTATAGGTTTTGTAATGCTCATACCGCTCTACGAATTCCCATCCTCGGTGGTTAGCATCATCTCGAAAAACATAAAATGTGTATTTTGAGGGCCTAAACGATGTTTTTTCTCCAAAAGGGACCGTGAGCTCATGTCCAAAGGCTATTAGTTTTGATCGTCGGCTCGTTTGGCATTGAGCTGGGTCAAAAAATAGCAAGCAATTTTTTTTGCAAAAATCACCGGCAAAACGTTGTCGAGGACGAGAAATTTTGGTGGTTTTTTTCTTCCTGGAAAAGGTAGGTTGTAAAAGCCTCAAAACTCGATTGATAATTTTCCTATAGGTTTTGTAATGCTCATACCGCTCTAGGAATTCCCATGCATGACGGGTAGCATCATCTCGAAAAACATAAAATGTGTATTTGGAAGGCCTAAACGATGTTTTTTCTCCAAGAGCGACCTCGAGCTCATGTCCAAAGGCTATTAGTTTTGATCGTCGGCTCGTTTTGCATTGAACTAGGTCTAAAAAACCACAAAACTAGCCGGCAATTGTTTATTGCAAAAATCGGTGGCAAAACGTTGTGTCGGACGAGAAGTTTTGGTGGTTTTTTTCTTCGGCAAAAGGGAGGTTGTAAAAGCCCTAAAACTCGGCCGACAATTTTCCAACGGGTTTTGTAAAGCTCATACCGCTCTAGGAATTCCCATGCCGGCGGGTAGCATCGGCTCGAAAAACATAAAATGTGTATTTGGAAGGCCTAAACGATGTTTTTTCTCCAAAAGGGACCACCGAGCTCATGTCCAAAGGCTATTAGTTTTGATCGTCGGCTCGTTTGGCATTGAGCTGGGTCTAAAAAACCACAAAACTAGCCGGCAATGTTTTTTTGCAAAAATCACCGGCAAAACATTGTCGAGGACGAGAAAATTTGGTGGTTTTTTCGTCCGGCAAAAGGTAGGTTGTAAAAGCGTCAAAACTCGGCCAGACAATTTTCCTATAGGTTTTGTAATGCTCATACCGCTCTAGGAATTCCCATGCCCGACGGTTAGCATCATCTTGAAAAACATAAAATGTGTATTTTGAGGGCACTAAACGACGTTTTTTCTCCAAAAGGGACCATGAGCTCATGTCCAAAGGCTATTAGTTTTGATCGTCGGCTCGTTTGGCATTGAGCTGGGTCTAAAAAACCACAAAACTAGCCGGCTATTATTTTTGCAAAAATCAACGGCAAAACGTTGTCGAGGACGAAAAGTTTTGGTGCTTTTTTTCATCCTACAAAAGGTAGGTTGTAAAAGCCTCAAAACTCGGCCGATAATTTTTCTATAGGTTTTGTAATGCTCATACCGCTCTAGGAATTCCCATCCTCGGTGGTTAGCATCATCTCGAAAAACATAAAATGTGTATTTTGAGGGCCTAAACGATGTTTTTTCTCCAAAAGGGACCAGTGAGCTCATGTCCAAAGGCTATTAGTTTTGATCGTCGGCTCGTTTGGCATTGAGCTGGGTCTAAAAATAGCAAGCAATTTTTTTTGCAAAAATCACAGGCAAAACGTTGTCGAGGACGAGAAATTTTGGTGGTTTTTTTCTTCTCGGAAAAGGTAGGTTGTAAAAGCCTCAAAACTCGATTGATAATTTTCCTATAGGTTTTGTAATGCTCATACCGCTCTAGGAATTCCCATGCATGACGGGTAGCATCATCTCGAAAAACATAAAATGTGTATTTGGAAGGCCTAAACGATGTTTTTTCTCCAAGAGGGACCTTGAGCTCATGTCCAAAGGCTATTAGTTTTGATCGTCGGCTCGTTTTGCATTGAACTAGGTCTAAAAAACCACAAAACTAGCCGGCAATTGTTTATTGCAAAAATCGGCGGCAAAACGTTGTGTCGGACAAGAAGTTTTGGTGGTTTTTTTCTTCGGAAAAAGGGAGGTTGTAAAAGCCCTAAAACTCGGCCGACAATTTTCCAACGGGTTTTGTAATGCTCATACCGCTCTAGGAATTCCCATGCCGGCGGGTAGCATCGGCTCGAAAAACATAAAATGTGTATTTGGAAGGCCTAAACGATGTTTTTTCTCCTAAAGGGACCACGAGCTCATGTCCAAAGGCTATTAGTTTTGATCGTCCGCTCGTTTGGTATTGAGCTGGGTCTAAAAAACCACAAAACTAGCCGGCAATGTTTTTTTGCAAAAATCACCAGGCAAAACATTGTCGAGGACGAGAAAATTTAGTGGTTTTTTCGTCCGGCAAAAGGTAGGTTGTAAAAGCCTCAAAACTCGACCAGATAATTTTCCTATAGGTTTTGTAATGCTCATACCGCTCTAGGAATTCCCATGCCGGCGGTTAGCATCATCTTGAAAAACATAAAATGTGTATTTTGAGGGCCTAAACGACGTTTTTTCTCCAAAAGGGACCATGAGCTCATGTCCAAAGGCTATTAGTTTTGATCGTCGGTTCGTTTGGCATTGAGCTGGGTCTAAAAAACCACAAAACTAGCCGGGTATTATTTTTGCAAAAATCAACGGCAAAACGTTGTGGAGGACGAAAAGTTTTGGTGCTTTTTTTCGTCCTACAAAAGGTAGGTTGTAAAAGCCTCAAAACTTGGCTGACAATTTTTCTATAGGTTTTGTAATGCTCATACCGCTCTAGGAATTCCCATCCTCGGTGGTTAGCATCATCTCGAAAAACATAAAATGTGTATTTTGAGGGCACGAACGATGTTTTTTCTCCAAAAGGGACCAGTGAGCTCATGTCCAAAGGCTATTAGTTTTGATCGTCGGCTCGTTTGGCATTGAGCTGGGTCTAAAAATAGCAAGCAATTTTTTTTGCAAAAATCACCGGCAAAACGTTGTCGAGGACGAGAAATTTTGGTGGTTTTTTTCTTCCTGGAAAAGGTAGGTTGTAAAAGCCTCAAAACTCGATTGATAATTTTCCTATAGGTTTTGTAATGCTCATACCGCTCTAGGAATTCCCATGCATGACGGGTAGCATCATCTCGAAAAACATAAAATGTGTATTTGGAAGGCCTAAACGATGTTTTTTCTCCAAGAGGGACCTTGAGCTCATGTCCAAAGGCTATTAGTTTTGATCGTCGGCTCGTTTTGCATTGAACTAGGTCTAAAAAACCACAAAACTAGCCGACAATTGTTTATTGCAAAAATCGGCGGCAAAACGTTGTGTCGGACGAGAAGTTTTGGTGGTTTTTTTCTTCGGAAAAAGGGAGGTTGTAAAAGCCCTAAAACTCGGCCGACAATTTTCCAACGGGTTTTGTAATGCTCATACCGCTCTAGGAATTCCCATGCCGGCGGGTAGCATCGGCTCGAAAAACATAAAATGTGTATTTGGAAGGCCTAAACGATGTTTTTTCTCCTAAAGGGACCACGAGCTCATGTCCAAAGGCTATTAGTTTTGATCGTCGGCTCGTTTGGTATTGAGCTGGGTCTAAAAAACCACAAAACTAGCCGGCAATGTTTTTTTGCAAAAATCACCGGCAAAACATTGTCGAGGACGAGAAAATTTAGTGGTTTTTTCGTCCGGCAAAAGGTAGGTTGTAAAAGCCTCAAAACTCGGCCAGACAATTTTCCTATAGGTTTTGTAATGCTCATACCGCTCTAGGAATTCCCATGCCGGCGGTTAGCATCATCTTGAAAAACATAAAATGTGTATTTTGAGGGCCTAAACGACGTTTTTTCTCCAAAAGGGACCATGAGCTCATGTCCAAAGGCTATTAGTTTTGATCGTCGGCTCGTTTGGCATTGAGCTGGGTCTAAAAAACCACAAAACTAGCCGGCTATTATTTTTGCAAAAATCAACGGCAAAACGTTGTGGAGGACGAAAAGTTTTGGTGCTTTTTTTCGTCCTACAAAAGGTAGGTTGTAAAAGCCTCAAAACTCGGCTCGACAATTTTTCTATAGGTTTTGTAATGCTCATACCGCTCTAGGAATTCCCATCCTCGGTGGTTAGCATCATCTCGAAAAACATAAAATGTGTATTTTGAGGGCACGAACGATGTTTTTTCTCCAAAAGGGACCAGTGAGCTCATGTCCAAAGGCTATTAGTTTTGATCGTCGGCTCGTTTGGCATTGAGCTGGGTCTAACACTAGCAAGCAATTTTTTTTGCAAAAATCACCGGCAAAACGTTGTCGAGGACGAAAAATTTTGGTGGTTTTTTTCTTCTGGAAAAGGTAGGTTGTAAAAGCCTCAAAACGCGATTGATAATTTTCCTATAGGTTTTGTAATGCTCATACCGCTCTAGGAATTCCCATGCATGACGGGTAGCATCATCTCGAAAAACATAAAATGTGTATTTGGAAGGCCTAAACGATGTTATTTCTCCAAGACGGACCACGAGCTCGATGTCCAAAGGCTATTAGTTTTGATCGTCGGCTCGTTTTGCATTGAATTAGGTCTAAAAAACCACAAAACTAGCCGGCAATTTTTTATTGCAAAAATCGGCGGCAAAACGTTGTGTCGGACGAGAAGTTTTGGTGGTTTTTTTCTTCGGCAAAAGGTAGGTTGTAAAAGCCCTAAAACTCGGCCGACAATTTTGCAACGGGTTTTGTAATGCTCATACCGCTCTAGGAATTCCCATGCCGGCGGGTAGCATCATCTCGAAAAACATAAGATGTGTATTTGGAAGGCCTAAACGATGTTTTTTCTCCAAAAGGGACCACGAGCTCATGTCCAAAGGCTATTAGTTTTGATCGTCGGCTCGTTTGGCATTGAGCTGGGTCTAAAAAACCACAAAACTAGCCGGGAATGTTTTTTTGCAAAAATCACCGGCAAAACATTGTCGAGGACGAGAAAATTTGGTGGTTTTTTCGTCCGGCAAAAGGTAGGTTGTAAAAGCGTCAAAACTCGGCCAGACAATTTTCCTATAGGTTTTGTAATGCTCATACCGCTCTAGGAATTCCCATGCCGGCGGTTAGCATCATCTTGAAAAACATAAAATGTGTATTTTGAGGGCACTAAACGACGTTTTTTCTCCAAAAGGGACCATGAGCTCATGTCCAAAGGCTATTAGTTTTGATCGTCGGCTCGTTTGGCATTGAGCTGGGTCTAAAAAACCACAAAACTAGCCGGCAATTATTTTTGCAAAAATCAACGGCAAAACGTTGTCGAGGATGAAAAGTTTTGGTGGTTTTTTTCGTCCTACAAAAGGTAGGTTGTAAAAGCCTCAAAACTCGGCCGACAATTTTTCTATAGGTTTTGTAATGCTCATACCGCTCTAGGAATTCCCATCCTCGGTGGTTAGCATCATCTCGAAAAACATAAAATGTGTATTTTGAGGGCACTAAACGATGTTTTTTCTCCAAAAGGAACCGTGAGCTCATGTCCAAAGGCTATTAGTTTTGATCGTCGGCTCGTTTGGCATTGAGCTGGGTCTAAAAATAGCAAGCAATTTTTTTGCAAAAATCACCGGCAAAACGTTGTCGAGGATGAGAAATTTTGGTGGTTTTTTTCTTCCTGGAAAAGGTAGGTTGTAAAAGCCTCAAAATGCGATTGATAATTTTCCTATAGGTTTTGTAATGCTCATACCGCTCTAGGAATTCCCATGCATGACGGGTAGCATCATCTCGAAAAACATAAAATGTGTATTTGGAAGGCCTAAACGATGTTTTTTCTCCAAGAGGGACCACGAGCTCATGTCCAAAGGCTATTAGTTTTGATCATCGGCTCGTTTTGCATTGAACTGGGTCTAAAAAACCACAAAACTAGCCGGCAATTTTTTATTGCAAAAATCGGCGGCAAAACGTTGTGTCGGACGAGAAGTTTTGGTGGTTTTTTTCTTCCGGAAAAAGGTAGGTTGTAAAAGCCCTAAAACTCGGCCGATAATTTTCCAACGGGTTTTGTAATGCTCATACCGCTCTAGGAATTCCCATGCCGGCGGGTAGCATCGGCTCGAAAAACATAAAATGTGTATTTGGAAGGCCTAAACGATGTTTTTTCTCCAAAAGGGACCACGAGCTCATGTCCAAAGGCTATTAGTTTAGATCGTCGGCTCGTTTGGCATTGAGCTGGGTCTAAAAAACCACAAAACTAGCCGGCAATGTTTGTTTGCAAAAATCACCGGCAAAACATTGTCGAGGACGAGAAAATTTGGTGGTTTTTTCGTCCGGCAAAAGGTAGGTTGTAAAAGCCTCAAAACTCGACCAGACAATTTTCCTATAGGTTTTGTAATGCTCATACCGCTCTAGGAATTCCCATGCCCGACGGTTAGCATCATCTTGAAAAACATAAAATGTGTATTTTGAGGGCACTAAACGACGTTTTTTCTCCAAAAGGGACCACGAGCTCATGTCCAAAGGCTATTAGTTTTGATCGTCGGCTCGTTTGGCATTGAGCTGGGTCTAAAAAACCACAAAACTAGCCGGCAATTATTTTTGCAAAAATTACCGGCAAAACGTTGTGGAGGACGAAAAGTTTTGGTGCTTTTTTTCGTCCTACAAAAGGTAGGTTGTAAAAGCCTCAAAATTCGACCGACAATTTTTCTATAGGTTTTGTAATGCTCTTACCGCTCTAGGAATTCCCATCCTCGGTGGTTAGCATCATCTCGAAAAACATAAAATGTGTATTTTGAGGGCTTGAACGATGTTTTTTCTCCAAAAGGGACCAGTGAGCTCATGTCCAAAGGCTATTAGTTTTGATCGTCGGCTCGTTTGGCATTGAGCTGGGTCTAAAACTAGCAAGCAATTTTTTTTGCAAAAATCACCGGCAAAACGTTGTCGAGGACGAGAAATTTTGGTGGTTTTTTTCTTCCTGGAAAAGGTAGGTTGTAAAAGCCTCAAAACTCGATTGATAATTTTCCTATAGGTTTTGTAATGCTCATACCACTCTAGGAATTCCCATGCATGACGGGTAGCATCATCTCGAAAAACATAAAATGTGTATTTGGAAGGCCTAAACGATGTTATTTCTCCAAGACGGACCACGAGCTCATGTCCAAAGGCTATTAGTTTTGATCGTCGGCTCGTTTTGCATTGAACTAGGTCTAAAAAAC
Organism: Dovyalis caffra; assembly: GCA_963924115.1. NCBI lineage: Eukaryota > Viridiplantae > Streptophyta > Magnoliopsida > Malpighiales > Salicaceae > Dovyalis > Dovyalis caffra. The sequence goes on from CAWUPB010001180.1 coordinate 944,737, forward strand.
CACAAAACTAGCCGACAATTTTTTATTGCAAAAATCGGCGGCAAAACGTTGTGTCGGACGAGAAGTTTTGGTGGTTTTTTTCTTCGGGCAAAAGGTAGGTTGTAAAAGCCCTAAAACTCGACTAACAATTTTCCAACGGGTTTTGTAATGCTCATACCGCTCTAGGAATTCCCATGCCGGCGGGTAGCATCATCTCGAAAAACATAAAATGTGTATTTGGAAGGCCTAAACGATGTTTTTTCTCCAAAAGGGACCAGTGAGCTCATGTCCAAAGGCTATTAGTTTTGATCGTCGGCTCGTTTGGCATTGAGCTGGGTCTAAAAAACCACAAAACTAGCCGGCAATGTTTTTTTGCAAAAATCACCGGCAAAACATTGTCGAGGACGAGAAAATTTGGTGGTTTTTTCGTCGGCAAAAGGTAGGTTGTAAAAGCGTCAAAACTCGGCCAGACAATTTTCCTATAGGTTTTGTAATGCTCATACCGCTCTAGGAATTCCCATGCCGGCGGTTAGCATCATCTTGAAAAACATAAAATGTGTATTTTGAGGGCCTAAACGACGTTTTTTCTCCAAAAGGGACCATGAGCTCATGTCCAAAGGCTATTAGTTTTGATCGTCGGCTCGTTTGGCATTGAGCTGGGTCTAAAAAACCACAAAACTAGCCGGCTATTATTTTTGCAAAAATCAACGGCAAAACGTTGTCGAGGACGAAAAGTTTTGGTGCTTTTTTTCGTCCTACAAAAGGTAGGTTGTAAAAGCCTCAAAACTCGGCCGACAATTTTTCTATAGGTTTTGTAATGCTCATACCGCTCTAGGAATTCCCATCCTCGGTGGTTAGCATCATCTCGAAAAACATAAAATGTGTATTTTGAGGGCACTAAACGATGTTTTTTCTCCAAAAGGGACCAGTGAGCTCATGTCCAAAGGCTATTAGTTTTGATCGTCGGCTCGTTTGGCATTGAGCTGGGTCAAAAAATAGCAAGCAATTTTTTTTGCAAAAATCACCGGCAAAACGTTGTCGAGGACGAGAAATTTTGGTGGTTTTTTTCTTCTGGAAAAGGTAGGTTGTAAAAGCCTCAAAACTCGATTGATAATTTTCCTATAGGTTTTGTAATGCTCATACCGCTCTAGGAATTCCCATGCATGACGGGTAGCATCATCTCGAAAAACATAAAATGTGTATTTGGAAGGCCTAAACGATGTTTTTCTCCAAGAGGGACCTTGAGCTCATGTCCAAAGGCTATTAGTTTTGATCGTCGGCTCGTTTTGCATTGAACTAGGTCTAAAAAACCACAAAACTAGCCGACAATTGTTTATTGCAAAAATCGGCGGCAAAACGTTGTGTCGGACGAGAAGTTTTAGTGGTTTTTTTCTTCGGAAAAAGGGAGGTTGTAAAAGCCCTAAAACTCGGCCGACAATTTTGCAACGAGTTTTGTAATGCTCATACCGCTCTAGGAATTCCCATGCCGGCGGGTAGCATCGGCTCGAAAAACATAAAATGTGTATTTGGAAGGCCTAAACGATGTTTTTTCTCCTAAAGGGACCACGAGCTCATGTCCAAAGGCTATTAGTTTTGATCGTCCGCTCGTTTGGGATTGAGCTGGGTCTAAAAAACCACAAAACTAGCCGACAATGTTTTTTTGCAAAAATCACCGGCAAAACATTGTCGAGGACGAGAAAATTTAGTGGTTTTTTCGTCCGGCAAAAGGTAGGTTGTAAAAGCCTCAAAACTCGACCAGACAATTTTCCTATAGGTTTTGTAATGCTCATACCGCTCTAGGAATTGCCATGCCGGCGGTTAGCATCATCTTGAAAAACATAAAATGTGTATTTTGAGGGCCTAAACGACGTTTTTTCTCCAAAAGGGACCATGAGCTCATGTCCAAAGGCTATTAGTTTTGATCGTCGGCTCGTTTGGCATTGAGCTGGGTCTAAAAAACCACAAAACTAGCCGGCTATTATTTTTGCAAAAATCATCGGCAAAACGTTGTGGAGGACGAAAAGTTTTGGTGCTTTTTTTCGTCCTACAAAAGGTAGGTTGTAAAAGCCTCAAAACTCGGCCGACAATTTTTCTATAGGTTTTGTAATGCTCATACCGCTCTAGGAATTCCCATCCTCGGTGGTTAGCATCATCTCGAAAAACATAAAATGTGTATTTTGAGGGCACGAACGATGTTTTTTCTCCAAAAGGGACCGTGAGCTCATGTCCAAAGGCTATTAGTTTTGATCGTCGGCTCGTTTGGCATTGAGCTGGGTCTAAAACTAGCAAGCAATTTTTTTTGCAAAAATCACCGGCAAAACGTTGTCGAGGACGAGAAATTTTGGTGGTTTTTTTCTTCCTGGAAAAGGTAGGTTGTAAAAGCCTCAAAACTCGATTGATAATTTTCCTATAGGTTTTGTAATGCTCATACCGCTCTAGGAATTCCCATGCATGACGGGTAGCATCATCTCGAAAAACATAAAATGTGTATTTGGAAGGCCTAAACGATGTTATTTCTCCAAGACGGACCACGAGCTCATGTCCAAAGGCTATTAGTTTTGATCGTCGGCTCGTTTTGCATTGAACTAGGTCTAAAAAACCACAAAACTAGCCGACAATTTTTTATTGCAAAAATCGGCGGCAAAACGTTGTGTCGGACGAGAAGTTTTGGTGGTTTTTTTCTTCGGCAAAAGGTAGGTTGTAAAAGCCCTAAAACTCGGCCGACAATTTTCCAACGGGTTTTGTAATGCTCATACCGCTCTAGGAATTCCCATGCCGGCGGGTAGCATCATCTCGAAAAACATAAAATGTGTATTTGGAAGGCCTAAACGATGTTTTTTCTCCACAAGGGACCACGAGCTCATGTCCAAAGGCTATTAGTTTTGATCGTCGGCTCGTTTGGCATTGAAGCTGGGTCTAAAAAACCACAAAACTAGCCAGCAATGTTTTTTTGCAAAAATCACCAGGCAAAACATTGTCGAGGACGAGAAAATTTGGTGGTTTTTTCGTCCGGCAAAAGGTAGGTTGTAAAAGCGTCAAAACTCGACCAGACAATTTTCCTATAGGTTTTGTAATGCTCATACCGCTCTAGGAATTCCCATGCCGGCGGTTAGCATCATCTTGAAAAACATAAAATGTGTATTTTGAGGGCCTAAACGATGTTTTTTCTCCAAAAGGGACCAGTGAGCTCATGTCCAAAGGCTATTAGTTTTGATCGTCGGCTCGTTTCGCATTGAGCTGGGTCTAAAAATAGCAAGCAATTTTTTTTGCAAAAATCAACGGCAAAACGTTGTCGAGGACGAGAAATTTTGGTGGTTTTTTTCTTCCTGGAAAAGGTAGGTTGTAAAAGCCTCAAAACTCGATTGATAATTTTCCTATAGGTTTTGTAATGCTCATACCGCTCTAGGAATTCCCATGCATGACGGGTAGCATTATCTCGAAAAACATAAAATGTGTATTTGGAAGGGCTAAACGATGTTTTTTCTCCAAGAGGGACCTTGAGCTCATGTCCAAAGGTTATTAGTTTTGATCGTCGGCTCGTTTTGCATTGAACTAGGTCTAAAAAACCACAAAACTAGCCAGCAATTGTTTATTGCAAAAATCAGCGGCAAAACGTTGTGTCGGACGAGAAGTTTTGGTGGTTTTTTTCTTCGGAAAAAGGGAGGTTGTAAAAGCCCTAAAACTCGACCGACAATTTTCCAACGGGTTTTGTAATGCTCATACCGCTCTAGGAATTCCCATGCCGGCGGGTAGCATCGGCTCGAAAAACATAAAATGTGTATTTGGAAGGCCTAAACGATGTTTTTTCTCCTAAAGGGACCACGAGCTCATGTCCAAAGGCTATTAGTTTTGATCGTCCGCTCGTTTGGCATTGAGCTGGGTCTAAAAAACCACAAAACTAGCCGACAATGTTTTTTTGAAAAAATCACCGGCAAAACATTGTCGAGGACGAGAAAATTTAGTGGTTTTTTCGTCCGGCAAAAGGTAGGTTGTAAAAGCCTCAAAACTCGACCGACAATTTTCCTATAGGTTTTGTAATGCTCATACCGCTCTAGGAATTCCCATGCCGGCGGTTAGCATCATCTTGAAAAACATAAAATGTGTATTTTGAGGGCCTACAACGACGTTTTTTCTCCAAAAGGGACCATGAGCTCATGTCCAAAGGCTATTAGTTTTGATCGTCGGCTCGTTTGGCATTGAGCTGGGTCTAAACAACCACAAAACTAGCCGGCTATTATTTTTGCAAAAATCATCGGCAAAACGTTGTGGAGGACGAAAAGTTTTGGTGCTTTTTTCGTCCTACAAAAGGTAGGTTGTAAAAGCCTCAAAACTCGACCGACAATTTTTCTATAGGTTTTGTAATGCTCATACCGCTCTAGGAATTCCCATCCTCGGTGGTTAGCATCATCTCGAAAAACATAAAATGTGTATTTTGAGGGCACGAACGATGTTTTTTCTCCAAAAGGGACCGTGAGCTCATGTCCAAAGGCTATTAGTTTTGATCGTCGGCTCGTTTGGCATTGAACTGGGTCTAAAACTAGCAAGCAATTTTTTTTGCAAAAATCACCGGCAAAACGTTGTCGAGGACGAGAAATTTTGGTGGTTTTTTTCTTCCTGGAAAAGGTAGGTTGTAAAAGCCTCAAAACTCGATTGATAATTTTCCTATAGGTTTTGTAATGCTCATACCGCTCTAGGAATTCCCATGCATGACGGGTAGCATCATCTCGAAAAACATAAAATGTGTATTTGGAAGGCCTAAACGATGTTATTTCTCCAAGACGGACCACGAGCTCATGTCCAAAGGCTATTAGTTTTGATCGTCGGCTCGTTTTGCATTGAACTGGGTCTAAAAAACCACAAAACTAGCCGACAATTTTTTATTGCAAAAATCGGCGGCAAAACGTTGTGTCGGACGAGAAGTTTTGGTGGTTTTTTTCTTCGGAAAAAGGTAGGTTGTAAAAGCCCTAAAACTCGACCGACAATTTTCCAACGGGTTTTGTAATGCTCATACCGCTCTAGGAATTCCCATGCCGGCGGGTAGCATCATCTCGAAAAACATAAAATGTGTATTTGGAAGGCCTAAACGATGTTTTTTCTCCACAAGGGACCCCGAGCTCATGTCCAAAGGCTATTAGTTTTGATCGTCGGCTCGTTTGGCATTGAGCTGGGTCTAAAAAACCACAAAACTAGCCAGCAATTTTTTTTTGCAAAAATCACCGGCAAAACATTGTCGAGGACGAGAAAATTTGGTGGTTTTTTCGTCCGGCAAAAGGTAGGTTGTAAAAGCGTCAAAACTCGACCGACAATTTTCCTATAGGTTTTGTAATGCTCATACCGCTCTAGGAATTCCCATGCCGGCGGTTAGCATCATCTTGAAAAACATAAAATGTGTATTTTGAGGGCCTAAACGATGTTTTTTCTCCAAAAGGGACCGTGAGCTCATGTCCAAAGGCTATTAGTTTTGATCGTCGGCTCGTTTCGCATTGAACTGGGTCTAAAAATAGCAAGCAATTTTTTTTGCAAAAATCAACGGCAAAACGTTGTCGAGGACGAGAAATTTTGGTGGTTTTTTTCTTCTCGGAAAAGGTAGGTTGTAAAAGCCTCAAAACTCGATTGATAATTTTCCTATAGGTTTTGTAATGCTCATACCGCTCTAGGAATTCCCATGCATGACGGGTAGCATCATCTCGAAAAACATAAAATGTGTATTTGGAAGGGCTAAACGATGTTTTTTCTCCAAGAGGGACCTTGAGCTCATGTCCAAAGGTTATTAGTTTTGATCGTCGGCTCGTTTTGCATTGAACTAGGTCTAAAAAACCACAAAACTTGCCAGCAATTGTTTATTGCAAAAATCGGCGGCAAAACGTTGTGTCGGACGAGAAGTTTTGGTGGTTTTTTTCTTCGGAAAAAGGGAGGTTGTAAAAGCCCTAAAACTCGATCGACAATTTTCCAACGGGTTTTGTAATGCTCATACCGCTCTAGGAATTCCCATGCCGGCGGGTAGCATCGGCTCGAAAAACATAAAATGTGTATTTGGAAGGCCTAAACGATGTTTTTTCTCCTAAAGGGACCACGAGCTCATGTCCAAAGGCTATTAGTTTTGATCGTCCGCTCGTTTGGCATTGAGCTGGGTCTAAAAAACCACAAAACTAGCCAGCAATGTTTTTTTGCAAAAATCACCGGCAAAACATTGTCGAGGACGAGAAAATTTAGTGGTTTTTTCGTCCGGCAAAAGGTAGGTTGTAAAAGCCTCAAAACTCGACCGACAATTTTCCTATAGGTTTTGTAATGCTCATACCGCTCTAGGAATTCCCATGCCGGCGGTTAGCATCATCTTGAAAAACATAAAATGTGTATTTTGAGGGCACTAAACGACGTTTTTTCTCCAAAAGGGACCATGAGCTCATGTCCAAAGGCTATTAGTTTTGATCGTCGGCTCGTTTGACATTGAGCTGGGTCTAAACAACCACAAAACTAGCCGGCTATTATTTTTGCAAAAATCATCGGCAAAACGTTGTGGAGGACGAAAAGTTTTGGTGCTTTTTTTCGTCCTACAAAAGGTAGGTTGTAAAAGCCTCAAAACTCGACCGACAATTTTTCTATAGGTTTTGTAACGATCATACCGGTCTAGGAATTCCCATGCCCGGTGGTTAGTATCATCTTGAAAAACATAAAATGTGTATTTTGAGGGCCTAAACGACGTTTTTTCTCCAAAAGGGACCACGAGCTCATGTCCAAAGGCTATTAGTTTTGATCGTCGGCTCGTTTGGCATTGAACTAGGTCTAAAAAACCACAAAACTAGCTAGCAATTATTTTTGCAAAAATCAACGGCAAAACGTTGTCGAGGACGAAAAGTTTTGGTGGTTTTTTTCGTCCTACAAAAGGTAGGTTGTAAAAGCCTCAAAACTCGGCTGACAATTTTTCTATAGGTTTTGTAATGCTCATACCGCTCTAGGAGTTCCCATCCTCGGTGGTTAGCATCATCTCGAAAAACATAAAATGTGTATTTTGAGGGCACTAAACGATGTTTTTTCTCCAAAAGGGACCGTGAGCTCATGTCCAAAGGCTATTAGTTTTGATCGTCGGCTCGTTTGGCATTGAACTGGGTCTAAAAAATCACAAAACTAGCCAGCAATTTTTTTTGCAAAAATCACCGGCAAAACGTTGTCGAGGACGAGAAGTTTTGGTGGTTTTTTTCATCCTGCAAAAGGTAGGTTGTAAAAGCCTCAAAACTCGACTCGACAATTTTTCTATAGGTTTTGTAATGCTCATACCGCTCTAGGAATTCCCATCCTCGGTGGTTAGAATCATCTCGAAAAACATAAAATGTGTATTTTGAGGGCTCGAACGATGTTTTTTCTCCAAAAGGGACCGTGAGCTCATGTCCAAAGGCTATTAGTTTTGATCGACGGCTCGTTTGGCATTGAATCGGGTCTAAAACTAGCAAGCAATTTTTTTGCAAAAATCACCGGCAAAACGTTGTCGAGGACGAGAAATTTTGGTGGTTTTTTTCTTCCTGGAAAAGGTAGGTTGTAAAAGCCTCAAAACTCGATTGATAATTTTCCTATAGGTTTTGTAATGCTCTACCGCTCTAGGAATTCCCATGCCGGCGGGTAGCATCATCTTGAAAAACATAAAATGTGTATTTTGAAGGCTTAAACGATGTTTTTTCTCCGAAAGGGACCACGAGCTCATGTCCAAAGGCTATTAGTTTTGATCGTCGGCTCGTTTGGCATTGAAGCTGGGTCTAAAAAATCACAAAACTAGCCAGCAATTTATTTTGCAAAAATCACCGGCAAAACGTTGTCGAGGACGAGAAGTTTTGGTGGTTTCATTCGTCCTGCAAAAGCTAGGTTGTAAAAGCCTCAAAACTCGATCGACAATTTTCCTATAGGTTTTGTAATGCTCATACCGCTCTAGGAATTCCCATGCCCGACGGGTAGCATCATCTCGAAAAACATAAAATGTGTATTTGGAAGGCCTAAACGATGTTTTTTCTCCAAAAGGGACCACGAGCTCATGTCCAAAGGCTATTAGCTTTGATCGTCGGCTCGTTTGGCATTGAAATGGGTCTAAAACAACAAAAAACCGGCCAACTATTGTTTTTGCAAAAATCACCCGCAACACGATGTCGAGGACGAGAAGTTTTGGCGGTTTTTTTCGTCCGACAAAAGGTCGGTTGTAAAAGCCTCAAACGTCAATCGACAATTTTCCTATAGGTTTTTTAACGATCATACCGGTCTAGGAATTCCCATGCCCGGTGGTTAGTATCATCTTGAAAAACATAAAATGTGTATTTTGAGGGCCTAAACGACGTTTTTTCTCCAAAAGGGACCACGAGCTCATGTCCAAAGGCTATTAGTTTTGATCGTCGGCTCGTTTGGCATTGAACTAGGTCTAAAAAACCACAAAACTAGCCAGCAATTATTTTTGCAAAAATCATCGGCAAAACGTTGTCGAGGACGAAAAGTTTTGGTGGTTTTTTTCGTCCTACAAAAGGTAGGTTGTAAAAGCCTTAAAACTCGGCCGACAATTTTTCTATAGGTTTTGTAATGCTCATACCGCTCTAGGAATTCCCATCCTCGGTGGTTAGCATTATCTCGAAAAACATAAAATGTGTATTTTGAGGGCACGAACGATGTTTTTTCTCCAAAAGGGACCGTGAGCTCATGTCCAAAGGCTATTAGTTTTGATCGTCGGCTCGTTTGGCATTGAACTGGGTCTAAAACTAGCAAGCAATGTTTTTTGCAAAAATCACCGGCAAAACGTTGTCGAGGACGAGAAATTTTGGTGGTTTTTTTCTTCCTGGAAAAGGTAGGTTGTAAAAGCCTCAAAACTCGATTGATAATTTTCCTATAGGTTTTGTAATGCTCATACCGCTCTAGGAATTCCGATGCCGGCGGGTAGCATCATCTCGAAAAACATAAAATGTGTATTTTGAAGGCTTAAACGATGTTTTTTCTCCGAAAGGGACCACCGAGCTCATGTCCAAAGGCAATTAGTTTTGATCGACGGCTCGTTTGGCATTGAAGCTGGGTCTAAAACTAGCAAGCAATTTTTTTTGCAAAAATCACAGGCAAAACGTTGTCGAGGACGAGAAATTTTGGTGGTTTTTTTCTTCCTGGAAAAGGTAGGTTGTAAAAGCCTCAAAACTCGATTGATAATTTTCCTATAGGTTTTGTAATGCTCATACCGCTCTAGGAATTCCCATGCCGGCGGGTAGCATCATCTCGAAAAACATAAAATGTGTATTTTGAAGGCTTAAACGATGTTTTTTCTCCGAAAGGGACCACCGAGCTCATGTCCAAAGGCTATTAGTTTTGATCGTCGGCTCGTTTGGCATTGAGCTGGGTCTAAAAAATCACAAAACTAGCCGACAATTTTTTTTGCAAAAATCACCGGCAAAACGTTGTGTCGGACGAGAAGTTTTGGTGGTTTTTTTCTTCCGGCAAAAGGTAGGTTGTAAAAGCCCTAAAACTCGACCGACAATTTTCCAACGGGTTTTGTAATGCTCATATCGTCTAGGAATTCCCATGCCGGCGGGTAGCATCATCTCGAAAAACATAAAATGTGTATTTGCAAAGCCTAAACGATGTTTTTTCTCCAAAAGGGACCACGAGCTCATGTCCAAAGGCTATTAGTTTTGATCGTCGGCTCGTTTGGCATTGAACTAGGTCTAAAAAACCACAAAACTAGCCGGTAATGTTTTTTTGCAAAAATCACCGGCAAAACATTGTCGAGGACGAGAAAATTTGGTGGTTTTTTCATCCGGCGAAAGGTAGGTTGTAAAAGCCTTAAAACTCGACCGATAATTTTCCTATAGGTTTTGTAATGCTCATACCGCTCTAGGAATTCCCATGCCCGGCGATTAGCATCATCTTGAAAAACATAAAATGTGTATTTTGAGGGCACTAAACGACGTTTTTTCTCCAAAAGGGACCCTTAGCTATTGTCCAAAGGCTATTAGTTTTGATCGTCGGCTCGTTTGGCATTGAATTGGGTCTAAAAAACCACAAAACTAGCCGGCAATTATTTTTGCAAAAATCAACGGCAAAACGTTGTCGAGGGCGAAAAGTTTTGGTGGTTTTTTTCGTCCTACAAAAGGTAGGTTGTAAAAGCCTCAAACGCGACCGACAATTTTTCTATAGGTTTTGTAATGCTCATACCGCTCTAGGAATTCCCATCCTCGGTGGTTAGCATCATCTCGAAAAACATAAAATGTGTATTTTGAGGGCACGAACGATGTTTTTTCTCCAAAAGGGACCAGTGAGCTCATGTCCAAAGGCTATTAGTTTTGATCGTCGGCTCGTTTGGCATTGAACTCGGGTCTAAAACTAGCAAGCAATTTTTTTTGCAAAAATCACCGGCAAAACGTTGTCGAGGACGAGAAATTTTGGTGGTTTTTTTCTTCCTGGAAAAGGTAGGTTGTAAAAGCCTCAAAACTCGATTGATAATTTTCCTATAGGTTTTGTAATGCTCATACCGCTCTAGGAATTCCCATGCCGGCGGGTGGCATCATCTCGAAAAACATAAAATGTGTATTTTGAAGGCTGAAACGATGTTTTTTCTCCGAAAGGGACCACGAGCTCATGTCCAAAGGCTATTAGTTTTGATCGTCGGCTCGTTTGGCATTGAGCTGGGTCTAAAAAATCACAAAACTAGCCGGCAATTTTTTTTGCAAAAATCACCGGCAAAACGTTGTCGAGGACGAGAAGTTTTGGTGGTTTCATTCGTCCTGCAAAAGCTAGGTTGTAAAAGCCTCAAAACTCGATCGATAATTTTCCTATAGGTTTTGTAATGCTCATACCGCTCTAGGAATTCCCATGCCCGACGGGTAGCATCATCTCGAAAAACATAAAATGTGTATTTAGAAGGCCTAAACGATGTTTTTTCTCCAAAAGGGACCCCGAGCTCATGTTCAAAGGCTATTAGCTTTGATCGTTGGCTCGTTTGGCATTGAAATGGGTCTAAAATAACACAAAACTGGCCAACTATTGTTTTTGCAAAAATCACCCGCAATACGATGTCGAGGACGAGAAGTTTTGGCGGTTTTTTCGTCCGGCAAAAGGTCGGTTGTAAAAGCCTCAAACGTCAGTCGACAATTTTCCTATAGGTTTTCGAACGATCATACCGGTCTAGGAATTCCCATGCCGGTGGTTAGTATCATCTTGAAAAACATAAAATGTGTATTTTGAGGGCACTAAACGACGTTTTTTCTCCAAAAGGGACCACGAGCTCATGTCCAAAGGCTATTAGTTTTGATCGTCGGCTCGTTTGGCATTGAACTAGGTCTAAAAAACCACAAAACTAGCCAGCAATTATTTTTGCAAAAATCATCGGCAAAACGTTGTCGAGGACGAAAAGTTTTGGTGGTTTTTTTCGTCCTACAAAAGGTAGGTTGTAAAAGCCTCAAAACTCGACCGACAATTTTTCTATAGGTTTTGTAATGCTCATACCGCTCTAGGAATTCCCATCCTCGGTGGTTAGCATCATCTCGAAAAACATAAAATGTGTATTTTGAGGGCCTAAACGATGTTTTTTCTCCAAAAGGGACCAGTGAGCTCATGTCCAAAGGCTATTAGTTTTGATCGTCGGCTCGTTTGGCATTGAGCTGGGTCTAAAAAATCACAAAACTAGCCGAGCAATTTTTTTTGCAAAAATCACCGGTAAAACGTTGTCGAGGACGAGAAGTTTTGGTGGTTTTTTTCATCCTGCAAAAGGTAGGTTGTAAAAGCCTCAAAACTCGACTGACAATTTTTCTATAGGTTTTGTAATGCTCATACCGCTCTAGGAATTCCCATCCTCGGTGGTTAGAATCATCTCGAAAAACATAAAAGGTGTATTTTGAGGGCACGAACGATGTTTTTTCTCCAAAAGGGACCAGTGAGCTCATGTCCAAAGGCTATTAGTTTTGATCGACGGCTCGTTTGGCATTGAGCTGGGTCTAAAACTAGCAAGCAATTTTTTTTGCAAAAATCACCGGCAAAACGTTGTCGAGGACGAGAAATTTTGGTGGTTTTTTTCTTCTGGAAAAGGTAGGTTGTAAAAGCCTCAAAACTCGATTGATAATTTTCCTATAGGTTTTGTAATGCTCATACCGCTCTAGGAATTCCCATGCCGGCGGGTAGCATCATCTCGAAAAACATAAAATGTGTATTTTGAAGGCTTAAACGATGTTTTTTCTCCGAAAGGGACCACGAGCTCATGTCCAAAGGCTATTAGTTTTGATCGTCGGCTCGTTTGGCATTGAGCTGGGTCTAAAAAATCACAAAACTAGCCGACAATTTTTTTTGCAAAAATCACCGGCAAAACGTTGTGTCGGACGAGAAGTTTTGGTGGTTTTTTTCTTCGGCAAAAGGTAGGTTGTAAAAGCCCTAAAACTCGGCCGACAAGTTTCCAACGGGTTTTGTAATGCTCATACCGCTCTAGGAATTCCCATGCCGGCGGGTAGCATCATCTCGAAAAACATAAAATGTGTATTTGGAAGGCCTAAACGATGTTTTTTCTCCAAAAGGGACCACGAGCTCATGTCCAAAGGCTATTAGTTTTGATCGTCGGCTCGTTTGACATTGAACTAGGTCTAAAAAACCACAAAACTAGCCGAGTAATGTTTTTTGCAAAAATCACTAGGCAAAACATTGTCGAGGACGAGAAAATTTGGTGGTTTTTTCATCCGGCGAAAGGTAGGTTGTAAAAGCCTCAAAACTCGACCGATAATTTTCCTATAGGTTTTGTAATGCTCATACCACTCTAGGAATTCCCATGCCCGGCGATTAGCATCATCTTGAAAAACATAAAATGTGTATTTTGAGGGCCTAAACGACGTTTTTTCTCCAAAAGGGACCACGAGCTTTTGTCCAAAGGCTATTAGTTTTGATCGTCGGCTCGTTTGGCATTGAATTGGGTCTAAAAAACCACAAAACTAGCCAGCAATTATTTTTGCAAAAATCATCGGCAAAACGTTGTCGAGGGCGAAAAGTTTTGGTGGTTTTTTTCGTCCTACAAAAGGTAGGTTGTAAAAGCCTCAAAACGCGACCGACAATTTTTCTATAGGTTTTGTAATGCTCATACCGCTCTAGGAATTCCCATCCTCGGTGGTTAGCATCATCTCGAAAAACATAAAATGTGTATTTTGAGGGCACGAACGATGTTTTTTCTCCAAAAGGGACCAGTGAGCTCATGTCCAAAGGCTATTAGTTTTGATCGTCGGCTCGTTTGGCATTGAGCTGGGTCTAAAACTAGCAAGCAATTTTTTTTGCAAAAATCACCGAGCAAAACGTTGTCGAGGACGAGAAATTTTGGTGGTTTTTTTCTTCCTGGAAAAGGTAGGTTGTAAAAGCCTCAAAACTCGATTGATAATTTTCCTATAGGTTTTGTAATGCTCATACCGCTCTAGGAATTCCCATCCTAGGTGGTTAGCATCATCTCGAAAAACATAAAATGTGTATTTTGAGGGCTCGAACGATGTTTTTTCTCCAAAAGGGACCGTGAGCTCATGTCCAAAGGCTATTAGTTTTGATCGTCGGCTCGTTTGGCATTGAGCTGGGTTTAAAACTAGCAAGCAATGTTTTTTGCAAAAATCACCGGCAAAACGTTGTCGAGGACGAGAAATTTTGGTGGTTTTTTTCTTCCTGGAAAAGGTAGGTTGTAAAAGCCTCAAAACTCGATTGATAATTTTCCTATAGGTTTTGTAATGCTCATACCGCTCTAGGAATTCCGATGCCGGCGGGTAGCATCATCTCGAAAAACATAAAATGTGTATTTTGAAGGCTTAAACGATGTTTTTTCTCCGAAAGGGACCACGAGCTCATGTCCAAAGGCAATTAGTTTTGATCGACGGCTCGTTTGGCATTGAAGCTGGGTCTAAAACTAGCAAGCAATTTTTTTTGCAAAAATCACCGGCAAAACGTTGTCGAGGACGAGAAATTTTGGTGGTTTTTTTCTTCTCGGAAAAGGTAGGTTGTAAAAGCCTCAAAACTCGATTGATAATTTTCCTATAGGTTTTGTAATGCTCATACCGCTCTAGGAATTCCCATGCCGGCGGGTAGCATCATCTCGAAAAACATAAAATGTGTATTTTGAAGGCTTAAACGATGTTTTTTCTCCGAAAGGGACCACGAGCTCATGTCCAAAGGCTATTAGTTTTGATCGTCGGCTCGTTTGGCATTGAACTGGGTCTAAAAAATCACAAAACTAGCCGACAATTTTTTTTGCAAAAATCACCGGCAAAACGTTGTGTCGGACGAGAAGTTTTTGTGGTTTCATTCGTCCCGCAAAAGCTAGGTTATAAAAGCCTCAAAACTCGATCGACAATTTTCCTATAGGTTTTGTAATGCTCAAACCGCTCTAGGAATTCCCATGCCCGACGGGTAGCATCATCTCGAAAAACATAAAATGTGTATTTGGAAGGCCTAAACGATGTTTTTTCTCCAAAAGGGACCACGAGCTCATGTTCAAAGGCTATTAGCTTTGATCGTCGGCTCGTTTGGCATTGAAATGGGTCTAAAACAACACAAAACTGGCCAACTATTGTTTTTGAAAAAATCACCCGCAACACGATGTCGAGGACGAGAAGTTTTGGCGGTTTTTTTCGTCCGGCAAAAGGTCGGTTGTAAAAGCCTCAAACGTCAATCGACAATTTTCCTATACGTTTTCTAACGATCATACCGGTCTAGGAATTCCCATGCCCGGTGGTTAGTATCATCTTGAAAAACATAAAATGTGTATTTTGAGGGCCTAAACGACGTTTTTTCTCCAAAAGGGACCCCGAGCTCATGTCCAAAGGCTATTAGTTTTGATCGTCGGCTCGTTTGGCATTGAACTAGGTCTAAAAAACCACAAAACTAGCCGGTAATGTTTTTTTGCAAAAATCACCGGCAAAACATTGTCGAGGACGAGAAAATTTGGTGGTTTTTTCATCCGGCAAAAGGTAGGTTGTAAAAGCCTCAAAACTCGACCGACAATTTTCCTATAGGTTTTGTAATGCTCATACCGCTCTAGGAATTCCCATCCTCGGTGGTTAGCATCATCTCGAAAAACATAAAATGTGTATTTTGAGGGCTCGAACGATGTTTTTTCTCCAAAAGGGACCAGTGAGCTCATGTCCAAAGGCTATTAGTTTTGATCGTCCGCTCGTTTGGCATTGAGCTGGGTCTAAAACTAGCAAGCAATTTTTTTTGCAAAAATCACCGGCAAAACGTTGTCGAGGACGAGAAATTTTGGTGGTTTTTTTCTTCCTGGAAAAGGTAGGTTGTAAAAGCCTCAAAACTCGATTGATAATTTCCTATAGGTTTTGTAATGCTCATACCGCTCTAGGAATTCCCATGCCGGCGGGTAGCATCATCTCGAAAAACATAAAATGTGTATTTTGTTGGCTTAAACGATGTTTTTTCTCCGAAAGGGACCCCGAGCTCATGTCCAAAGGCTATTAGTTTTGATCGTCGGCTCGTTTGGCATTGAACTCGGGTCTAAAAAATCACAAAACTAGCCGGCAATTTTTTTTGCAAAAATCACCGGCAAAACGTTGTCGAGGACGAGAAGTTTTGGTGGTTTCATTCGTCCTGCAAAAGCTAGGTTGTAAAAGCCTCAAAACTCGATCGACAATTTTCCTATAGGTTTTGTAATGCTCATACCGCTCTAGGAATTCCCATGCCCGACGGGTAGCATCATCTCGAAAAACATAAAATGTGTATTTGGAAGGCCTAAACGATGTTTTTTCTCCAAAAGGGACCCCGAGCTCATGTTCAAAGGCTATTAGCTTTGATCATCGGCTCGTTTGGCATTGAAAAGGGTCTAAAACAACACAAAAGCGGCCAACTATTGTTTTTGCAAAAATCACCCGCAACACGATGTCGAGGATGAGAAGTTTTGGCGGTTTTTTTCGTCCGGCAAAAGGTCGGTTGTAAAAGCCTCAAACATCAACCGACAATTTTCCTATACGTTTTCTAACGATCATACCGGTCTAGGAATTCCCATGCCGGTGGTTAGTATCATCTTGAAAAACATAAAATGTGTATTTTGAGGGCCTAAACGACGTTTTTTCTCCAAAAGGGACCACGAGCTCATGTCCAAAGGCTATTAGTTTTGATCGTCGGCTCGTTTGGCATTGAACTAGGTCTAAAAAACCACAAAACTAGCCGGTAATGTTTTTTTGCAAAAATCACCGGCAAAACATTGTCGAGGACGAGAAAATTTGGTGGTTTTTTCATCCGGCAAAAGGTAGGTTGTAAAAGCCTCAAAACTCGACCGACAATTTTCCTATAGGTTTTGTAATGCTCATACCGCTCTAGGAATTCCCATGCCCGGTGGTTAGCATCATCTTTAAAAACATAAAATGTGTATTTTGAGGGCCTAAACGACGTTTTTTCTCCAAAAGGGACCCCGAGCTCATGTCCAAAGGCTATTAGTTTTGATCGTCGGCTCGTTTGGCATTGAGCTGGGTCTAGAAAACCACAAAACTAGCCGAGCAATTATTTTTGCAAAAATCACCGGCAAAACGTTGTCGAGGGCGAAAAGTTTTGGTGGGTTTTTTCGTCCTACAAAAGGTAGGTTGTAAAAGCCTCAAAACTTGATCGACAATTTTTCTATAGGTTTTGTAATGCTCATACCGCTCTAGGAATTCCCATCCTCGGTGGTTAGCATCATCTCGGAAAACATAAAATGTGTATTTTGAGGGCACCGAACGATGTTTTTTCTCCAAAAGGGACCAGTGAGCTCATGTCCAAAGGCTATTAGTTTTGATCGACGGCTCGTTTGGCATTGAACTGGGTCTAAAACTAGCAAGCAATTGTTTTTGCAAAAATCACCGGCAAAACGTTGTCGAGGACGAGAAATTTTGGTGGTTTTTTTCTTCTCGGAAAAGGTAGGTTGTAAAAGCCTCAAAACTCGATTGATAATTTCCTATAGGTTTTGTAATGCTCATACCGCTCTAGGAATTCCCATGCCGGCGGGTAGCATCATCTCGAAAAACATAAAATGTGTATTTTGAAGGCTTAAACGATGTTTTTTCTCCGAAAGGGACCACGAGCTCATGTCCAAAGGCTATTAGTTTTGATCGTCGGCTCGTTTGGCATTGAGCTGGGTGTAAAAAATCACAAAACTAGCCGACAATTTTTTTTGCAAAAATCACCGGCAAAACGTTGTGTCGGACGAGAAGTTTTGGTGGTTTTTTTCTTCGGCAAAAGGTAGGTTGTAAAAGCCCTAAAACTCGACCGACAATTTTCCAACGGGTTTTGTAATGCTCATACCGCTCTAGGAATTCCCATGCCGGCGGGTAGCATCATCTCGAAAAACATAAAATGTGTATTTGGAAGGCCTAAACGATGTTTTTTCTCCAAAAGGGACCACGAGCTCATGTCCAAAGGCTATTAGTTTTGATCGTCGGCTCGTTTGGCATTGAACCGGGTCTAAAAAACCACAAAACTAGCCGGCAATTATTTTTGCAAAAATCACCGGCAAAACGTTGTCGAGGGCGAAAAGTTTTGGTGGTTTTTTTCGTCCTACAAAAGGTAGGTTGTAAAAGCCTCAAAACTCGACCGACAATTTTTCTATAGGTTTTGTAATGCTCATACCGCTCTAGGAATTCCCATCCTCGGTGGTTAGCATCATCTCGAAAAACATAAAATGTGTATTTTGAGGGCTCGAACGATGTTTTTTCTCCAAAAGGGACCAGTGAGCTCATGTCCAAAGGCTATTAGTTTTGATCGTCGGCTCGTTTGGCATTGAATTGGGTCTAAAAAACCACAAAACTAACCAGCTATTATTTTTGCAAAAATCACCGGCAAAACGTTGTCGAGGGCGAAAAGTTTTGGTGGTTTTTTTCGTCCTACAAAAGGTAGGTTGTAAAAGCCTCAAAACTCGACCGACAATTTTTCTATAGGTTTTGTAATGCTCATACCGCTCTAGGAATTCCCATCCTCGGTGGTTAGCATCATCTCGAAAAACATAAAATGTGTATTTTGAGGGCTCGAACGATGTTTTTTCTCCAAAAGGGACCACGAGCTCATGTCCAAAGGCTATTAGTTTTGATCGTCGGCTCGTTTGGCATTGAATTGGGTCTAAAAAACCACAAAACTAGCCGGCTATTATTTTTGCAAAAATCAACGGCAAAACGTTGTCGAGGGCGAAAAGTTTTGGTGGTTTTTTTCGTCCTACAAAAGGTAGGTTGTAAAAGCCTCAAAACTCGACCGACAATTTTTCTATAGGTTTTGTAATGCTCATACCGCTCTAGGAATTCCCATCCTCGGTGGTTAGCATCATCTCGAAAAACATAAAATGTGTATTTTAAGGGCTCGAACGATGTTTTTTCTCCAAAAGGGACCGTGAGCTCATGTCCAAAGGCTATTAGTTTTGATCGTCGGCTCGTTTGGCATTGAACTCGGGTCTAAAACTAGCAAGCAATTTTTTTTGCAAAAATCACCGGCAAAACGTTGTCGAGGACGAGAAATTTTGGTGGTTTTTTTCTTCCTGGAAAAGGTAGGTTGTAAAAGCCTCAAAACTCGATTGATAATTTTCCTATAGGTTTTGTAATGCTCATACCGCTCTAGGAATTCCCATGCCGGCGGGTAGCATTATCTCGAAAAACATAAAATGTGTATTTTGATGGCTTAAACGATGTTTTTTCTCCGAAAGGGACCGTGAGCTCATGTCCAAAGGCTATTAGTTTTGATCGTCGGCTCGTTTGGCATTCAATCGGGTCTAAAAAATCACAAAACTAGCCGGCAATTTTTTTTGCAAAAATCACCGGCAAAACGTTGTCGAGGACGAGAAGTTTTGGTGGTTTCATTCGTCCTGCAAAAGCTAGGTTGTAAAAGCCTCAAAACTCGATCGACAATTTTCCTATAGGTTTTGTAATGCTCATACCGCTCTAGGAATTCCCATGCCCAACGGGTAGCATCATCTCGAAAAACATAAAATGTGTATTTGGAAGGCCTAAACGATGTTTTTTCTCCAAAAGGGACCACGAGCTCATGTCCAAAGGCTATTAGCTTTGATCGTCGGCTCGTTTGGCATTGAAATGGGTCTAAAACAACACAAAACTGGCCAACTATTGTTTTTGCAAAAATCACCCGCAACACCATGTCGAGGACGAGAAGTTTTGGCGGTTTTTTTGTCCGGAAAAAGGTCGGTTGTAAAAGCCTCAAATGTCAATCGACAATTTTCCTATAGGTTTTCTAACGATCATACCGGCCTAGGAATTCCCATGCCCGGTGGTTAGCATCATCTTGAAAAACATAAAATGTGTATTTTGAGGGCACTAAACGACGTTTTTTCTCCAAAAGGGACCACGAGCTCATGTCCAAAGGCTATTAGTTTTGATCGTCGGCTCGTTTGGCATCGAACTATGTCTAAAAAACCACAAAACTAGCCAGCAATTATTTTTGCAAAAATCAACGGCAAAACGTTGTCGAGGACGAAAAGTTTTGGTGGTTTTTTTCGTCCTACAAAAGGTAGGTTGTAAAAGCCTCAAAACTCGGCCGACAATTTTTCTATAGGTTTTGTAATGCTCATACCGCTCTAGGAATTCCCATCCTCGGTGGTTAGCATCATCTCGAAAAACATAAAATGTGTATTTTGAGGGCCTAAACGATGTTTTTTCTCCAAAAGGGACCAGTGAGCTCATGTCCAAAGGCTATTAGTTTTGATCGTCGGCTCGTTTGGCATTGAACTGGGTCTAAAAAATCACAAAACTAGCCGGCAATTTTTTTTGCAAAAATCACCGGCAAAACGTTGTCGAGGACGAGAAGTTTTGGTGGTTTTTTTATCCTGCAAAAGGTAGGTTGTAAAAGCCTCAAAACTCGACCGACAATTTTTCTATAGGTTTTGTAATGCTCATACCGCTCTAGGAATTCCCATCCTCGGTGGTTAGCATCATCTCGAAAAACATAAAATGTGTATTTTGAGGGCTCGAACGATGTTTTTTCTCCAAAAGGGACCAGTGAGCTCATGTCCAAAGGCTATTAGTTTTGATCGACGGCTCGTTTGGCATTGAGCTGGGTCTAAAACTAGCAAGCGATTTTTTTTGCAAAAATCATCGGCAAAACGTTGTCGAGGACGAGAAATTTTGGTGGTTTTTTTCTTCCTGGAAAAGGTAGGTTGTAAAAGCCTCAAAACTCGATTGATAATTTTCCTATAGGTTTTGTAATGCTCATACCGCTCTAGGAATTCCCATGCCGGCGGGTAGCATCATCTCGAAAAACATAAAATGTGTATTTTGAAGGCTTAAACGATGTTTTTTCTCCGAAAGGGACCCCGAGCTCATGTCCAAAGGCTATTAGTTTTGATCGTCGGCTCGTTTGGCATTGAACTGGGTCTAAAAAATCACAAAACTAGCCGATAATTTTTTATTGCAAAAATCACCGGCAAAACGTTGTGTCGGACGAGAAGTTTTGGTGGTTTTTTTCTTCGGCAAAAGGTAGGTTGTAAAAGCCCTAAAACTCGACCGACAATTTTCCAACGAGTTTTGTGATGCTCATACCGCTCGAGGAATTCCCATGCCGGCGGGTAGCATCATCTCGAAAAACATAAAATGTGTATTTGGAAGGCCTAAACGATGTTTTTTCTCCAAAAGGGACCACGAGCTCATGTCCAAAGGCTATTAGTTTTGATCGTCGGCTCGTTTGGCATTGAACTAGGTCTAAAAAACCACAAAACTAGCCGGTAATGTTTTTTTGCAAAAATCACCGGCAAAACATTGTCGAGGACGAGAAAATTTGGTGGTTTTTTCGTCCGGCAAAAGGTAGGTTGTAAAAGCCTCAAAACGCGACCGATAATTTTCCTATAGGTTTTGTAATGCTCATACCGCTCTAGGAATTCCCATGCCCGACGGTTAGCATCATCTTGAAAAACATAAAATGTGTATTTTGAGGTCCTAAACGACGTTTTTTCTCCAAAAGGGACCACGAGCTCATGTCCAAAGGCTATTAGTTTTGATCGTCGGCTCGTTTGGCATTGAACTGGTTCTAAAAAACCACAAAACTAGCCAGCAATTATTTTTGCAAAAATCACCGGCAAAACGTTGTCGAGGACGAAAAGTTTTGGTGGTTTTTTTCGTCCTACAAAAGCTAGGTTGTAAAAGCCTCAAAACGCGACCGAAAATTTTTCTATAGGTTTTGTAATGCTCATACCACTCTAGGAATTCCCATCCTCGGTGGTTAGCATTATCTCGAAAAACATAAAATGTGTATTTTGAGGGCCCGAACGATGTTTTTTCTCCAAAAGGGATCTTGAGCTCATGTCCAAAGGCTATTAGTTTTGATCGTCGGCTCGTTTGGCATTGAACTCGGGTCTAAAACTAGCAAGCAATTTTTTTTGCAAAAATCACCGGTAAAACGTTGTCGAGGACGAGAAATTTTGGTGGTTTTTTTCTTCCTGGAAAAGGTAGGTTGTAAAAGCCTCAAAACTCGATTGATAATTTTCCTATAGGTTTTGTAATGCTCATACCGCTCTAGGAATTCCCATGCCGGCGGGTAGCATCATCTCGAAAAACATAAAATGTGTATTTTGAAGGCTTAAACGATGTTTTTTCTCCGAAAGGGACCCCGAGCTCATGTCCAAAGGCTATTGGTTTTGATCGTCGGCTCGTTTGGCATTGAACTGGGTCTGAAAAATCACAAAACTAGCCAGCAATTTATTTTGCAAAAATCACCGACAAAACATTGTCGAGGACGAGAAGTTTTGGCGGTTTTTTTGGTCCGACAAAAGGTCGGCTGTAAAAGCCTCAAAAGTCAACTAACAATTTTCCTATAGGTTTTCTAACGGTCATACCGGTCTAGGAATTCCCATGCCCGGTGGTTAGCATCATCTTGAAAAACATAAAATGTGTATTTAGAGGGCCTAAACGACGTTTTTTCTCCAAAAGGGACCCCGAGCTCATGTCCAAAGGCTATTAGTTTTGATCGTCGGCTCGTTTGGCATTGAACTGGGTCTAAAAAACCACAAAACTAGCCAGCAATTATTTTTGCAAAAATCACCGGCAAAACGTTGTCGAGGACGAAAAGTTTTGGTGGTTTTTTTCGTCCTACAAAAGGTAGGTTGTAAAAGCCTCAAAACTCGACCGACAATTTTTCTATAGGTTTTGTAATGCTCATACCGCTCTAGGAATTCCCATCCTTGGAGGTTAGCATCATCTCGAAAAACATAAAATGTGTATTTTGAGGGCCTAAACGATGTTTTCTCTCCAAAAGGGACCGTGAGCTCATGTCCAAAGGCTATTAGTTTTGATCGTCGGCTCGTTTGGCATTGAACTGGGTCTAAAACTAGCAAGCAATTTTTTTTGCAAAAATCACCGTCAAAACGTTGTCGAGGACGAGAAGTTTTGGTGGTTTTTTCATCTCGCAAAAGGTAGGTTGTAAAAGCCTCAAAATTCGACCGACAATTTTTCTATAGGTTTTGTAATGCTCATACCGCTCTAGGAATTCCCATCCTCGGTGGTTAGCATCATCTCGGAAAAACATAAAATGTGTATTTTGAGGGCCTAAACAATGTTTTTTCTCCAAAAGGGACCGTGAGCTCATGTCCAAAGGCTATTAGTTTTGATCGTCGGCTCGTTTGGCATTGAACTCGGGTCTAAAACTAGCAAGGAATTTTTTTGCAAAAATCACCGGTAAAACGTTGTCGAGGACGAGAAATTTTGGTGGTTTTTTTCTTCCTAGAAAAGGTAGGTTGTAAAATCCTCAAAACGCGATTGATAATTTTCCTATAGGTTTTGTAATGCTCATACCGCTCTAGGAAGTCCCATGCCCGACGGGTAGCATCATCTTGAAAAACATAAAATGTGTATTTTGAAGGCTTAAACGATGTTTTTTCTCCGAAAGGGACCACCGAGCTCATGTCCAAAGGCTATTGGTTTTGATCGTCGGCTCGTTTGGCATTGAACTGGGTCTGAAAAATCACAAAACTAGCCAGCAATTTTTTTTGCAAAAATCACCGACAAAACATTGTCGAGGACGAGAAGTTTTGGCGGTTTTTTGGTCCGGCAAAAGGTCGGCTGTAAAAGCCTCAAAAGTCAACTAACAATTTTCCTATAGGTTTTCTAACGGTCATACCGGTCTAGGAATTCCCATGCCCGGTGGTTAGCATCATCTTGAAAAACATAAAATGTGTATTTAGAGGGCCTAAACGACGTTTTTTCTCCAAAAGGGACCCCGAGCTCATGTCCAAAGGCTATTAGTTTTGATCGTCGGCTCGTTTGGCATTGAACTGGGTCTAAAAAACCACAAAACTAGCCAGCAATTATTTTTGCAAAAATCACCGGCAAAACGTTGTCGAGGACGAAAAGTTTTGGTGGTTTTTTTCGTCCTACAAAAGGTGGGTTGTAAAAGCCTCAAAACTCGACCGACAATTTTTCTATAGGTTTTGTAATGCTCATACCGCTCTAGGAATTCCCATCCTTGGAGGTTAGCATCATCTCGAAAAACATAAAATGTGTATTTTGAGGGCCTAAACGATGTTTTTTCTCCAAAAGGGACCAGTGAGCTCATGTCCAAAGGCTATTAGTTTTGATCGTCGGCTCGTTTGTCTTTGAACTCGGGTCTAAAACTAGCAAGCAATTTTTTTTGCAAAAATCACCGGCAAAACGTTGTCGAGGACGAGAAGTTTTGGTGGTTTTTTCATCCTGCAAAAGGTAGGTTGTAAAAGCCTCAAAATTCGACCGACAATTTTTCTATAGGTTTTGTAATGCTCATACCGCTATAGGAATTCCCATCCTCGGTGGTTAGCATCATCTCGGAAAAACATAAAATGTGTATTTTGAGGGCCTAAACAATGTTTTTTCTCCAAAAGGGACCGTGAGCTCATGTCCAAAGGCTATTAGTTTTGATCGTCGGCTCGTTTGGCATTGAACCGGGTCTAAAACTAGCAAGGAATTTTTTTGCAAAAATCACCGGTAAAACGTTGTCGAGGACGAGAAATTTTGGTGGTTTTTTTCTTCCTAGAAAAGGTAGGTTGTAAAATCCTCAAAACGCGATTGATAATTTTCCTATAGGTTTTGTAATGCTCATACCGCTCTAGGAAGTCCCATGCCCGACGGGTAGCATCATCTCGAAAAACATAAAATGTGTATTTTGAAGGCTTAAACGATGTTTTTTCTCCGAAAGGGACCCCGAGCTCATGTCCAAAGGCTATTAGTTTTGATCGTCGGCTCGTTTGGCATTGAACCGGGTCCGAAAAATCACAAAACTAGCCAACAATTGTTTTTGCGAAATCACCAGGCAAAACGTTGTCGAGGATGAGAAGTTTTGGTGGTTTCTTTCGTCCGGCAAAAGCTAGGTTGTAAAAGCCTCAAAACTCAATCGACAATTTTCCTATAGGATTTGTAATGCTCATACCGCTCTAGGAAATCCCATGCCCGACGGGTAGCATCATCTCGAAAAACATAAAATGTGTATTTAGAAGGCCTAAACGATGTTTTTTCTCCAAAAGGGACCCCGAGCTCATGTCCAAAGGCTATTAGCTTTGATCGTCGGCTCGTTTGGCATTGAAATGGGTCTAAAACAACACAAAACTAGCCAACTATTGTTTTTGCAAAAATCACCCGCAACACGATGTCGAGGACGAGAAATTTTGGCGATTTTTTTCGTCCGGCAAAAGGTCGGTTGTAAAAGCCTCAAAACTCGACCGACAATTTTCCTATAGGTTTTCTAACGGTCATACCGGTCTAGGAATTCCCATGCCCGGTGGTTAGCATCATCTTAAAAAACATAAAATGTGTATTTTGAGGGCTCGAACGATGTTTTTTCTCTAAAAGGGACCGTGAGCTCATGTCCAAAGGCTATTAGTTTTGATCGTCGGCTCGTTTGGCATTGAACCGGGTCTAAAACTAGCAAGCAATTTTTTTTGGAAAAATCACCGGCAAAACGTTGTCGAGGACGAGAAATTTTGGTGGTTTTTTTCTTCCTGGAAAAGGTAGGTTGTAAAAGCCTCAAAACTCGATTGATAATTTTTCTATAGGTTTTGTAATGCTCATACCGCTCTAGGAATTCCCATGCCCGGCGGGTAGCATCATCTCGAAAAACATAAAATGTGTATTTTGAAGGCTTAAACGATGTTTTTTCTCCGAAAGGGACCCCGAGCTCATGTCCAAAGGCTATTAGTTTTGATCGTCGGCTCGTTTGGCATTGAACTCGGGTCTAAAAAATCACAAAACTAGCCGACAATTTTTTATTGCAAAAATCACCGGCAAAACGTTGTGTCGGACGAGAAGTTTTGGTGGTTTTTTTCTTCCGACAAAAGGTAGGTTGTAAAAGCCCTAAAACTCGACCGACAATTTTCCAACGAGTTTTGTAATGCTCATACCGCTCGAGGAATTCCCATGCCCGGCGGGTAGCATCATCTCGAAAAACATAAAATGTGTATTTGGAAGGCCTAAACGATGTTTTTTTTCTCCAAAAGGGACCCCGAGCTCATGTCCAAAGGCTATTAGTTTTGATCGTCGGCTCGTTTGGCATTGAACTAGGTCTAAAAAACCACAAAACTAGCCGCAATGTTTTTTTGCAAAAATCACCGGCAAAACATTGTCGAGGACGAGAAAATTTGGTGGTTTTTTCGTCCGGCAAAAGGTAGGTTGTAAAAGCCTCAAAACGCGACCGATAATCTTCCTATAGGTTTTGTAATGCTCATACCGCTCTAGGAATTCCCATGCCCGGCGGTTATCATCATCTTGAAAAACATAAAATGTGTATTTTGAGGTCCTAAACGACGTTTTTTCTCCAAAAGGGAGCCCGAGCTCATGTCCAAAGGCTATTAGTTTTGATCGTCGGCTCGTTTGGCATTGAACTCGGTTCTAAAAAACCACAAAACTAGCCAGCAATTATTTTTGCAAAAATCACCGGCAAAACGTTGTCGAGGACGAAAAGTTTTGGTGGTTTTTTTCGTCCTACAAAAGGTAGGTTGTAAAAGCCTCAAAACCCGACCGACAATTTTTCTATAGGTTTTGTAATGCTCATACCGCTCTAGGAATTCCCATCCTCGGTGGTTAGCATCATCTCGAAAAACATAAAATGTGTATTTTGAGGGCCCGAACGATGTTTTTTCTCCAAAAGGGATCTTGAGCTCATGTCCAAAGGCTATTAGTTTTGATCGTCGGCTCGTTTGGCATTGAACTCGGGTCTAAAACTAGCAAGCAATTTTTTTTGCAAAAATCACCGGTAAAACGTTGTCGAGGACGAGAAATTTTGGTGGTTTTTTTCTTCCTGGAAAAGGTAGGTTGTAAAAGCCTCAAAACTCGAATGATAATTTTCCTATAGGTTTTGTAATGCTCATACCGCTCTAGGAATTCCCATGCCGGCGGGTAGCATCATCTCGAAAAACATAAAATGTGTATTTTGAAGGCTTAAACGATGTTTTTTCTCCGAAAGGGACCCCGAGCTCATGTCCAAAGGCTATTGGTTTTGATCGTCGGCTCGTTTGGCATTGAACCGGGTCCGAAAAATTACAAAACTAGCCAGCAATTTTTTTTGCAAAAATCACCGACAAAACATTGTCGAGGATGAGAAGTTTTGGCGGTGTTTTCGTCCGACAAAAGGTCGGCTGTAAAAGCCTCAAAAGTCAACTAACAATTTTCCTATAGCTTTTCTAACGGTCATACCGGTCTAGGAATTCCCATGCCCGGTGGTTAACATCATCTTGAAAAACATAAAATGTGTATTTAGAGGGCCTAAACGACGTTTTTTCTCCAAAAGGGACCCCGAGCTCATGTCCAAAGGCTATTAGTTTTGATCGTCGGCTCGTTTGGCATTGAACTCGGGTCTAAAGAACCACAAAACTAGCCAGCAATTATTTTTGCAAAAATCATCGGCAAAACGTTGTCGAGGACGAAAAGTTTTGGCGGTTTTTTTCGTCCTACAAAAGGTAGGTTGTAAAATCCTCAAAACGCGATTGATAATTTTCCTATAGGTTTTGTAATGCTCATACCGCTCTAGGAAGTCCCATGCCCGGCGGGTAGCATCATCTCGAAAAACATAAAATGTGTATTTTGAAGGCTTAAACGATGTTTTTTCTCCGAAAGGGACCCCGAGCTCATGTCCAAAGGCTATTAGTTTTGATCGTCGGCTCGTTTGGCATTGAACCGGGTCCGAAAAATCACAAAACTAGCCAACAATTGTTTTTGCGAAATCACCGGCAAAACGTTGTCGAGGATGAGAAGTTTTGGTGGTTTCTTTCGTCCGGCAAAAGCTAGGTTGTAAAAGCCTCAAAACTCAATCGACAATTTTCCTATAGGTTTTGTAATGCTCATACCGCTCTAGGAATTCCCATGCCCGACGGGTAGCATCATCTCGAAAAACATAAAATGTGTATTTGGAAGGCCTAAACGATGTTTTTTCTCCAAAAGGGACCCCGAGCTCATGTCCAAAGGCTATTAGCTTTGATCGTCGGCTCGTTTGGCATTGAAATGGGTCAAAACAACACAAAACTAGCCAACTATTGTTTTTGCAAAAATCACCCGCAACACGATGTCGAGGACGAGAAGTTTTGGCGATTTTTTTCGTCCGACAAAAGGTCGGTTGTAAAAGCCTCAAATGTCGACCGACAATTTTCCTATAGGTTTTCTAACGGTCATACCGGTCTAGGAATTCCCATGCCCGGTGGTTAGCATCATCTTGAAAAACATAAAATGTGTATTTTGAGGGCCCGAACGATGTTTTTTCTCCAAAAGGGACCAGTGAGCTCATGTCCAAAGGCTATTAGTTTTGATCGTCGGCTCGTTTGGCATTGAACTCGGGTCTAAAACTAGCAAGCAATTTTTTTTGCAAAAATGACCGATAAAACGTTGTCGAGGACGAGAAATTTTGGTGGTTTTTTTCTTCTTGGAAAAGGTAGGTTGTAAAATCCTCAAAACACGATTGATAATTTTCCTATAGGTTTTGTAATGCTCATACCGCTCTAGGAATTCCCATGCCCGTGGGTAGCATCATCTCGAAAAACATAAAATGTGTATTTGGAAGGCCTAAACGATGTTTTTTCTCCAAAAGGGACCCCGAGCTCATGTCCAAAGGCTATTAGTTTTGATCGTCGGCTCGTTTGGCATTGAACTAGGTCTAAAAAACCACAAAACTAGCCGGTAATGTTTTTTTGCAAAAATCACCGGCAAAACATTGTCGAGGACGAGAAAATTTGGTGGTTTTTTCGTCCGACAAAAGGTAGGTTGTAAAAGCCTCAAAACGCGACCGATAATTTTCCTATATGTTTTGCAATGCTCATACCGCTCTAGGAATTCCCATGCCCGGCGGTTAGCATCATCTTGAAAAACATAAAATGTGTATTTTGAGGGCCTAAACGACGTTTTTTCTCCAAAAGGGACCCGAGCTCATGTCCAAAGGCTATTAGTTTTGATCGTCGGCTCGTTTGGCATTGAACTCGGGTCTAAAAAACCACAAAACTAGCCAGCAATTATTTTGCCAAAAATCACCGGCAAAACGTTGTCGAGGACGAAAAGTTTTGGTGGTTTTTTTCGTCCTACAAAAGGTAGGTTGTAAAAGCCTCAAAACGCGACCGACAATTTTTCTATAGGTTTTGTAATGCTCATACCGCTCTAGGAATTCCCATCCTTGGTGGTTAGCATCATCTCGAAAAACATAAAATGTGTATTTTGAGGGCCTAAACGATGTTTTTTCTCCAAAAGGGACCGTGAGCTCATGTCCAAAGGCTATTAGTTTTGATCGTCGGCTCGTTTGGCATTGAACTGGGTCTAAAACTAGCAAGGAATTGTTTTTGCAAAAATCACTAGTAAAACGTTGTCGAGGACGAGAAATTTTGGTGGTTTTTTTCTTCCTAGAAAAGGTAGGTTGTAAAATCCTCAAAACGCGATTGATAATTTTCCTATAGGTTTTGTAATGCTCATACCGCTCTAGGAAGTCCCATGCCCGACGGGTAGCATCATCTCGAAAAACATAAAATGTGTATTTTGAAGGCTTAAACGATGTTTTTTCTCCGAAAGGGACCCCGAGCTCATGTCCAAAGGCTATTAGTTTTGATCGTCGGCTCGTTTGGCATTGAACTGGGTCTGAAAAATCACAAAACTAGCCAACAATTGTTTTTGCGAAATCACCGGCAAAACGTTGTCGAGGATGAGAAGTTTTGGTGGTTTCTTTCGTCCGGCAAAAGCTAGGTTGTAAAAGCCTCAAAACTCAATCGACAATTTTCCTATAGGTTTTGTAATGCTCATACCGCTCTAGGAATTCCCATGCCCGACGGGTAGCATCATCTCGAAAAACATAAAATGTGTATTTGGAAGGCCTAAACGATGTTTTTTCTCCAAAAGGGACCCCGAGCTCATGTCCAAAGGCTATTAGCTTTGATCGTCGGCTCGTTTGGCATTGAAATGGGTCAAAACAACACAAAACTAGCCAACTATTGTTTTTGCAAAAATCACCCGCAACACGATGTCGAGGACGAGAAGTTTTGGCGATTTTTTTCGTCCGGCAAAAGGTCGGTTGTAAAAGCCTCAAATGTCGACCGACAATTTTCCTATAGGTTTTCTAACGGTCATACCGGTCTAGGAATTCCCATGCCCGGTGGTTAGCATCATCTTGAAAAACATAAAATGTGTATTTTGAGGGCCCGAACGATGTTTTTTCTCCAAAAGGGACCGTGAGCTCATGTCCAAAGGCTATTAGTTTTGATCGTCGGCTCGTTTGGCATTGAACTCGGGTCTAAAACTAGCAAGCAATTTTTTTTGCAAAAATGACCGGTAAAACGTTGTCGAGGACGAGAAATTTTGGTGGTTTTTTTCTTCTTGGAAAAGGTAGGTTGTAAAATCCTCAAAACACGATTGATAATTTTCCTATAGGTTTTGTAATGCTCATACCGCTCTAGGAATTCCCATGCCCGGTGGGTAGCATCATCTCGAAAAACATAAAATGTGTATTTGGAAGGCCTAAACGATGTTTTTTCTCCAAAAGGGACCCCGAGCTCATGTCCAAAGGCTATTAGTTTTGATCGTCGGCTCGTTTGGCATTGAACTAGGTCTAAAAAACCACAAAACTAGCCGGTAATGTTTTTTTGCAAAAATCACCGGCAAAACATTGTCGAGGACGAGAAAATTTGGTGGTTTTTTCGTTCGACAAAAGGTAGGTTGTAAAAGCCTCAAAATGCGACCGATAATTTTCCTATAGGTTTTGCAATGCTCATACCGCTCTAGGAATTCCCATGCTAGGCGGTTAGCATCATCTTTAAAAACATAAAATGTGTATTTTGAGGGCCTAAACGACGTTTTTTCTCCAAAAGGGACCCGAGCTCATGTCCAAAGGCTATTAGTTTTGATCGTCGGCTCGTTTGGCATTGAACTCGGGTCTAAAAAACCACAAAACTAGCCAGCAATTATTTTGCCAAAAATCACCGGCAAAACGTTGTCGAGGACGAAAAGTTTTGGTGGTTTTTTTCGTCCTACAAAAGGTAGGTTGTAAAAGCCTCAAAACGCGACCGACAATTTTTCTATAGGTTTTGTAATGCTCATACCGCTCTAGGAATTCCCATCCTTGGTGGTTAGCATCATCTCGAAAAACATAAAATGTGTATTTTGAGGGCCTAAACGATGTTTTTTCTCCAAAAGGGACCGTGAGCTCATGTCCAAAGGCTATTAGTTTTGATCGTCGGCTTGTTTGGCATTGAACTCGGGTCTAAAACTAGCAAGCAATTTTTTTTGCAAAAATCACCGGCAAAACGTTGTCGAGGACAAGAAGTTTTGGTGGTTTTTTCATCCTGCAAAAGGTAGGTTGTAAAAGCCTCAAAATTCGACCGACAATTTTTCTATAGGTTTTGTAATGCTCGATACCGCTCTAGGAATTCCCATCCTCGGTGGTTAGCATCATCTCGGAAAAACATAAAATGTGTATTTTGAGGGCCTAAACGATGTTTTTTCTCCAAAAGGGACCGTGAGCTCATGTCCAAAGGCTATTAGTTTTGATCGTCGGCTCGTTTGGCATTGAACTGGGTCTAAAACTAGCAAGCAATTTTTTTTGCAAAAATCACCGGAAAACGTTGTCGAGGACGAGAAATTTTGGTACTTTTTTTCTTCCTAGAAAAGGTAGGTTGTAAAATCCTCAAAACGCGATTGATAATTTTCCTATAGGTTTTGTAATGCTCATACCGCTCTAGGAAGTCCCATGCCCGGCGGGTAGCATCATCTCGAAAAACATAAAATGTGTATTTTGAAGGCTTAAACGATGTTTTTTCTCCGAAAGGGACCCCGAGCTCATGTCCAAAGGCTATTAGTTTTGATCGTCGGCTCGTTTGGCATTGAATTGGGTCTAAAAAACCACAAAACTAGCCAACAATTGTTTTTGCGAAATCACCGGCAAAACGTTGTCGAGGATGAGAAGTTTTGGTGGTTTCTTTCGTCCGGCAAAAGCTAGGTTGTAAAAGCCTCAAAACTCAATCGACAATTTTCCTATAGGTTTTGTAATGCTCATACCGCTCTAGGAATTCCCATGCCCGACGGGTAGCATCATCTCGAAAAACATAAAATGTGTATTTGGAAGGCCTAAACGATGTTTTTTCTCCAAAAGGGACCCCGAGCTCATGTCCAAAGGCTATTAGCTTTGATCGTCGGCTCGTTTGGCATTGAAATGGGTCTAAAACAACACAAAACTAGCCAACTATTGTTTTTGCAAAAATCACCCGCAACACGATGTCGAGGACGAGAAGTTTTGGCGATTTTTTTCGTCCGAGCAAAAGGTCGGTTGTAAAAGCCTCAAAAGTCGACCGACAATTTTCCTATAGGTTTTCTAACGGTCATACCGGTCTAGGAATTCCCATGCCCGGTGGTTAGCATCATCTTGAAAAACATAAAATGTGTATTTTGAGGGCCCGAACGATGTTTTTTCTCCAAAAGGGACCAGTGAGCTCATGTCCAAAGGCTATTAGTTTTGATCGTCGGCTCGTTTGGCATTGAACCGGGTCTAAAACTAGCAAGCAATTTTTTTTGCAAAAATCACCGGTAAAATGTTGTCGAGGACGAGAAATTTTGGTGGTTTTTTTCTTCCTAGAAAAGGTAGGTTGTAAAATCCTCAAAACGCGATTGATAATTTTCCTATAGGTTTTGTAATGCTCATACCGCTCTAGGAATTCCCATGCCCGTGGGTAGCATCATCTCGAAAAACATAAAATGTGTATTTGGAAGGCCTAAACGATGTTTTTTCTCCAAAAGGGACCCCGAGCTCATGTCCAAAGGCTATTAGTTTTGATCGTCGGCTCGTTTGGCATTGAACTAGGTCTAAAAAACCACAAAACTAGCCGGTAATGTTTTTTTGCAAAAATCACCGGCAAAACATTGTCGAGGACGAGAAAATTTGGTGGTTTTTTCGTCCGACAAAAGGTAGGTTGTAAAAGCCTCAAAACACGACCGATAATTTTCCTATAGGTTTTGCAATGCTCATACCGCTCTAGGAATTCCCATGCCGGCGGTTAGCATCATCTTGAAAAACATAAAATGTGTATTTTGAGGGCCTAAACGACGTTTTTTCTCCAAAAGGGACCCGAGCTCATGTCCAAAGGCTATTAGTTTTGATCGTCGGCTCGTTTGGAATTGAACTGGGTCTAAAAAACCACAAAACTAGCCGAGCAATTATTTTGCCAAAAATCACCGGCAAAACGTTGTCGAGGACGAAAAGTTTTGGTGGTTTTTTTCGTCCTACAAAAGGTAGGTTGTAAAAGCCTCAAAACCCGACCGACAATTTTTCTATAGGTTTTGTAATGCTCATACCGCTCTAGGAATTCCCATCCTCGGTGGTTAGCATCATCTCGAAAAACATAAAATGTGTATTTTGAGGGCACTGAACGATGTTTTTTCTCCAAAATGGACCGTGAGCTCATGTCCAAAGGCTATTAGTTTTGATCGTCGGCTCGTTTGGCATTGAACTCGGGTCTAAAACTAGCAAGCAATTTTTTTTGCAAAAATCACCGGTAAAACGTTGTCGAGGACGAGAAATTTTGGTGGTTTTTTTCTTCCTGGAAAAGGTAGGTTGTAAAATCCTCAAAACGCGATTGATAATTTTCCTATAGGTTTTGTAATGCTCATACCGCTCTAGGAATTCCCATGCCCGGCGGGTAGCATTATCTCGAAAAACATAAAATGTGTATTTTGAAGGCTTAAACGATGTTTTTTCTCCGAAAGGGACCCCGATCTCATGTCCAAAGGCTATTAGTTTTGAACGTCGGCTCGTTTGGCATTGAACCGGGTCTGAAAAATCACAAAACTAGCCAACAATTTTTTTTGCAAAAATCACCGGCAAAACGTTGTCGAGGATGAGAAGTTTTGGTGGTTTCTTTCGTCCGGCAAAAGCTAGGTTGTAAAAGCCTCAAAACTCGATCGACAATTTTCCTATAGGTTTTGTAATGCTCATACCGCTCTAGGAATTACCATGCCCGACGGGTAGCATCATCTCGAAAAACATAAAATGTGTATTTGGAAGGCCTAAACGATGTTTTTTCTCCAAAAGGGACCCCGAGCTCATGTCCAAAGGCTATTAGCTTTGATCGTCGGCTCGTTTGGCATTGAAATGGGTCTAAAACAACATAAAACTAGCCAACTATTGTTTTTGCAAAAATCACCCGCAACACGATGTCGAGGACGAGAAGTTTTGGCGATTTTTTTCGTCCGGCAAAAGGTCGGTTGTAGAAGCCTCAAAAGTCGACCGACAATTTTCCTATAGGTTTTCTAACGGTCATATCGGTCTAGGAATTCCCATGCCCGGTGGTTAGCATCATCTTGAAAAACATAAAATGTGTATTTTGAGGGCCTAAACGACGTCTTTTCTCCAAAAGGGACCACGAGCTCATGTCCAAAGGCTATTAGTTTTGATCGTCGGCTTGTTTGGCATTGAACCGGGTCTAAAAAACCACAAAACTAGCCAGCAATTATTTTTACAAAAATCACCGGCAAAACGTTGTCGAGGACGAAAAGTTTTTGTGGTTTTTTTCATCCTACAAAAGGTAGGTTGTAAAAGCCTCAAAACGCGACCGACAATTTTCCTATAGGTTTTGTAATGCTCATACCGCTCTAGGAATTCCCATCCTCGGTGGTTAGCATCATCTCGAAAAACATAAAATGTGTATTTTGAGGGCCTAAACGATGTTTTTTCTCCAAAAGGGACCAGTGAGCTCATGTCCAAAGGCTATTAGTTTTGATCGTTGGCTCGTTTGGCATTGAACTGGGTCTAAAAAATCACAAAACTAGCCAGCAATTTTTTTTAGCAAAAATCACCGGCAAAACGTTGTCGAGGACGAGAAGTTTTGGTGGTTTCTTTCGTCCTGCAAAAGCTAGGTTGTAAAAGCCTCAAAACTCGATCGACAATTTTCCTATAGGTTTTGTAATGCTCATACCGCTCTAGGAATTCCCATGCCCGATGGGTAGCATCATCTCAAAAAACATAAAATGTGTATTTGGAAGGCCTAAACGATGTTTTTTCTCCAAAAGGGACCCCGAGCTCATGTCCAAAGGCTATTAGATTTGATCGTCGGCTCGTTTGGCATTGAACTGGGTCTAAAAAACCACAAAACTAGCCGGTAATGTTTTTTTGCAAAAATCACCGGCAAAACATTGTCGAGGACGAGAAAATTTGGTGGTTTTTTCGTCCGACAAAAGGTAGGTTGTAAAAGCCTCAAAACGCGACCGATAATTTTCCTATAGGTTTTGTAATGCTCATACCGCTCTAGGAATTCCCATGCCGG
The DNA here is from genome assembly GCA_963924115.1 of Dovyalis caffra. NCBI lineage: Eukaryota > Viridiplantae > Streptophyta > Magnoliopsida > Malpighiales > Salicaceae > Dovyalis > Dovyalis caffra. The sequence goes on from CAWUPB010001180.1 coordinate 979,382, forward strand.
CGGTTAGCATCATCTTGAAAAACATAAAATGTGTATTTTGAGGGCCTAAACGACGTTTTTTCTCCAAAAGGGACCCGGAGCTCATGTCCAAAGGCTACTAGTTTTGATCGTCGGCTCGTTTGGCATTGAACTGGGTCTAAAAAACCACAAAACTAGCCAGCAATTATTTTTGCAAAAATCACCGGCAAAACGTTGTCAAGGACGAAAAGTTTTGGTGGTTTTTTTCGTCCTACAAAAGGTAGGTTGTAAAAGCCTCAAAACGCGATCGACAATTTTTCTATGGGTTTTGTAATGCTCATACCGCTTTAGGAATTCCCATCCTTGGTGGTTAGCATCATCTCGAAAAACATAAAATGTGTATTTTGAGGGCCCGAACGATGTTTTTTCTCCAAAAGGGACCGTGATCTCATGTCCAAAGGCTATTAGTTTTGATCCTCGGCTCGTTTGGCATTAAACTCGGGTCTAAAACTAGCCAGCAATTTTTTTTGCGAAAATCACCCGTAAAACGTTGTCGAGGATGAGAAATTTTGGTGGTTTTTTTCTTCCCGGAAAAGGTAGGTTTTAAAAGCCTCAAAACGCGATTGATAATTTTCCTATAGGTTTTGTAATGCTCATACCGCTCTAGGAATTCCCATGCCCGACGGGTAGCATCATCTCAAAAAACATAAAATGTGTATTTGGAAGGCCTAAACGATGTTTTTTCTCCAAAAGAGACGCCGAGCTCATGTCCAAAGGCTATTAGTTTTGATCGTCGGCTCGTTTGGCATTGAACTCGGGTCTAAAAAACCACAAAACTAGCCGGTAATGTTTTTTTGCAAAAATCACCGGCAAAACATTGTCGAGGACGAGAAAATTTGGTGGTTTTTTCGTTCGACAAAAGGTAGGTTGTAAAAGCCTCAAAATGCGACCGATAATTTTCCTATAGGTTTTGCAATGCTCATACCGCTCTAGGAATTCCCATGCTAGGCGGTTAGCATCATCTTTAAAAACATAAAATGTGTATTTTGAGGGCCTAAACGACGTTTTTTCTCCAAAAGGGACCCGGAGCTCATGTCCAAAGGCTATTAGTTTTGATCGTCGGCTCGTTTGGCATTGAACTCGGGTCTAAAAAACCACAAAACTAGCCAGCAATTATTTTGCCAAAAATCACCGGCAAAACGTTGTCGAGGACGAAAAGTTTTGGTGGTTTTTTTCGTCCTACAAAAGGTAGGTTGTAAAAGCCTCAAAACGCGACCGACAATTTTTCTATAGGTTTTGTAATGCTCATACCGCTCTAGGAATTCCCATCCTTGGTGGTTAGCATCATCTCGAAAAACATAAAATGTGTATTTTGAGGGCCTAAACGATGTTTTTTCTCCAAAAGGGACCGTGAGCTCATGTCCAAAGGCTATTAGTTTTGATCGTCGGCTTGTTTGGCATTGAACTCGGGTCTAAAACTAGCAAGCAATTTTTTTTGCAAAAATCACCGGCAAAACGTTGTCGAGGACAAGAAGTTTTGGTGGTTTTTTCATCCTGCAAAAGGTAGGTTGTAAAAGCCTCAAAATTCGACCGACAATTTTTCTATAGGTTTTGTAATGCTCATACCGCTCTAGGAATTCCCATCCTCGGTGGTTAGCATCATCCGGAAAAACATAAAATGTGTATTTTGAGGGCCTAAACGATGTTTTTTCTCCAAAAGGGACCAGTGAGCTCATGTCCAAAGGCTATTAGTTTTGATCGTCGGCTCGTTTGGCATTGAACTCGGGTCTAAAACTAGCAAGCAATTTTTTTTGCAAAAATCACCGGGAAAACGTTGTCGAGGACGAGAAATTTTGGTACTTTTTTTCTTCCTAGAAAAGGTAGGTTGTAAAATCCTCAAAACGCGATTGATAATTTTCCTATAGGTTTTGTAATGCTCATACCGCTCTAGGAAGTCCCATGCCCGGCGGGTAGCATCATCTCGAAAAACATAAAATGTGTATTTTGAAGGCTTAAACGATGTTTTTTCTCCGAAAGGGACCCCGAGCTCATGTCCAAAGGCTATTAGTTTTGATCGTCGGCTCGTTTGGCATTGAATTGGGTCTAAAAAACCACAAAACTAGCCAACAATTGTTTTTGCGAAATCACCGGCAAAACGTTGTCGAGGATGAGAAGTTTTGGTGGTTTCTTTCGTCCGACAAAAGCTAGGTTGTAAAAGCCTCAAAACTCAATCGACAATTTTCCTATAGGTTTTGTAATGCTCATACCGCTCTAGGAATTCCCATGCCCGACGGGTAGCATCATCTCGAAAAACATAAAATGTGTATTTGGAAGGCCTAAACGATGTTTTTTCTCCAAAAGGGACCCCGAGCTCATGTCCAAAGGCTATTAGCTTTGATCGTCGGCTCGTTTGGCATTGAAATGGGTCTAAAACAACACAAAACTAGCCAACTATTGTTTTTGCAAAAATCACCCGCAACACGATGTCGAGGACGAGAAGTTTTGGCGATTTTTTTCGTCCGACAAAAGGTCGGTTGTAAAAGCCTCAAAAGTCGACCGACAATTTTCCTATAGGTTTTCTAACGATCATACCGGTCTAGGAATTCCCATGCCCGGTGGTTAGCATCATCTTGAAAAACATAAAATGTGTATTTTGAGGGCCCGAACGATGTTTTTTCTCCAAAAGGGACCAGTGAGCTCATGTCCAAAGGCTATTAGTTTTGATCGTCGGCTCGTTTGGCATTGAACTGGGTCTAAAACTAGCAAGCAATTTTTTTTGCAAAAATCACCGGTAAAATGTTGTCGAGGACGAGAAATTTTGGTGGTTTTTTTCTTCTCGGAAAAGGTAGGTTGTAAAATCCTCAAAACGCGATTGATAATTTTCCTATAGGTTTTGTAATGCTCATACCGCTCTAGGAATTCCCATGCCCGGTGGGTAGCATCATCTCGAAAAACATAAAATGTGTATTTGGAAGGCCTAAACGATGTTTTTTCTCCAAAAGGGACCCCGAGCTCATGTCCAAAGGCTATTAGTTTTGATCGTCGGCTCGTTTGGCATTGAACTAGGTCTAAAAAACCACAAAACTAGCCGGTAATGTTTTTTTGCAAAAATCACCGGCAAAACATTGTCGAGGACGAGAAAATTTGGTGGTTTTTTCGTCCGACAAAAGGTAGGTTGTAAAAGCCTCAAAACACGACCGATAATTTTCCTATAGGTTTTGCAATGCTCATACCGCTCTAGGAATTCCCATGCCGGCGGTTAGCATCATCTTGAAAAACATAAAATGTGTATTTTGAGGGCCTAAACGACGTTTTTTCTCCAAAAGGGACCCGAGCTCATGTCCAAAGGCTATTAGTTTTGATCGTCGGCTCGTTTGGAATTGAACTGGGTCTAAAAAACCACAAAACTAGCCAGCAATTATTTTGCCAAAAATCACCGGCAAAATGTTGTCGAGGACGAAAAGTTTTGGTGGTTTTTTTCGTCCTACAAAAGGTAGGTTGTAAAAGCCTCAAAACCCGATCGACAATTTTTCTATAGGTTTTGTAATGCTCATACCGCTCTAGGAATTCCCATCCTCGGTGGTTAGCATCATCTCGAAAAACATAAAATGTGTATTTTGAGGGCCCGAACGATGTTTTTTCTCCAAAATGGACCGTGAGCTCATGTCCAAAGGCTATTAGTTTTGATCGTCGGCTCGTTTGGCATTGAACTGGGTCTAAAACTAGCAAGCAATTTTTTTTGCAAAAATCACCGGTAAAACGTTGTCGAGGACGAGAAATTTTGGTGGTTTTTTTCTTCCTGGAAAAGGTAGGTTGTAAAATCCTCAAAACGCGATTGATAATTTTCCTATAGGTTTTGTAATGCTCATACCGCTCTAGGAATTCCCATGCCCGGCGGGTAGCATTATCTCGAAAAACATAAAATGTGTATTTTGAAGGCTTAAACGATGTTTTTTCTCCGAAAGGGACCCCGATCTCATGTCCAAAGGCTATTAGTTTTGAACGTCGGCTCGTTTGGCATTGAACCGGGTCCGAAAAATCACAAAACTAGCCAACAATTTTTTTTGCAAAAATCACCGGCAAAACGTTGTCGAGGATGAGAAGTTTTGGTGGTTTCTTTCGTCCGGCAAAAGCTAGGTTGTAAAAGCCTCAAAACTCGATCGACAATTTTCCTATAGGTTTTGTAATGCTCATACCGCTCTAGGAATTACCATGCCCGACGGGTAGCATCATCTCGAAAAACATAAAATGTGTATTTGGAAGGCCTAAACGATGTTTTTTCTCCAAAAGGGACCCCGAGCTCATGTCCAAAGGCTATTAGCTTTGATCGTCGGCTCGTTTGGCATTGAAATGGGTCTAAAACAACATAAAACTAGCCAACTATTGTTTTTGCAAAAATCACCCGCAACACGATGTCGAGGACGAGAAGTTTTGGCGATTTTTTTCGTCCGGCAAAAGGTCGGTTGTAGAAGCCTCAAAAGTCGACCGACAATTTTCCTATAGGTTTTCTAACGGTCATATCGGTCTAGGAATTCCCATGCCCGGTGGTTAGCATCATCTTGAAAAACATAAAATGTGTATTTTGAGGGCCTAAACGACGTCTTTTCTCCAAAAGGGACCACGAGCTCATGTCCAAAGGCTATTAGTTTTGATCGTCGGCTTGTTTGGCATTGAACCGGGTCTAAAAAACCACAAAACTAGCCAGCAATTATTTTTACAAAAATCACCGGCAAAACGTTGTCGAGGACGAAAAGTTTTTATGGTTTTTTTCATCCTACAAAAGGTAGGTTGTAAAAGCCTCAAAACGCGACCGACAATTTTCCTATAGGTTTTGTAATGCTCATACCGCTCTAGGAATTCCCATCCTCGGTGGTTAGCATCATCTCGAAAAACATAAAATGTGTATTTTGAGGGCCTAAACGATGTTTTTTCTCCAAAAGGGACCGTGAGCTCATGTCCAAAGGCTATTAGTTTTGATCGTTGGCTCGTTTGGCATTGAACTCGGGTCTAAAAAATCACAAAACTAGCCAGCAATTTTTTTTAGCAAAAATCACCGGCAAAACGTTGTCGAGGACGAGAAGTTTTGGTGGTTTCTTTCGTCCCGCAAAAGCTAGGTTGTAAAAGCCTCAAAACTCGATCGACAATTTTCCTATAGGTTTTGTAATGCTCATACCGCTCTAGGAATTCCCATGCCCGATGGGTAGCATCATCTCAAAAAACATAAAATGTGTATTTGGAAGGCCTAAACGATGTTTTTTCTCCAAAAGGGACCCCGAGCTCATGTCCAAAGGCTATTAGTTTTGATCGTCGGCTCATTCGGCATTGAACCGGGTCTAAAAAACCACAAAACTAGCCAGCAATTATTTTTGCAAAAATCACCGCAAAACGTTGTCGAGGACGAAGACTTTGGTGGTTTTTTTCGTCCCGCAAAAGGTAGGTTGTAAAAGCGTCAAAACGCGACCGATAATTTTCCTATAGGTTTTGTAATGGTGATACCGCTCTAGGAATTCCCATGCCGGCGAGTAGCATCATCTCACAAAACATAAAATGTGTATTTGGAAGGCCTAAATGATTTTTTTCTCCAAAAGGGTCCCCGAGCTCATGTCCAAAGGCTATTAGTTTTGATCGTCGGCTCGTTTGACATTGAACTGGGTCTAAAAAGCTACAAAACTAGCTAGTAATTTTTTTTGCAAAAATCACCGGCAAAACGTTGTCCAGGACGAGAAGTTTTAGTGGTTTTTTTCATCCTGCAAAAGGTAGGTTGTAAAAGCCTCAAAACTCGACGGACAATTTTCCTACGGGTTTTGTAACACTCATACCGCTCTAGGAATTCCCATCCCCGGTGGGTAGCATCATCTCGAAAAACATAAAATGTGTATTTGGAAGGCCTAATCGATGTTTTTTCTCCCAAAGGGACCTTGAGCTCATGTCCGAAGGCCATTAGTTTTGATCGTCGGCTCGTTTGGCAATGAAATCGTTCTAAAACAACAAAAAACTAGCCGACCATTATTTTCAAAAAAATCACTCGTAACACGATCTCGAGGACGAGAAGTTTTGGCGGTTTCTTTTCCAGCAAAAGGTCCGTTGTAAAAGCCTCAAAAGTCGACCGATAGTTTTCATATAGGTTTTCTAACGCTCATACCACTCTAGGAATTCCCATGCCCGGTTGTTAGCATCATCTCGAAAAACATAAAATGTGTATTTTGTGGGCCTAAACGATGTTATTTCTCCAAAAGGGACCTTGAGCTCATGTCCAAAGGTTATTAGTTTTGATCGTCGGCTCGTTTGGCATTGAACTGGGTCTAAAAAAACACAAAACTAGCTAGCAATTATTTTTGCAAAAATCAACGGCAAAACATTGTCAAGGACGAAACGTTTTGGTTGTTTTTTTCGTCCTGCAAAAGGTAGGTTGTAAAAGCCTCAAAACTCGATTGACAATTTTCCTATAGCTTTTGTAATGCCGATACCGCTCTAGGAATTCCCATGCTCGGTGGGTAGCATCATCTCGAAAAACATAAAATGTGTATTTGGAAGGCCTAAACGATTTTTTTCTCCAAAAGGGACCTCGAGCTCATGTCCAAAGGCTATTAGTTTTGATCGTCGGCTCGTTTGAAATTAAACTCGGGTCTAAAAAACCACAAAACTAGCTAGCAATTTTTTTTGCAAAAATCACCAGCAAAACGTTGTCGAGGATGAGAAGTTTTGGTGGTTTTCGTCATCCCGCAAAAGGTAGGTTGTAAAAGCCTCAAAACTCGACCGACAATTTTCCAAAAGGTTTGGTAACGCTCATACCGCTCTAGGAATTCCCATGCCGGCGGGTAGCATCATCTCGAAAAATATAAAATGTGTATTTGGAAGGCCTAAAAGATGTTTTTTCTCCAAAAGGGACCCTGAGCTCATGTCCAAAGTCTATTAGTTTTGATCATCGGCTCGTTTGGTATTGAAATGGGTCTAAAACAACACAAAACTAGCCGGCCATTGTTTTTGCAAAAATCACCGACAAAACGTTGTCGAGGACGAGAAGTTTTGGTGGTTTTTTTCGTCCCGCAAAAGGTAGGTTGTAAAAGCCTCAAAACTCGACCGACAATTTTCCTATAGGTTTTCTAACGCTCATACCGCTCCAAGAATTTCGATGCCCGACGGTTAGCATCATCTCGAAAAACATAAAATGTGTATTTTGAGGGCCTAAATGATGTTTTTTCTCCGAAAGGGACCCCGAGCTCATGTCCAAAGGCCATTAGTTTTGATTGTTTGCTCGTTTGGCATTGAACCGGTCAAAAAACCCACAAAACTAGCCAGTAATGTTTTATTGCAAAAATCATCGGCAAAACGTTGTGTCGGACGAGAAGTTTTGGTGGTTTTTTTCTTCCGGCAAAAGGTAGGTTGTAAAAGTCTCAAAACTCGACCGACAATTTTCCTATCGGTTTTGTAACGCTCATACCGCTCTAGGAATTCCCATCCTCGACGGGTAGCATCATGTCGAAAAACATCAAAGGTGTATTTGGAAGGCCTAATCGATGTTTTTTCTCCAAAAGGGACCCCGAGCTCATGTCCAAATGCTATTAGTTTTGATCGTGGGCTCGTTTGGCATTGAACTATGTCTAAAAAACCACAAAACTAGCTAGCCATTTTTTTGCCAAAAATCACCGGCAAAACTTTGTCGAGGATGAGAAGTTTTGGTGGTTTTTTTCATCCCGCAAAAGGTAGGTTGTAAAAGCCTCAAAACTCGACCGACAATTTTCCTATAGGTTTTGTAATGGTGATACCGCTCTAGGAATTCCCATGCCCGACGGGTAGCATCATCTCGAAAAACATAAAATGTGTATTTGGAAGGCCTAAACGATGTTTTTTCTCCAAAAGGGACCCCGAGCTCATGTCCAAAGGCTATTAGTTTTGATCGTCGGCTCATTCGGCATTGAACTCGGGTCTAAAAAACCACAAAACTAGCCAGCAATTATTTTTGCAAAAATCACCGGCAAAACGTTGTCGAGGACGAAGACTTTGGTGGTTTTTTTCGTCCCGCAAAAGGTAGGTTGTAAAAGCGTCAAAACGCGACCGATAATTTTCCTATAGGTTTTGTAATGGTGATACCGCTCTAGGAATTCCCATGCCCGGCGAGTAGCATCATCTCACAAAACATAAAATGTGTATTTGGAAGGCCTAAATGATTTTTTTCTCCAAAAGGGTCCCCGAGCTCATGTCCAAAGGCTATTAGTTTTGATCGTCGGCTCGTTTGACATTGAACTGGGTCTAAAAAGCTACAAAACTAGCTAGTAATTTTTTTTGCAAAAATCACCGGCAAAACGTTGTCCAGGACGAGAAGTTTTAGTGGTTTTTTTCATCCCGCAAAAGGTAGGTTGTAAAAGCCTCAAAACTCGACGGACAATTTTCCTACAGGTTTTGTAACACTCATACCGCTCTAGGAATTCCCATCCCGGTGGGTAGCATCATCTCGAAAAACATAAAATGTGTATTTGGAAGGCCTAATCGATGTTTTTTCTCCCAAAGGGACCTTGAGCTCATGTCCGAAGGCCATTAGTTTTGATCGTCGGCTCGTTTGGCAATGAAATCGTTCTAAAACAACAAAAAACTAGCCAGCCATTATTTTCAAAAAAATCACCGTAACACGATCTCGAGGACGAGAAGTTTTGGCGGTTTCTTTTCCAGCAAAAGGTCACGTTGTAAAAGCCTCAAAAGTCGACCGATAGTTTTCATATAGGTTTTCTAACGCTCATACCACTCTAGGAATTCCCATGCCCGGTTGTTAGCATCATCTCGAAAAACATAAAATGTGTATTTTGAGGGCCTAAACGATGTTATTTCTCCAAAAGGGACCTCGAGCTCATGTCCAAAGGTTATTAGTTTTGATCGTCGGCTCGCTTGGCATTGAACTCGGGTCTAAAAAAACACAAAACTAGCTAGCAATTATTTTTGCAAAAATCAACGGCAAAACATTGTCAAGGACGAAACGTTTTGGTTGTTTTTTTCGTCCCGCAAAAGGTAGGTTGTAAAAGCCTCAAAACTCGATTGACAATTTTCCTATAGCTTTTGTAATGCTCGATACCGCTCTAGGAATTCCCATGCTCGGTGGGTAGCATCATCTCGAAAAACATAAAATGTGTATTTGGAAGGCCTAAACGATTTTTTTTCTCCAAAAGGGACCTCGAGCTCATGTCCAAAGGCTATTAGTTTTGATCGTCGGCTCGTTTGAAATTGAACTCGGGTCTAAAAAACCACAAAACTAGCTAGCAATTTTTTTTGCAAAAATCACCGGCAAAACGTTGTCGAGGATGAGAAGTTTTGGTGGTTTTTGTCATCCCGCAAAAGGTAGGTTGTAAAAGCCTCAAAACTCGACCGACAATTTTCCAAAAGGTTTGGTAACGCTCATACCGCTCTAGGAATTCCCATGCCCGACGGGTAGCATCATCTCGAAAAATATAAAATGTGTATTTGGAAGGCCTAAAAGATGTTTTTTCTCCAAAAGGGACCCTAAGCTCATGTCCAAAGTCTATTAGTTTTGATCATCGACTCGTTTGGTATTGAAATGGGTCTAAAACAACACAAAACTAGCCGACCATTGTTTTTGCAAAAATCACCGACAAAACGTTGTCAAGGACGAGAAGTTTTGGTGGTTTTTTTCGTCCCGCAAAAGGTAGGTTGTAAAAGCCTTAAAACTCGACCGACAATTTTCCTATAGGTTTTCTAACGCTCATACCGCTCCAAGAATTTCGATGCTCGACGGTTAGCATCATCTCGAAAAACATAAAATGTGTATTTTGAGGGCCTAATTGATGTTTTTTCTCCGAAAGGGACCCCGCGCTCATGTCTAAAGGCCATTAGTTTTGATTGTTTGCTCGTTTGGCATTGAACCGGTCAAAAAACCCACAAAACTAGCCAGTAATGTTTTATTGCAAAAATCATCGACAAAACGTTGTGTCGGACGAGAAGTTTTGGTGGTTTTTTTCTTCCGGCAAAAGGTAGGTTGTAAAAGTCTCAAAACTCGACCGACAATTTTCCTGCCGGTTTTGTAACGCTCATACCGCTCTAAGAATTCCCATCCCCGGCGGGTAGCATCATGTCGAAAAACATCAAAGGTGTATTTGGAAGGCCTAATCGATGTTTTTTCTCCAAAAGGGACCCCGAGCTCATGTCCAAATGCTATTAGTTTTGATCGTGGGCTCGTTTGGCATTGAACTATGTCTAAAAAACCACAAAACTAGCTACCATTTTTTTGCCAAAAATCACCGGCAAAACTTTGTCGAGGATGAGAAGTTTTGGTGGTTTTTTTCATCCCGCAAAAGGTAGGTTGTAAAAGCCTCAAAACTCGACCGACAATTTTCCTAAGGGTTTTGTAACGCTCATACCGCTCTAGGAATTCCCATGCCCGGCGGGTAGCATCATCTCAAAAAACATAAAATGTGTATTTGGAAGGCCTAAAAGATGTTTTTTCTCCAAAGGGGACCCCGAGCTCATGTCCGAAGGCCATTAGTTTTGATCGTCGGCTCGTTTGGCATTGAACTCGGGTCTAAAAAACCACAAAACTAGCTAGCAATTTTTTTTGCAAAAATCACCGGCAAAACGTTGTCGAGGACGAGAAGTTTTGGTGGTTTTTTTCGTCCCGCACAAGGTCGGTTGTAAAAGCCTAAAAACTCGACTAACAATTTTCCTATAGGTTTTCTAACGCTCATACCGCTCTAGGAATTCCCATGCCCGGTGGTTAGCATCATCTCGAAAAACATAAAATGTGTATTTTGAGGGCCTAAAAGATTTTTTTTCTCCAAAAGGGACCCCGAGCTCATGTCCAAAGGCTATTAGTTTTGATCGTCGACTCGTTTGACATTGAACTCGGGTCTAAAAAACCACAGAACTAGCTAGCAATTTTTTTTGCAAACATCACCGGCAAAACGTTGTCGAGGACGAGAAGTTTTGGTGGTTTTTTTCATCCCGCAAAAGGTAGGTTGTAAAAGCCTCAACACTCGACCGATAATTTTCCAAAAGGTTTTGTAACGCTCATACCGCTCTAGGAATTCCCATGCTCGGCGGGTAGCATCATCTCAAAAAATATAAAATGTGTATTTGGAAGGCCTAAAAGATGTTTTTTCTCCAAAAGGGACCCTAAGCTCATGTCCAAAGTCTATTAGTTTTGATCATCGACTCGTTTGGTATTGAAATGGGTCTAAAACAACACAAAACTAGCCGACCATTATTTTTGCAAAAATCATCGATAAAACGTTGTCGAGGACGAGAAGTTTTGGTGGTTTTCTTCGTCCCGCAAAAGGTAGGTTGTAAAAGCCTCAAAACTCGACTAACAATTTTCCTATAGCATTTGTAATGCTAATACCGCTCTAGGAATTCCCATGCTCGGCGGGTAGCATCATCTCGAAAAACATAAAATGTGTATTTGGAAGGCCTAAACAATTTTTTTCTCCAAAAGGGACCCCGAGCTCATGTCCAAAGGCTATTAGTTTTGATAGTCGGCTCGTTTGAAATTGAACTCGGGTCTAAAAAACCACAAAACTAGGTAGCAATTTTTTTTTGCAAAAATCACCGGCAAAACGTTGTCGAGGACGAGAAGTTTTGGTGGTTTTTTTCATCCCGCAAAAGGTAGGTTGTAACATCCTCAAAACTCGACCGACAATTTTCCTACGGGTTTTATAACGCTCATACCGCTCTAGGAATTCCCATGCCCTACTGGTAGCATCATCTCGAAAACCATAAAATGTGTATTTGGAACGCCTAAAAGATGTTTTTTTTTCTCAAAAAGGGACCCCGAGCTCATGTCTAAAGTCTATTAGATTTGATCATCGGCTCGTTTGGTATTGAAATGGGTCTAAAACAACACAAAACTAGCCGACCATTGTTTTTGCAAAAATCACCGACAAAACGTTGTCGAGGACGAAGTTTTGGTGGTTTTTTTCATCCCGCAAAAGGTAGGTTGTAAAAGCCTCAAAACTCGATTGACAATTTTCCTATAGGTTTTCTAACGCTCATACCGCTCCAAGAATTTTGATGCCCGATGGTTAGCACCATCTCAAAAAACATAAAATGTGTATTTTGAGGGCCTAAACGATCTTTTTTCTCCGAAAGGGACCCCGAGCTCATGTCCAAAGGCCATTAGTTTTGATTGTTTGCTCGTTTGGCATTGAACCGGTCAAAAAACCCACAAAACTAGCCGAGTAATATTTTATTGCAAAAATCATCGGCAAAACGTTGTGTCGGACGAGAAGTTTTGGTGGTTTTTTTCTTCCGGCAAAAGGTAGGTTGTAAAAGTCTCAAAACTCGACCGACAATTTCCTATAGGTTTTCTAACGCTCATACCGCTCTAGGAATTCCCATGCCCGGTGGTTAGCATCATCTTGAAAAACATAAAATGTGTATTTTGAGGGCCTAAACGATTTTTTTCTCCAAAAGGGACCCCGAGCTCATGTCCAAAGGCTATTAGTTTTGATCGTCGGCTCGTTTGACATTGAACTGCGTCTAAAAAGCTACAAAACTAGCTAGCAATTTTTTTTGCAAAAATCACCGGCAAAACGTTGTCAAGGACAAGAAGTTTTGGTAGTTTTTTTCATCCCGCAAAAGGTAGGTTGTAAAAGCCTCAAAACTCGACCGACAATTTTCCTATAGGTTTTGTAACGCTCATACCGCTCTAGGAATTCCCATCCCCGGCGGGTAGCATCATGTCGAAAAACATCGAATGTGTATTTGGAAGGCTTAATCGATGTTTTTTCTCCAAAAGGGACCTTGAGCTCATGTCCGAAGGCCATTAGTTTTGATCGTCGGCTCGTTTGGCAATGAAATCGTTCTAAAACAACAAAAAACTAGGCAGCCATTATTTTCACAAAAATCACCCGTAACACGATGTCGAGGACGAGAAGATTTGGCGGTTTTTTTTCGACAAAACGTCCGTAGTAAAAGCCTCAAAAGTCGACCGATAATTTTCCTATAGGTTTTCTAACGCTCATACCACTCTAGGAATTCCCATGCCCGGTTGTTAGCATCATCTCGAAAAACATAAAATGTGTATTTTGAGGGCCTAAACGATGTTTTTTCTCCAAAAGGGACCGTGAGCTCATGTCTAAAGGCTATTAGTTTTGATCGTCGGCTCGTTTGGCATTGAATCGGCTCTAAAAAACACAAAACTAGCTAGCAATTATTTTTGAAAAAATCACCGACAAAACGTTGTCGAGGATGAAAAGTTTTGGTTGTTTTTTTCGTCCCGCAAAAGGTAGGTTGTAAAAGCCTCAAAACTCGACCGACAATTTTCCTATAGCTTTTGTAATGCCGATACCGCTCTAGGAATTCCCATGCTCGGCGGGTAGCATCATCTCGGAAAACATAAAATGTGTATTTGGAAGGCCTAAACGATTTTTTCTCTCCAAAAGGGACCCCGAGCTCATGTCCAAAGGCTATTAGTTTTGATAGTCGTCTCGTTTGAAATTGAACTCGGGTCTAAAAAACCACAAAACTAGCTAGCAATTTTTTTTGCAAAAATCACCGCAAAACGTTGTCGAGGACGAGAAGTTTTGGTGGTTTTTTTCATCCCGCAAAAGGTAGGTTGTAACATCCTCAAAACTCGACCGACAATTTTCCTACAGGTTTTATAATGCTCATACCGCTCTAGGAATTCCCATGCCCGGCGGGTAGCATCATCTCGAAAACCATAAAATGTGTATTTGGAACGCCTAAAAGATGTTTTTTCTCCAAAAGGGACCCCGAGCTCGTGTCCAAAGTCTATTAGTTTTGATCATCGGCTCGTTTGGTATTGAAATGGGTCTAAAACAACACAAAACTAGCCGACCATTGTTTTTGCAAAAATCACCGACAAAACGTTGTCGAGGACGAGAAGTTTTGGTGGTTTTTTTCATCCCGCAAAAGGTAGGTTGTAAAAGCCTCAAAACGTCGATCGACAATTTTCCTATAGGTTTTCTAACGCTCATACCGCTCCAAGAATTTCGATGCCCGACGGTTAGCATCATCTCGAAAAACATAAAATGTGTATTTTGAGGGCCTAAACGATGTTTTTTCTCCGAAAGGGACCCCGAGCTCATGTCCAAAGGCCATTAGTTTTGATTGTTTGCTCGTTTGGCATTGAACCGGTCAAAAAACCCACAAAACTAGCCAGCAATTTTTTATTGCAAAAATCATCGGCAAAACGTTGTGTCGGACGAGAAGTTTTGGTGGTTTTTTTCTTCCGGCAAAAGGTAGGTTGTAAAAGTCTCAAAACTCGACCGACAATTTTCCTACCGGTTTTGTAACGCTCATACCGCTCTAGGAATTCCCATGCTCGACGGGTAGCATCATGTCGAAAAACATCAAATGTGTATTTGGAAGGCCTAAACGATGTTTTTTCTCCAAAAGGGACCCCGAGCTCATGTCCAAATGCTATTAGTTTTGATCGTCGGCTCGTTTGGCATTGAACTCGGGTCTACAAAACCACAAAACTAGCTAGCAATTTTTTTGCCAAAAATCATCGACAAAACGTTGTCGAGGACGAGAAGTTTTGGTGATTTTTTTCGTCCCGCAAAAGGTAGGTTGTAAAAGCCTCAAAACTCGACCGACAATTTTCCTACAGGTTTTGTAACGCTCATACCGCTCTAGGAATTCCCATGCCCGGCGTGTAGCATCATGTCGAAAAACATCAAATGTGTATTTTGAAGGCCTAAACGATGTTTTTTCTCCAAAAGGGACCGCGAGCTCATGTCCAAAGGCTATTAGTTTTGATCGTCGGCTCGTTTGGCATTGAACTCGGGTCTAAAAAACCACAAAACTAGCTAGCAATTATTTTTGCAAAAATCACCGACAAAACGTTGTCGAGGATGAAAAGTTTTGGTTGTTTTTTTGGTCCCGCAAAAGGTAGGTTGTAAAAGCCTCAAAACTCGACCGACAATTTTCCTATAGCTTTTGTAATGCTCGATACCGCTCTAGGAATTCCCATGCTCTGGCGGTAGCATCATCTCGGAAAACATAAAATGTGTATTTGGAAGGCCTAAACGATTTTTTCTCTCCAAAAGGGACCCCGAGCTCATGTCCAAAGGCTATTGGTTTTGATAGTCGGCTCGTTTGAAATTGAACTCGGGTCTAAAAAACCACAAAACTAGCTAGCAATTTTTTTTGCAAAAATCACCGCAAAACGTTGTCGAGGACGAGAAGTTTTGGTGGTTTTTGTCATCCCGCAAAAGGTAGGTTGTAACATCCTCAAAACTCGACCGACAATTTTCCTACAGGTTTTATAACGCTCATACCGCTCTAGGAATTCCCATGCCCGACGGGTAGCATCATCTCGGAAACCATAAAATGTGTATTTGGAACGCCTAAAAGATGTTTTTTCTCCAAAAGGGACCCCGAGCTCATGTCCAAAGTCTATTAGTTTTGATCATCAGCTCGTTTGGTATTGAAATGGGTCTAAAACAACACAAAACTAGCCAGCCATTGTTTTTGCAAAAATCACCGACAAAACGTTGTCGAGGACGAGAAGTTTTGGTGGTTTTTTTCGTCCCGCAAAAGGTAGGTTGTAAAAGCCTCAAAACTCGACCGACAATTTTCCTATAGCTTTTGTAATGCTCGATACCGCTCTAGGAATTCCCATGCTCGGCGTGTAGCATCATGTCGAAAAACATCAAATGTGTATTTTGAAGGCCTAAACGATGTTTTTTCTCCAAAAGGGACCTCGAGCTCATGTCCAAAGGCTATTAGTTTTGATCGTCGGCTCGTTTGCCATTGAACTCGGGTCTAAAAAACCACAAAACTAGCTAGCAATTTTTTTGCAAAAATCACCGGCAAAACGTTGTCGAGGACGAGAAGTTTTGGTGATTTTTTTCGTCCCGCAAAAGGTAGGTTGTAAAAGCCTCAAAACTCGACTAACAATTTTCCTATAGCTTTTGTAATGCTAATACCGCTCTAGGAATTCCCATTCCCGTGGGTAGCATCATCTCGAAAAACATAAAATGTGTATTTGGAAGGCCTAAACGATGTTTTTTCTCCAAAAGGGACCCCGAGCTCATGTCCGAAGGCCATTAGTTTTGATCGTCGGCTCGTTTGGCAATGAAATCGATCTAAAACAACGCAAAACTAGCCAGCCATTGTTTTTGCAAGAAACACTCGTAACACGATGTCGAGGACGAGAAGTTTTGGTGGTTTTTTTTGTCCGGCAAAAGGTCGGTTGTAAAAGCCTTAAAAGTCGACCGACAATTTTCCTATAGGTTTTCTAACGCTCATACCGCTCTAGGAATTCCCATGCCCGGTGGTTAGCATCATCTCGAAAAACATAAAATGTGTATTTTGAGGGCCTAAACGATTTTTTTTCTCCAAAAGGAACCCCGAGCTCATGTCCAAAGGCTATTAGTTTTGATCGTCGGCTCGTTTGACATTGAACTCGCGTCTAAAAAGCTACAAAACTAGCTAGCAATTTTTTTTGCAAAAATCACCGGCAAAACGTTGTCAAGGACGAGAACATTTGGTGGTTTTTTTCATCCTGCAAAAGGTAGGTTGTAAAAGCCTCAAAACTCGACCGACAATTTTCCTACAGGTTTTGTAACGCTCATACCGCTCTAGGAATTCCCATCCCGGCGGGTAGCATCATCTCGAAAAACATAAAATGTGTATTTGGAAGGCCTAATCGATGCTTTTTCTCCAAAAGGGACCTTGAGCTCATGTCCAAAGGCCATTAGGTTTGATCGTCGGCTCGTTTGGCAATGAAATCGTTCTAAAACAACAAAAAACTAGCCGGCCATTATTTTTGCAAAAATCACTCGTAACACGATGTCGAGGACAAGAAGTTTTGGCGGTTTTTTTTCGGCAAAACGTCCGTTGTAAAAGCATCAAAAGTCGACTCGATAATTTTCCTATAGGTTTTCTAACGCTCATACCACTCTAGGAATTCCCATGCTCGGTTGTTAGCATCATCTCAAAAAACATAAAATGTGTATTTTGAGGGCCTAAACGATGTTTTTTCTCCAAAAGGGACCCCGAGCTCATGTCTAAAGGCTATTAGTTTTGATCATCGGCTCGTTTGGCATTGAACCGGGTCTAAAAAAACACAAAACTAGCTAGCAATTATTTTTCCAAAAATCACCGGCAAAACGTTGTCGAGGACGAAAAGTTTTGGTTGTTTTTTTGTCCTGCAAAAGGTAGGTTGTAAAAGCCTCAAAACTCGACCGACAATTTTCCTATAGCTTTTGTAATGCTGATACCGCTCTAGGAATTCCCATGCTCGGCGGGTAGCATCATCTCGGAAAACATAAAATGTGTATTTGGAAGGCCTAAACGATTTTTTTCTCCAAAAGGGACCCCGAGCTCATCTCCAAAAACTATTAGTTTTGATAGTCGGCTCGTTTGAAATTGAACTGGGTCTAAAAAACCACAAAACTAGCTAGCAATTTTTTTTGCAAAAATCACCGACAAAACATTGTCGAGGACGAGAAGTTTTGGTGGTTTTTTTCATCCTGCAAAAGGTAGGTTGTAACGAGCCTCAAAACTCGACCGACAATTTTTCTACGGGTTTTGTAACGCTCATACCGCTCTAGCAATTGCCATGCCCGACGGGTAGCATCATCTCGAAAAACATAAAATATGTATTTGGAACGCCTAAACGATGTTTTTTCTCCAAAAGGGACCACGAGCTCATGTCCAAAGTCTATTAGTTTTGATCATCGGCTTGTTTGGTATTGAAATGGGTCTAAAACAACGCAAAACTAGCCGGCCATTGTTTTTGCAAGAAACACCCGTAACACGATGTCGAGGACGAGAAGTTTTCGTGGTTTTTTTTGTCCGGCAAAAGGTCGGTTGTAAAAGCCTTAAAAGTCGACCGACAATTTTCCTATTGGTTTTCTAACGCTCATACCGCTCTAGGAATTCCCATGCCCGGTGGTTAGCATCATCTCGAAAAACATAAAATGTGTATTTTGAGGGCCTAAATGATTTTTTTCTCCAAAAGGGACCACGAGCTCATGTCCAAAGGCTATTAGTTTTGATCGTCGGCTCGTTTGACATTGAACTGCGTCTAAAAAGCTACAAAACTAGCTAGCAATTTTTTTTGCAAAAATCACCGGCAAAACGTTGTCAAGGACGAGAAGTTTTGGTGGTTTTTTTCATCCTGCAAAAGGTCGGTTGTAAAAGCCTTAAAAGTCGACCGACAATTTTCCTAAAGGTTTTGTAACGCTCATACCGCTCTAGAAATTCACATGCCGGCGGGTAGCATCATCTCGAAAAACATAAAATGTGTATTTGGAAGGCCTAAAAGATGTTTTTTCTCCAAAAGGGACCCCGAGCTCATGTCCAAAGTCTACTAGTTTTGATCATCGGCTCATTTGGTATTGAAATGGGTGTAAAACAACGCAAAACTAGCCGGCCATTGTTTTTGCAAGAAAGACCCGTAACACGATGTCGAGGACGAGAAGTTTTCGTGGTTTTTTTGTCCGGCAAAAGGTCGGTTGTAAAAGCCTTAAAAGTCGACCGACAATTTTCCTATAGGTTTTCTAACGCTCATACCGCTCTAGGAATTCCCATGCCGGTGGTTAGCATCATCTCGAAAAACATAAAATGTGTATTTTAAGGGCCTAAATGATTTTTTTCTCCAAAAGGGACCACGAGCTCATGTCCAAAGGCTATTAGTTTTGATCGTCGGCTCGTTTGACATTGAATCGTGTCTAAAAAGCTACAAAACTAGCTAGCAATTTTTTTTGCAAAAATCACCGGCAAAACGTTGTCAAGGACGAGAAGTTTTGGTGGTTTTTTTCATCCTGCAAAAGGTCGGTTGTAAAAGCCTTAAAAGTCGACCGACAATTTTCCTAAAGGTTTTGTAACGCTCATACCGCTCTAGAAATTCACATGCCGGCGGGTAGCATCATCTCGAAAAACATAAAATGTGTATTTGGAAGGCCTAAAAGATGTTTTTTCTCCAAAAGGGACCCCGAGCTCATGTCCAAAGTCTACTAGTTTTGATCATCGACTCAATTGGTATTGAAATGGGTCTAAAACAACGCAAAACTAGCCGGCCATTGTTTTTGCAAAAATCATCGACAAAACGTTGTCGAGGACAAGTTTTGGTGGTTTTTTCGTCCCGCAAAAGGTAGGTTGTAAAATCCTTAAAACTCGACCGACAATTTTCCTATAGGTTTTCTAACGCTCATACCGCTCCAAGAATTTCGATGCCCGACGGTTAGCATCATCTCGAAAAACATAAAATGTGTATTTTGAGGGCCTAAACGATGTTTTTTCTCCGAAAAGGACCACGAGCTCATGTCCAAAGGCCATTAGTTTTGATTGTTTGCTCATTTGGCATTGAACTCGTTCAAAAAACCCACAAAACTAGCCGGTAATTTTTTATTGCAAAAATCACCGGAAAAACGTTGTGTCGGACGAGAAGTTTTGGTGGTTTTTTTCTTCCGGCAAAAGGTAGGTTGTAAAATTCTCAAAACTCGACCGACAATTTTCCTACCGGTTTTGTAACGCTCATACTACTCTAGGAATTCCCATGCTCGGTGGGTAGCATCATGTCGAAAAACATCAAATGCGTATTTGGAAGGCCTAAACGATGTTTTTTCTCCAAAAGGGACCCCGAGCTCATGTCTAAATGCTATTAGTTTTGATCATCGGCTCGTTTGGCATTGAACTCGGGTCTAAAAAACCACAAAACTAGCTAGCAATTTTTTTGCCAAAAATCACCGGCAAAACGTTGTCGAGGACGAGAAGTTTTGGTGATTTTTTTCGTCCTGCAAAAGGTAGGTTGTAAAAGCCTCAAAACTCGACTAACAATTTTCCTATAGCTTTTGTAATGCCGATACCGCTCTAGGAATTCCCATGCTCGACGGGTAGCATCATCTCGAAAAACATAAAATGTGTATTTAGAAGGCCTAAACGATTTTTTTCTCCAAAAGGGACCCCGAGCTCATGTCCAAAGGCTATTAGTTTTGATCGTCGGCTCGTTTGACATTGAACTCGGGTCTAAAAAACCACAAAACTAGCTAGAAATGTTTTTTACAAAAATCACCCGCAAAACGTTGTCGAGGACGAGAAGTTTTGGTGGTTTTTTTCATCCCGCAAAAGGTAGGTTGTAAAAGCCTCGACCTCAACCGACAATTTTCCTAAAGGTTTTGTAACGGTCATACCGCTCTAGAAATTCCCATGCCCGGCGGGTAGCATCATCTCCAAAAACATAAAATGTGTATTTGGAAGGCCTAAAAGATGTTTTTTCTCCAAATAGGACCCCGAGCTCATGTCCAAAGTCTATTAGTTTTGATAGTCGGCTCGTTTGAAATTGAACTGGGTTTAAAAAACCACAAAACTAGCAAGCAATTTTTTTGCCAAAAATCACCTAGCAAAACGTTGTCGAGGACGAGAAGTTTTGGTGATTTTTTTCGTCCTGTAAAAGGTAGGTTGTAAAAGCCTCAAAACTCTACTAAAAATTTTCCTATAGCTTTTGTAATGCCGATACCGCTCGAGGAATTCCCATGCCGGCGGGTAGCATCATCTCGAAAAACATAAAATGTGTATTTGGAAGGCCTAATCGATTTTTTTCTCCAAAAAGGACCCCGAGCTCATTTCCAAAGGCTATTAGTTTTGATCATTGGCTCGTTTGACATTGAACCGGGTCTAAAAAACCACAAAACTAGCTAGCAATTTTTTTTTTGCAAAAATCAATAGCAAAACGTTGTCGAGGACGAGAAGTTTTGGTGGTTTTTTTCATCCTGCAAAAGGTAGGTTGTAAAAGCCTCAAAACTCAACGGACAATTTTCCAAAAGGTTTTGTAACGCTCATACCGCTCTAGAAATTCACATGCCCGAGGCCGCATCATCTCGAAAAACATAAAATGTGTATTTGGAAGGCCTAAAAGATGTTTTTTCTCCATAAGGGACCCCGAGCTCATGTCCAAAGTCTACTAGTTTTGATCATCGGCTCGTTTGGTATTGAAATGGGTCTAAAACAACACAAAACTAGCCGACCATTGTTTTTGCAAAAATCACCGACAAAACGTTGTTGAGGACGAGAAGTTTTGGTGGTTTTTCGTCCTGCAAAAGGTAGGTTGTAAAAGCCTCAAAACTCGACCGACAATTTTCCTATAGGTTTTCTAACGCTCATACCGCTCCAAGAATTTCGATGCCCGACGGTCGGCATCATCTCGAAAAACATAAAATGTGTATTTTGAGGGCCAAAACGATGTTTTTTCTCCAAAAGGGACCCCGAGCTCATGTCCAAAGGCCATTAGTTTTGAGTGTTTGCTCGTTTGGCATTGAACCGGGTCTAAAACACCACAAAACTAACCGAGTAATTTTTTTTTTGCAATCATCACCGGTAAAACGTTGTCGAGGATGAGATGTTTTGGTGGTTTTTTTCATTCGAAAAAACGTAGGTTGTAAAAGCCTCAAAACTCGACCGACAATTTTGCTTTAGGTTTTGTAATGCTCATACCGCTACAAGGATTCCCATGCCGTGCGGGTAGCATCATCTCGAAAAACATAAAATGTGTATTTGGAAGGCCTAAACGATTTTTTTCTCCAAAAGGGACCCTAAGCTCATGTCCAAAGGCTATTAGTTTTGATCGTCGGCTCGTTTGACATTGAACTGGGTCTAAAAAACCACAAAACTAGCCGGTAATTTTTTATTGCAAAAATCACCGGCAAAACGTTGTGTCGGACGAGAAGTTTTGGTGGTTTTTTTCTTCGGCAAAAGGTAGGTTGTAAAAGTCTCAAAACTCGACCGACAATTTTCCTACCGGTTTTGTAACGCTCATACCGCTCTAGGAATTCCCATGCTCGGCGGGTAGCATCATGTCGAAAAACATCAAATGCGTATTTGGAAGGCCTAAACGATGTTTTTTCTCCAAAAGGGACCACCGAGCTCATGTCCAAATGCTATTAGTTTTGATCATCGGCTCGTTTGGCATTGAACTCGGGTCTAAAAAACCACAAAACTAGCTAGCAATGTTTTTTCCAAAAATCACCGACAAAACGTTGTCGAGGACGAGAAGTTTTGGTGATTTTTTTCGTCCTGCAAAAGGTAGGTTGTAAAAGCCTCAAAACTCGACTAACAATTTTCCTATAGCTTTTGTAATGCCGATACCGCTCTAGGAATTCCCATGCCGGCGGGTAGCATCATCTCGAAAAACATAAAATGTGTATTTGGAAGGCCTAATCGATTTTTTTCTCCAAAAGGGACCACGAGCTCATTTCCAAAGGCTATTAGTTTTGATCGTCGGCTCGTTTGACATTGAACTCGGGTCTAAAAAACCACAAAACTAGCTAGAAATGTTTTTTGCAAAAATCACTAGCAAAACGTTGTCGAGGACGAGAAGTTTTGGTGGTTTTTTTCATCCTGCAAAAGGTAGGTTGTAAAAGCCTCAAAACTCAACTCGACAATTTTCCTAAAGGTTTTGTAACGGTCATATCGCTCTAGAAATGCCCGTGCCCGACGGGTAGCATCATCTCGAAAAACATAAAATGTGTATTTGGAAGGCGTAAAAGATGTTTTTTCTCCAAAAGGGACCCCGAGCTCATGTCCAAAGTCTATTAGTTTTGATCATCGGCTCGTTTGGTATTGAAATGGGTCTAAAACAACACAAAACTAGCCGACCATTGTTTTTGCAAAAATCACCGACAAAACGTTGTCGAGGACGAGAAGTTTTGGTGGTTTTTTTCGTCCTGCAAAAGGTAGGTTGTAAAAGCCTCAAAACTCGACCGACAATTTTCCTATAGGTTTTCTAACGCTCATACCGCTCCAAGAATTTCGATGCCCGACGTTTAGCATCATCTCGAAAAACATAAAATGTGTATTTTGAGGGCCTAAACGATGTTTTTTCTCCGAAAAGGACCCCGAGCTCATGTCCAAAGGCTATTAGTTTTGATCGTCGACTCGTTTGACATTGAACTGCGTCTAAAAAGCTACAAAACTAGCTAGCAATTTTTTTTGCAAAAATCACCGACAAAACGTTGTCAAGGACGAGAAGTTTGGGTGGTTTTTTTCATCCCGCAAAAGGTAGGTTGTAAAAGCCTCAAAACTCAACCGACAATTTTCCTAAAGGTTTTGTAACACTCATACCGCTCTAGGAATTCCCATGCCCGGTGGTTAGCATCATCTCGAAAAACATAAAATGTGTATTTTGAGGGCCTAAACGATTTTTTTTCTCCAAAAGCGACCCCGAGCTCATGTCCAAAGGCTATTAGTTTTGATCGTCGGCTCGTTTGACATTGAACTCGCGTCTAAAAGGCTACAAAACTAGCTAGCAATTTTTTTTGCAAAAATCACCGGTAAAACGTTGTCAAGGACGAGAAGTTTTGGTGGTTTTTTTCATCCCGCAAAAGGTAGGTTGTAAAAGCCTCAAAACTCAACCGACAATTTTCCTAAAGGTTTTGTAACGCTCATACCGCTCTAGAAATTCACATGCCCGGCGGGTAGCATCATCTCGAAAAACATAAAATGTGTATTTGGAAGGCCTAAAAGATGTTTTTTCTCCATAAGGGACCCCGAGCTCATGTCCAAAGTCTACTAGTTTTGATCATCGACTCATTTGGTATTGAAATGGGTCTAAAACAACACAAAACAAGCCGGCCATTGTTTTTGCAAAAATCACCGACAAAACGTTGTCGAGGACGAGAAGTTTTGGTGGTTTTTTTCATCCTACAAAAGGTAGGTTGTAAAAGCCTCAAAACTTGACCGACAATTTTCCTATAGGTTTTCTAACGCTCATACCGCTCCAAGAATTTCGATGCCCGACGGTTAGCATCATCTCGAAAAACATAAAATGTGTATTTTGAGGGCCTAAACGATGTTGTTTCTCCGAAAAGGACCCCGAGCTCATGTCCAAAGGCCATTAGTTTTGATTGTTTGCTCGTTTGGCATTGAACTGGTCAAAAAACCCACAAAACTAGCCGGTAATTTTTTATTGCAAAAATCACCGACAAAACGTTGTGTCGGACGAGAAGTTTTGGTGGTTTTTTTCTTCCGGCGAAAGGTAGGTTGTAAAATTCTCAAAACTCGACCGACAATTTTCCTACGGATTTTGTAACGCTCATACTCGCTCTAGGAATTCCCATGCTCGGTTGGTAGCATCATGTCGAAAAACATCAAATGCGTATTTGGAAGGCCTAAACGATGTTTTTTCTCCAAAAGGGACCCCGAGCTCATGTCCAAATGCTATTAGTTTTGATCGTCGGCTTGTTTGGCATTGAACTCGGGTCTAAAAAACCACAAAACTAGCTAGCAATGTTTTTGCCAAAAATCACCGGCAAAACGTTGTCGAGGACGAGAAGTTTTGGTGATTTTTTTCGTCCCGCAAAAGGTAGGTTGTAAAAGCCTCAAAACTCGACTAACAATTTTCCTATAGCTTTTGTAATGCCGATACCGCTCTAGGAATTCCCATGCTCGGCGGGTAGCATCATCTCGAAAAACATAAAATGTGTATTTAGAAGGCCTAAACGATTTTTTTCTCGAAAAGGGACCCCGAGCTCATGTCCAAAGGCTATTAGTTTTGATCGTCGGCTCGTTTGACATTGAACTCGGGTCTAAAAAACCACAAAACTAGCTAGAAATGTTTTTTGCAAAAATCACCGACAAAACGTTGTCGAGGACGAAAAGTTTTGGTGGTTTTTTTCGTCCTGCAAAAGGTAGGTTGTAAAAGCCTCAAAACTCGACCGACAATTTTCCTACGGGTTTTCTAATGCTCATACCGCTCCAAGAATTCCGATGCCCGATGGCTAGATTCTTCTCGAAAAACATAAAATGTGTATTTTGAGGCCCTAAATGATGTTTTTTCTCCAAAGGGGACCCCGAGCTCATATCCAAAGGCCATTAGTTTTGATTGTTTGCTCATTTGGCATTGAACTGGTAAAAAAACCCACAAAACTAGCAAGTAATTTTTTATTGCAAAAATCACCGGCAAAACGTTGTGTCGGACGAGAAGTTTTGGTGGTTTTTTCTTCTTCGCATAAGGTAGCTTGTAAAAGTCTCAAAACTCGACCGAGAATTTTCCTACCGATTTTGTCACGCTCATACAGACTCTAGGAATTCCCATGCTCGGCGGGTAGCATCATGTCGAAAAACATCAAATGTGTATTTGGAAGGCCTAAACGATGTTTTTTCTCCAAAAGGGACCCCGAGCTCATGTCCAAAGGCCATTAGTTTTGAGTGTTTGCTCGTTTGGCATTGAACCGGGTCTAAAACACCACAAAACTAGCCGGTAATTTTTTTTTGCAATCATCACCGGTAAAACGTTGTCGAGGATGAGATGTTTTGGTGGTTTTTTTCATTCGAAAAAACGTAGGTTGTAAAAGCCTCAAAACTCGACCGACAATTTTGCTTTAGGTTTTGTAATGCTCATACCGCTACAAGGATTCCCATGCCGGCGGGTAGCATCATCTCGAAAAACATAAAATGTGTATTTGGAAGGCCTAAACGATTTTTTTCTCCAAAAGGGACCCTAAGCTCATGTCCAAAGGCTATTAGTTTTGATCGTCGGCTCGTTTGACATTGAACTGGGTCTAAAAAACCACAAAACTAGCCGGTAATTTTTTATTGCAAAAATCACCGGCAAAACGTTGTGTCGGACGAGAAGTTTTGGTGGTTTTTTTCTTCCGGCAAAAGGTAGGTTGTAAAAGTCTTAAAACTCGACCGACAATTTTCCTACCGGTTTTGTAACGCTCATACCGCTCTAGGAATTCCCATGCTCGGCGGGTAGCATCATGTCGAAAAACATCAAATGCGTATTTGGAAGGCCTAAACGATGTTTTTTCTCCAAAAGGGACCCCGAGCTCATGTCCAAATGCTATTAGTTTTGATCATCGGCTCGTTTGGCATTGAACTCGGGTCTAAAAAACCACAAAACTAGCTAGCAATGTTTTTGCCAAAAATCACCGACAAAACGTTGTCGAGGACGAGAAGTTTTGGTGATTTTTTTCGTCCCGCAAAAGGTAGGTTGTAAAAGCCTCAAAACTCGACTAACAATTTTCCTATAGCTTTTGTAATGCCGATACCGCTCTAGGAATTCCCATGCCCGGCGGGTAGCATCATCTCGAAAAACATAAAATGTGTATTTGGAAGGCCTAATCGATTTTTTTCTCCAAAAGGGACCCCGAGCTCATGTCCGAAGGCCATTAGTTTTGAGTGTTTGCTCGTTTGGCATTGAACCGGGTCTAAAACACCACAAAACTAGCCGGTAATTTTTTTTTGCAATCATCACCGGTAAAACGTTGTCGAGGATGAGATGTTTTGGTGGTTTTTTTCATTCGAAAAAACGTAGGTTGTAAAAGCCTCAAAACTCGACCGACAATTTTGCTTTAGGTTTTGTAATGCTCATACCGCTACAAGGATTCCCATGCCGTGCGGGTAGCATCATCTCGAAAAACATAAAATGTGTATTTGGAAGGCCTAAACGATTTTTTTCTCCAAAAGGGACCCTAAGCTCATGTCCAAAGGCTATTAGTTTTGATCGTCGGCTCGTTTGACATTGAAGCTGGGTCTAAAAAACCACAAAACTAGCCGGTAATTTTTTATTGCAAAAATCACCGGCAAAACGTTGTGTCGGACGAGAAGTTTTGGTGGTTTTTTTCTTCGGCAAAAGGTAGGTTGTAAAAGTCTCAAAACTCGACCGACAATTTTCCTACCGGTTTTGTAACGCTCATACCGCTCTAGGAATTCCCATTCTCGGCGGGTAGCATCATGTCGAAAAACATCAAATGCGTATTTGGAAGGCCTAAACGATGTTTTTTCTCCAAAAGGGACCCCGAGCTCATGTCCAAATGCTATTAGTTTTGATCATCGGCTCGTTTGGCATTGAACTGGGTCTAAAAAACCACAAAACTAGCTAGCAATGTTTTTGCCAAAAATCACCGACAAAACGTTGTCGAGGACGAGAAGTTTTGGTGATTTTTTTCGTCCCGCAAAAGGTAGGTTGTAAAAGCCTCAAAACTCGACTAACAATTTTCCTATAGCTTTTGTAATGCCGATACCGCTCTAGGAATTCCCATGCCCGGTGGGTAGCATCATCTCGAAAAACATAAAATGTGTATTTGGAAGGCCTAATCGATTTTTTTCTCCAAAAGGGACCCCGAGCTCATTTCCAAAGGCTATTAGTTTTGATCGTCGGCTCGTTTGACATTGAACCGGGTCTAAAAAACCACAAAACTAGCTAGAAATGTTTTTTGCAAAAATCACTAGCAAAACGTTGTCGAGGACGAGAAGTTTTGGTGGTTTTTTTCATCCCGCAAAAGGTAGGTTGTAAAAGCCTCAAAACTCAATCGACAATTTTCCTAAAGGTTTTGTAACGGTCATATCGCTCTAGAAATGCCCGTGCCCGACGGGTAGCATCATCTCGAAAAACATAAAATGTGTATTTGGAAGGCGTAAAAGATGTTTTTTCTCCAAAAGGGACCCCGAGCTCATGTCCAAAGTCTATTAGTTTTGATCATCGGCTCGTTTGGTATTGAAATGGGTCTAAAACAACACAAAACTAGCCGACCATTGTTTTTGCAAAAATCACCGACAAAACGTTGTCGAGGACGAGAAGTTTTGGTGGTTTTTTTCGTCCCGCAAAAGGTAGGTTGTAAAAGCCTCAAAACTCGACCGACAATTTTCCTATAGGTTTTCTAACGCTCATACCGCTCCAAGAATTTCGATGCCCGACGGTTAGCATCATCTCGAAAAACATAAAATGTGTATTTTGAGGGCCTAAACGATTGTTTTTCTCCGAAAAGGACCCCGAGCTCATGTCCAAAGGCTATTAGTTTTGATCGTCGACTCGTTTGACATTGAACTCGCGTCTAAAAAGCTACAAAACTAGCTAGCAATTTTTTTTGCAAAAATCACCGACAAAACGTTGTCAAGGACGAGAAGTTTGGGTGGTTTTTTTCATCCCGCAAAAGGTAGGTTGTAAAAGCCTCAAAACTCAACTCGACAATTTTCCTAAAGGTTTTGTAACACTCATACCGCTCTAGGAATTCCCATGCCCGGTGGTTAGCATCATCTCGAAAAACATAAAATGTGTATTTTGAGGGCCTAAACGATTTTTTTTCTCCAAAAGCGACCCCGAGCTCATGTCCAAAGGCTATTAGTTTTGATCGTCGGCTCGTTTGACATTGAACTCGCGTCTAAAAGGCTACAAAACTAGCTAGCAATTTTTTTTGCAAAAATCACCGGTAAAACGTTGTCAAGGACGAGAAGTTTTGGTGGTTTTTTTCATCCCGCAAAAGGTAGGTTGTAAAAGCCTCAAAACTCAACCGACAATTTTCCTAAAGGTTTTGTAACGCTCATACCGCTCTAGAAATTCACATGCCCGGCGGGTAGCATCATCTCGAAAAACATAAAATGTGTATTTGGAAGGCCTAAAAGATGTTTTTTCTCCATAAGGGACCCCGAGCTCATGTCCAAAGTCTACTAGTTTTGATCATCGACTCATTTGGTATTGAAATGGGTCTAAAACAACACAAAACAAGCCGCCCATTGTTTTTGCAAAAATCACCGACAAAACGTTGTCGAGGACGAGAAGTTTTGGTGGTTTTTTTCATCCTACAAAAGGTAGGTTGTAAAAGCCTCAAAACTCGACCGACAATTTTCCTATAGGTTTTCTAACGCTCATACCGCTCCAAGAATTTTGATGCCCGACGGTTAGCATCATCTCGAAAAACATAAAATGTGTATTTTGAGGGCCTAAACGATGTTGTTTCTCCGAAAAGGACCCCGAGCTCATGTCCAAAGGCCATTAGTTTTGATTGTTTGCTCGTTTGGCATTGAACGGTCAAAAAACCCACAAAACTAGCCGGTAATTTTTTATTGCAAAAATCACCGACAAAACGTTGTGTCGGACGAGAAGTTTTGGTGGTTTTTTTCTTCCGGCGAAAGGTAGGTTGTAAAATTCTCAAAACTCGACCGACAATTTTCCTACGGATTTTGTAACGCTCATACTCGCTCTAGGAATTCCCATGCTCGGTTGGTAGCATCATGTCGAAAAACATCAAATGCGTATTTGGAAGGCCTAAACGATGTTTTTTCTCCAAAAGGGACCCCGAGCTCATGTCCAAATGCTATTAGTTTTGATCGTCGGCTCGTTTGGCATTGAACTCGGGTCTAAAAAACCACAAAACTAGCTAGCAATTTTTTTGCCAAAAATCACCGACAAAACGTTGTCGAGGACGAGAAGTTTTGGTGATTTTTTTCGTCCCGCAAAAGGTAGGTTGTAAAAGCCTCAAAACTCGACTAACAATTTTCCTATAGCTTTTGTAATGCCGATACCGCTCTAGGAATTCCCATGCTCGGCGGGTAGCATCATCTCGAAAAACATAAAATGTGTATTTAGAAGGCCTAAACGATTTTTTTCTCGAAAAGGGACCCCGAGCTCATGTCCAAAGGCTATTAGTTTTGATCGTCGGCTCGTTTGACATTGAACTCGGGTCTAAAAAACCACAAAACTAGCTAGAAATGTTTTTTGCAAAAATCACCGACAAAACGTTGTCGAGGACGAAAAGTTTTGGTGGTTTTTTTCGTCCCGCAAAAGGTAGGTTGTAAAAGCCTCAAAACTCGACCGACAATTTTCCTACGGGTTTTCTAATGCTCATACCGCTCCAAGAATTCCGATGCCCGATGGCTAGATTCTTCTCGAAAAACATAAAATGTGTATTTTGAGGCCCTAAACGATGTTTTTTCTCCAAAGGGGACCCCGAGCTCATATCCAAAGGCCATTAGTTTTGATTGTTTGCTCATTTGGCATTGAACCGGTAAAAAAACCCACAAAACTAGCAAGTAATTTTTTATTGCAAAAATCACCGGCAAAACGTTGTGTCGGACGAGAAGTTTTGGTGGTTTTTTCTTCTTCGCATAAGGTAGCTTGTAAAAGTCTCAAAACTCGACCGAGAATTTTCCTACCGATTTTGTCACGCTCATACAGCTCTAGGAATTCCCATGCTCGGCGGGTAGCATCATGTCGAAAAACATCAAATGTGTATTTGGAAGGCCTAAACGATGTTTTTTCTCCAAAAGGGACCCCGAGCTCATGTCCAAATGCTATTAGTTTTGATCGTAGGCTCGTTTGGCATTGAAGTGGGTCTAAAAAACCACAAAACTAGCTAGCAATTTTTTTGCCAAAAATCACCGGCAAAACGTTGTCGAGGACGAGAAGTTTTGGTGATTTTTTTCGTCTCGCAAAAGGTAGGTTGTAAAAGCCTCAAAACTCGACTAACAATTTTCCTATAGCTTTTGTAATGCCGATACCGCCTAGGAATTCCCATGCCGGCGGGTAGCATCGTCTCGAAAAACATAAAATGTGTATTTGGAAGGCCTAATCGATTTTTTTTCTCCAAAAGGGACCCTAAGCTCATTTCCAAAGGCTATTAGTTTTGATCATCGGCTCGTTTGACATTGAACCGGGTCTAAAAAACCACAAAACTAGCTAGAAATGTTTTTTGCAAAAATCACCAACAAAACGTTGTCGAGGACGAGAAGTTTTGGTGGTTTTTGTCATCCCGCAAAAGGTAGGTTGTAAAAGCCTCAAAACTCAACCGACAATTATCCTAAAGGTTTTGTAACGGTCATACCGCTCTAGAAATTCCCGTGCCCGACGGGTAGCATCATCTCGAAAAACATAAAATGTGTATTTGGAAGGCATAAAAGATGTCTTTCCTCCAAAAGGGACCCCGAGCTCATGTCTAAAGTCTATTAGTTTTGATCATCGGCTCGTTTGGTATTGAAATGGGTCTAAAACAACACAAAACTAGCCGACCATTGTTTTTGCAAAAATCACCAACAAAACGTTGTCGAGGACGAGAAGTTTTGGTGGTTTTTTTCGTCCCGCAAAAGGTAGGTTGTAAAAGCCTCAAAACTCGACCGACAATTTTCCTATAGGCTTTCTAACGCTCATACCGCTCCAAGAATTTCGATGCCCGACGGTTAGCATCATCTCGAAAAACATAAAATGTGTATTTTGAGGGCCTAAACGATGTTTTTTCTCCAAAAAGGACCCCGAGCTCATGTCCATAGGCCATTAGTTTTGATTTGAACTGGTCAAAAAACCCATAAAACTAGCCGGTAATTTTTTATTGCAAAAATCACCGGCAAAACGTTGTGTCGGACGAGAAGTTTTGGTGGTTTTTTTCTTCCGGCAAAAGGTAGGTTGTAAAATTCTCAAAACTCGACCGACAATTTTCCTATAGATTTTGCAACGCTCATACCGCTCTAGGAATTCCCATGCTCGGTGGGTAGCATCATGTCGAAAAACATCAAATGCGTATTTGGAAGGCCTAAACGATGTTTTTTCTCCAAAAGGGACCCCGAGCTCATGTCCAAATGCTATTAGTTTTGATCGTCGGCTCGTTTGGCATTGAACTCGGGTCTAAAAAACCACAAAACTAGCTAGCAATTTTTTTGCCAAAAATCATCGACAAAACGTTGTCGAGGACGAGAAGTTTTGGTGATATTTTTCATCCCGCAAAAGGTAGGTTGTAAAAGCCTCAAAACGCAACTAACAATTTTCCTATAGCTTTTATAATGCCGATACCGCTCTAGGAATTCCCATGCCGGCGGGTAGCATCATCTCGAAAAACATAAAATGTGTATTTAGAAGGCCTAAACGATTTTTTTCTCCAAAAGGGACCACCGAGCTCATGTCCAAAGGATATTAGTTTTGATCGTCGGCTCGTTTGACATTGAACTGGGTCTAAAAAACCATAAAACTAGCTAGAAATGTTTTTTGCAAAAATCACCAACAAAACGTTGTCGAGGACGAGAAATTTTGGTGGTTTTTTTCATCTCGCAAAAGGTAGGTTGTAAAAGCCTCAAAACTCGACCGACAATTTTCCTACGGGTTTTCTAACGCTTATACCGCTCCAAGAATTCCGATGCCCGACGGTTAGATTCTTCTCGAAAAACATAAAATGTGTATTTTGAGGGCCTAAACGATGTTTTTTCTCCAAAAGGGACCCCGAGCTCATATCCAAAGGCCATTAGTTTTGATTGTTTGCTCATTTGGCATTGAACCGGTCACAAAACCCATAAAACTAGCAAGTAATTTTTTATTGCAAAAATCACCGGCAAAACGTTGTGTCGGACGAGAAGTTTTGGTGGTTTTTTTCTTCTTGGCAAAAGGTAGGTTGTAAAAGTCTCAAAACTCGACCGACAATTTTCCTACCGGTTTTGTAATGCTCATACCGCTCTAGGAATTCCCATGCTCGGCGGGTAGCATCATGTCGAAAAACATCAACTCGTGTATTTAGAAGGCCTAAACGATGTTTTTTCTCCAAAAGGGACCCCGAGCTCATGTCCAAATTCTATTAGTTTTGATCGTCGGCTCGTTTGGCATTGAACTGGGTCTAAGAAACCACAAAACTAGCTAGCAATTTTTTTGGCAAAAATTACCGGCAAAATGTTGTCGAGGACGAGAAGTTTTGGTGATTTTTTTCATCTCGCAAAAGGTAGGTTGTAAAAGCCTCAAAACTCGACAAACAATTTTCCTATAGCTTTTGTAATGCCGATACCGCTCTAGGAATTCCCATGCCGGCGGGTAGCATCATCTCGAAAAACATAAAATGTGTATTTGGAAGGCCTAATCGATTTTTTTTCTCCAAAAGGGACCCCGAGCTCATGTCCAAAGGCTATTAGTTTTGATCGTCGTCTCATTTGACATTGAACGAGGTCTAAAAAACCACAAAACTAGCTAGCAACTTTTTTTGCAAAAATCACCGACAAAACGTTGTCGAGGGCGAGAAGTTTTGGTGGTTTTTTTCATCCTGCAAAAGGTAGGTTGTAAAAGCCTCAAAACTCGACCGACAATTTTCCTAAAGGTTTTGTAACGCTCATACCGCTCTACGAATTCCCATGCCCAGCGAGGTAGCATCATCTCGAAAAACATAAAATGTGTATTTGCAAGGCCTAAAAGATGTTTTTTCTCCAAAAGGGACCCCGAGCTCATGTCCAAAGTCTATTAGTTTTGATCATCGGCTCGTTTGGTATTGAAATGGGTCTAAAACAACACAAAACTAGCCGGCCATTGTTTTTGCAAAAATCACCGACAAAACGTTGTCGAGGACGAGAAGTTTTGATGGTTTTTTTCGTCCTACAAAAGGTAGGTTGTAAAACCCTCAAAACGCAACTCGACAATTTTCCTATAGGTTTTCTAACGCTCATACCGCTCCAAGAATTCGATGCCCGACGGTTAGCATCATCTCGAAAAACATAAAATGTGTATTTTGAGGGTCTAAATGATTTTTTTCTCCAAAAGGGACCCTCGGCTCATGTCCAAAGGCCATTAGTTTTGATTGTTTGCTCATTTGGCATTGAGCCGGTCAAAAAACCCACAAAACTAACAAGTAATTTTTTATTGCAAAAATCACCGACAAAACGTTGTGTCGGACGAGAAGTTTTGGTGGTTTTTTTCTTCTTGGCAAAAGGTAGGTTGTAAAAGTCTCAAAACTTGATCGACAATTTTCCTACCGGTTTTGTAACGCTCATACCGCTCTAGGAATTCTCATGCTTGGCGGGTAGCATCATATCGAGAAACATCAAATGTGTATTTGGAAGGCCTAAACGTTGTTTTTTCTCCAAAAGGGACCCCGAGCTCATGTCCAAATGCTATGAGTTTTGATAATCGGCTCATTTGGCATTAAACTGGGTCTAAAAAACCACAAAACTAGCGAGCAATTTTTTTGCCAAAAATCACCAAGCAAAACGTTGTCGAGGGCGAGAAGTTTTGGTGATTTTTTTCGTCCCGCAAAAGGTAGGTTGTAAAAGCCTCAAAACTTGATTAACAATTTTCCTATAGCTTTTGTAATGCCGATACTCGCTCTAGGAATTCCCATGCCGGCGGGTAGCATCATCTCGAAAAACATAAAATGTGTATTTGGAAGGCCTAATCGATTTTTTTCTCCAAAAGGGACCCCGAGCTCATTTCCAAAGGCTATTAGTTTTGATCGTTGGCTCGTTTGACATTGAACTGGGTCTAAAAAACCACAAAACTAGCTAGCAATTTTGTTTTTGCAAAAATCACCGGCAAAACGTTGTTGAGGAAGAGAAGTTTTGGTGGTTTTTTTCATCCTGCAAAAGGTAGGTTGTAAAAGCCTCAAAACTCAACCGACAATTTTCCTAAAGGTTTTGTAACGCTCATACCGCTCTAGAAATTCCCATGCCGGTGGGTAGCATCATCTCGAAAAACATAAAATGTGTATTTGGAAGGCCCGAAAGATGTTTTTTCTCCAAAAGGGACCCCGAGCTCATGTCCAAAGTCCATTAGTTTTGATTGTTTGCTCATTTGGCATTGAACCGGTCAAAAAACCCACAAAACTAGCCGGTAATGTTTTATTGCAAAAATCACCGGCAAAACGTTGTGTCGGACGAGAAGTTTTGGTGGTTTTTTTCTTCGGCAAAAGGTAGGTTGTAAAAGTCTCAAAACTCGACTAACAATTTTCCTACCGGTTTTGTAACGCTCATACCGCTCTAGGAATTCCCATGCTCGGCGGGTATCATCATGTCGAAAAACATCAAATGTGTATTTGGAAGGCCTAAACGATGTTTTTTCTCCAAAAGGGACCCCGAGCTCATTTCCAAAGGCTATTAGTTTTGATCGTCGGCTCGTTTGACATTGAACTCGGGTCTAAAAAACAACAAAAGTAGCTAGCAATTTTTTTTTGAAAAAATCACGAGCAAAACGTTGTCGAGGACGAGAAGTTTTGGTGGTTTTTTTCATCCCGCAAAAGGTAGGTTATAAAAGCCTCAAAACTCGACCGACAATTTTCCTATAGGTTTTCTAACGCTCATATCGCTCCAAGAATTTCGATGCCCGATGGTTAGCATCATCTCGAAAAACATAAAATGTGTATTTGGAAGGCCTAATCAATTTTTTTTCTCCAAAAGGGACCCCGAGCTCATTTCCAAAGGCTATTAGTTTTGATCGTCGGCTCGTTTGACATTGAACCGGGCCTAAAAAACCACAAAACTAGCTAGAAATGTTTTTTGCAAAAATCACCGACAAACCGTTGTCGAGGAGAGAAGTTTTGGTGGTTTTTTTCATCCCGCAAAAGGTAGGTTGTAAAAGCCTCAAAACTCAACTCGACAATTTTCCTAAAGGTTTTGTAACGGTCATACCGCTCTAGAAATTCCCATGCCGGCGGGTAGCATCATCTCGAAAAACATAAAATGTGTATTTGAAAGGCCTAAAAGATGTTTTTTCTCCAAAAGGGACCCCGAGCTCATGTCCAAAGTCTATTAGTTTTGATCATCGGCTCGTTTCGTATTGAAATGGGTCTAAAACAACAAAAAACTAGCCGGCCATTGTTTTTGCAAAAATCACCGACAAAACGTTGTCGAGGACGAGAAGTTTTGGTGGTTTTTTTCATCCCGCAAAAGGTAGGTTGTAAAAGCCTCAAAACGCGACCGACAATTTTCCTATAGGTTTTCTAACGCTCATACCGCTCCAAGAATTTAGATGCCCGACGGTTAGTATCATCTCGAAAAAATAAATTGTGTATTTTGAGGGCCTAAACGATGTTTTTTCTCCGGAAGGGACCACGAGCTCATGTCCAAAGGCCATTAGTTTTGATTGTTTGCTCGTTTGGCATTGAACCGGTCAAAAAACCCACAAAACAAGCCGGTAATTTTTTATTGCAAAAATCACCGGCAAAACGTTGTGTCGGACGAGAAGTTTTGGTGGTTTTTTTCTTTTGGCAAAAGGTAGGTTGTAAAAGTCTCAAAACTCGATTGACAATTTTCCTACCGGTTTTGTAATGCTCATACTCGCTCTAGGAATTCCCATGCTCGGTGGGTAGCATCATGTCGAAAAACATCAAATGCGTATTTGGAAGGCCTAAACGATGTTTTTTCTCCAAAAGGGACCCCGAGCTCATGTCCAAATGCTATTAGTTTTGATCGTCGGCTCGTTTGGCATTGAACTCGGGTCTAAAAAACCACAAAACTAGCCAGCAATTTTTTTGCCAAAAATCACCGGCAAAACGTTGTCGAGGACGAGAAGTTTTGGTGATTTTTTTCGTCCCGCAAAAGGTAGGTTATAAAAGCCTCAAAACTCAACTAACAATTTTCCTATAGCTTTTGTAATGCCGATACCGCTCTAGGAATTCCCATGCCGGCGGGTAGCATCATCTCGAAAAACATAAAATGTGTATTTAGAAGGCCTAAACGATTTTTTTCTCCAAAAGGGACCCCGAGCTCATGTCCAAAGGCTATTAGTTTTGATCGTCGGCTCGTTTGACATGAACTCGGGTCTAAAAAACCACAAAACTAGCTAGCAATTTTTTTTGCAAAAATCACCGGCAAAACGTTGTCGAGGACGAGAAGTTTTGGTGGTTTTTTTCATCCTGCAAAAGGTAGGTTGTAAAAGCCTCAAAACTCGACCGACAATTTTCCTAAAGGTTTTGTAACGCTCATACCGCTCTAGGAATGCCCATGCCTGGGGGTAGCATTATCTCGAAAAACATAAAATGTGTATTTAGAAGGCCTAAAAGATGTTTTTTCTCCAAAAGGGACCCCGAGCTCATGTCCAAAGTCTATTAGTTTTGATCATCGGCTCGTTTGGTATTGAAATGGGTCTAAAACAACACAAAACTAGCCAGCCATTGTTTTTGAAAAAATCACCGACAAAACGTTGTCGAGGACGAGAAGTTTTGGTGGTTTTTTTCGTCCCGCAAAAGGTAGGTTGTAAAAGCCTCAAAACTCGACCGACAATTTTCCTATAGGTTTTCTAACGCTCATACCGCTCCAAGAATTCCGATGCCGGACGGTTAGATTCTTCTCGAAAAACATAAAATGTGTATTTTGAGGGCCTAAACGATGTTTTTTCTCCGGAAGGGACCTCGAGCTCATGTCCAAAGGCCATTAGTTTTGATTGTTTGCTCGTTTGGCATTGAACCGGTCAAAAAACACACAAAACTAGCCGGTAATTTTTTATTGCAAAAATCACCGGAAAAACGTTGTGTCGGACAAGTTTTGGTGGTTTTTTTCTTCGGCAAAAGGTAGGTTGTAAATGTCTCAAAACGCGACTAACAATTTTCCTACTCGTTTTGTAACGCTCATATCGCTCTAGGAATTCCCATGCTCGGCGGGTAGCATCATGTCGAAAAACATCAAATGTGTATTTGGAAGGCCTAAACGATGTTTTTTCTCCAAAAGGGACCCCGAGCTCATGTCCAAATGCTATTAGGTTTGATTGTCGGCTTGTTTGGCATTGAACTGGGTCTAAAAAACCACAAAACTAGCTAGCAATTTTTTTGCCAAAAATCACCGGAAAAACGTTGTCCGAGGAAGAGAAGTTTTGGTGATTTTTTTCGTCCCGCAAAAGGTAGGTTGTAAAAGCCTCAAAACTCGACTAACAATTTTCCTATAGCTTTTGTAATGCCGATACCGCTCTAGGAATTCCCATGCCGGCGGGTAGCATCATCTCGAAAAACATAATATGTGTATTTAGAAGGCCTAAACGATTTTTTTTCTCCAAAAGGGACCCCGAGCTCATGTCCAAAGGCTATTAGTTTTGATCGTCGGCTCGTTTGACATTGAACTCGGGTCTAAAAAGCCACAAAACTAGCTAGCAATTTTTTTGTCAAAAATCACCGAGCAAAACGTTGTCGAGGACGAGAAGTTTTGGTGGTTTTTTTCATCCTGCAAAAGGTAGGTTGTAAAAGCCTCAAAACTCAACTGACAATTTTCCTAAAGGTTTTGTAACGCTCATACCGCTCTAGAAATTCCCATGCCCGCGGGTAGCATCATCTCGAAAAACATAAAATGTGTATTTGGAAGGCTCGAAAGATGTTTTTTCTCCAAAAGGGACCCCGAGCTCATGTCCAAAGTCTATTAGTTTTGATCATCGGCTCGTTTGGTATTGAAATGGGTCTAAAACAACACAAAACTAGCTAGCCATTGTTTTTGCAAAAATCACCGACAAAATGTTGTTGAGGACGAGAAGTTTTGGTGGTTTTTTCGTCTCGCAAAAGGTAGGTTGTAAAAGCCTCAAAACTCGACCGACAATTTTCCTATAGGTTTTCTAACGCTCATACCGCTCCAAGAATTGCGATGCCCGATGGTTAGCCACATCTCGAAAAACATAAAATGTTTATTTTGAGGGCCTAAACGATGTTTTTTCTCCGAAAGGGACCACGAGCTCATGTCCAAAGGCCATTAGTTTTGATTATTTGCTCGTTTGGCATTGAGCCGGTCAAAAAACCCACAAAACTAGCCGATAATTTTTTATTGCAAAAATCACCGAAAAAACGTTGTGTCGGACGACAAGTTTTGGTGGTTTTTTTCTTCCGGCAAAAGGTAGGTTGTAAAAGTCTCAAAACTCGACCGACAATTTTCCTACCGGTTTTGTAACGCTCATATCGCTCTAGGAATTCCCATGCTCGGTGGGTAGCATCATGTCGAAAAACATCAAATGTGTATTTGGAAGGCCTAAACGATGTTTTTTTCTCCAAAAGGGACCCCGAGCTCATGTCCAAATGCTATTAGGTTTGATTGTCGGCTCGTTTGGCATTGAACTGGGTCTAAAAAACCACAAAACTAGCTAGCAATTTTTTTGCCAAAAATCACCGAAAAACGTTGTCCGAGAAGAGAAGTTTTGGTGATTTTTTTCGTCCCGCAAAAGGTAGGTTGTAAAAGCCTCAAAACGCGACTAACAATTTTCCTATAGCTTTTGTAACGCTCATACCGCTCTAGGAATTCCCATGCCGGCGGGTAGCATCATTTCGAAAAACATAATATGTGTATTTAGAAGGCCTAAACGATTTTTTTCTCCAAAAGGGACCCCGAGCTCATGTCCAAAGGCTATTAGTTTTGATCGTCGGCTCGTTTGACATTGAACTCGGGTCTAAAAAGCCACAAAACTAGCTAGCAATTTTTTTTTCAAAAATCACTAGCAAAACGTTGTCGAGGACGAGAAGTTTTGGTGGTTTTTTTCATCCCGCAAAAGGTAGGTTGTAAAAGCCTCAAAACTCAACCGACAATTTTCCTAAAGGTTTTGTAATGCTCATACCGCTCTAGAAATTCCCATGCCCGGCGGGTAGAATCATCTCGAAAAACATAAAATGTGTATTTGTAATGCCTAAAAGATGTTTTTTCTCCAAAAGGGACCCCGAGCTCATGTCCAAAGTCTATTAGTTTTGATCATCGACTCGGTTTGGTATTGAAATGGGTCTAAAACAACACAAAACTAGCCGACCATTGTTTTTGCAAAAATCACCGACAAAACATTGTCGAGGACGAGAAGTTTTGGTGGTTTTTTTCATCCCGCAAAAGGTAGGTTGTAAAAGCCTTAAAACTCGACCGACAATTTTCCTATAGGTTTTCTAACGCTCATACCGCTCCAAGAATTTCGATGCCCGACGGTTAGCATCATCTCGAAAAACATCAAATGTGTATTTTGAGGGCCTAAACGATGTTTTTTCTCCGAAAGGGACCCCGAGCTCATGTCCAAAGGCCATTAGTTTTGATTGTTTGCTCGTTTGGCATTGAACTAGTCAAAAAACCCACAAAACTAGCCGATAATTTTTTATGGCAAAAATCACCGGCAAAACGTTGTGTCGGACGAGAAGTTTTGGTGGTTTTTTTCTTCCGGCAAAAGGTAGGTTGTAAAAGTCTCAAAACTCGACCGACAATTTTCCTACCGGTTTTGTAACGCTCATACCGCTCTAGGAATTCCCATGGTCGACGGGTAGCATCATGTCGAAAAACATCAAATGTGTATTTGGAAGGCCTAAACGATGTTTTTTCTCCAAAAGGGACCCCGAGCTCATGTCCAAATGCTATTAGGTTTGATCGTTGGCTCGTTTGGCATTGAACTCGGGTCTAAAAAACCACAAGACTAGCTAGCAATTTTTTTGCCAAAAATCACCAGGCAAAACATTGTCGAGGACGAGAACTTTTGGTGATTTTTTTCGTCCCGCAAATGGTAGGTTGTAAAAGCCTCAAAACTCGACTAACAATTTTCCTATAGCTTTTGTAATGCTGATACCGCTCTAGGAATTCCCATGCCGGCGAGTAGCATCATCTCGAAAAACATAAAATGTGTATTTGGAAAGCCTAATCGATTTTTTTCTCCAAAAGGGACCACGAGCTCATTTCCAAAGGCTATTAGTTTTGATCGTCGGCTCGTTTGACATTGAACTGGGTCTAAAAAACCATAAAACTAGCTAGCAATTTTTTTTTGCAAAAATCACCGCAAAACGTCGTCGAGGACGAGAAGTTTTGGTGGTTTTTTTCATCCTGCAAAAGGTAGGTTGTAAAAGCCTCAAAACTCAACCGACAATTTTCCTAAAGGTTTTGTAACGCTCATACCGCTCTAGAAATTCCCATGCCGGCGGGTAGCATCATCTCGAAAAACATAAAATGTGTATTTGGAAGGCCTAAAAGATGTTTTTTCTCCAAAAGGGACCCCGAGCTCATGTCCAAAGTCTATTAGTTTTGATCATCGGTTCGTTTGGTATTGAAATGGGTCTAAAACAACGCAAAACTAGCCAGCCATTGTTTTTGCAAAAAC
The DNA here is from genome assembly GCA_963924115.1 of Dovyalis caffra. Lineage (NCBI taxonomy): Eukaryota > Viridiplantae > Streptophyta > Magnoliopsida > Malpighiales > Salicaceae > Dovyalis > Dovyalis caffra. The sequence goes on from CAWUPB010001180.1 coordinate 1,019,784, forward strand.
ACCGAGAAAACGTTGTCGAGGACGAGAAGTTTTGGTGGTTTTCTTCATCCCGCAAAAGGTAGGTTGTAAAAGCCTCAAAACTCGACCGACAATTTTCCTATAGGTTTTCTAACGCTCATACCGCTCTAAGAATTTCGATGCCCGACGGTTAGCATCATCTCGAAAAACATCAAATGTGTATTTTGAGGGCCTAAACGATGTTTTTTCTCCGAAAGGGACCACGAGCTCATGTCCAAAGGCCGGTAGTTTTGATTGTTTACTCGTTTGGCATTGAACTGGTCAAAAAATCCACAAAACTAGCCGGTATTTTTTTAATGCAAAAATCACCGGCAAAACGTTGTGTCGGACGAGAAGTTTTGGTGGTTTTTTTCTTCATGCAAAAGGTAGGTTGTAAAAGCCTCAAAACTCGACCGACAATTTTCCTACGGGTTTTGTAATGCTCATACCGCTCTAGGAATTCCCATGGCCGACGTGTAGCATCATGTCGAAAAACATCAAATGTGTATTTTGAAGGCCTAAACGATGTTTTTTCTCCAAAAGGGACCTTGAGCTCATGTCCAAATGCTATTAGTTTTGATCGTCGGCTCGTTTGGCATTGAACTGGGTCTAAAAAACCATAAAACTAGCTAGCAATTTTTTTTGAAAAAATCACCGGCAAAACGTTGTGTCGGACGAGAAGTTTTGGTGGTTTTTTTTTGTCCTGCAAAAGGTAGGTTGTAAAAGCCTCAAAACTCGACCGACAATTTTCCTATAGGTTTTCTAACGCTCATACCGCTCTAGGAATTCCCATGCCGGTGGTTAGCATCATCTCGAAAAACATAAAGTGTATTTTGAGGGCCTAAACGATTTTTTTTCTCCAAAAGGGACCCCGAGCTCATGTCCAAAGGCTATTAGTTTTGATAGTCGGCTCGTTTGAAATTGAACTAGGTCTAAAAAACCGCAAAACTAGCTAGCAATTTTTATTGCAAAAATCACCAGCAAAACGTTGTGTCGGACGAGAAGTTTTGGTGGTTTTTTTCTTCCGGCAAAAGGTAGGTTGTAAAAGTCTCAAAACTCAATCGATAATTTTCCTACCGGTTTGGTAACGCTCATACCGCTCTAGGAATTCCCATGCTCGGCGGGTATCATCATGTCGAAAAACATCAAATGTGTATTTGGAAGGCCTAAACGATGTTTTTTCTCCAAAAGGGACCTTGAGCTCATGTCCAAAGGCTATTAGTTTTGATAGTCGGCTCGTTTGACATTGAACCGGGTCTAAAAAACCACAAAACTAGCTAGCAATTTTTTTTTGCAAAAATCACCGGCAAAACGTTGTCGAGGACGAGAAGTTTTGGTGGTTTTTTTCATCTCGCAAAAGGTAGCTTGTAACGAGCCTCAAAACTCGACCGACAATTTTCCTATAGGTTTTGTAACGCTCATACCGCTCTAGGAATTCCCATGCCGGCGGGTAGCATCATCTCGAAAAACATAAAATGTGTATTTGGAAGGCCTAAACGACGTTTTTTCTCCAAAAGGGACCCCGAGCTCATGTCTAAAGTCTATTAGTTTTGATCATCGGCTCGTTTGGTATTGAAATGGGTCTAAAACAACATAAAACTAGCCGGCCATTGTTTTTGCAAAAATCACCGACAAAACGTTGTCGAGGACGAGAAGTTTTGGTGGTTTTTTTCATCTCGCAAAAGGCGAGGTTGTAAAAGCCTCAAAACTCGACCGACAATTTTCCTATAGGTTTTCTAACGCTCATACCGCTCCAAGAATTCGATGCCGACGGTTAGCATCATCTCGAAAAACATAAAATGTGTATTTTGAGGGCCCGAACGATGTTTTTTCTCCAAAAGGGACCACGAGCTCATGTCCAAAGGCCATTAGTTTTGATTGTTTGCTCGTTTGGCATTGAGCTGGTCAAAAAACCCACAAAACTAGCCGGTAAGTTTTTATTGCAAAAATCACCGGTAAAACGCTATGTCGGACGAGAAGTTTTGGTGGTTTTTTTCTTCGGCAAAAGGTAGGTTGTAAAAGTCTCAAAACTCGACCGACAATTTTCCTATCGGTTTTGTAACGCTCATACCACTCTAGGAATTCCCATGCTCGGCGGGTAGCATCATGTCGAAAAACATCAAATGTGTATTTGGAAGGCCTAAACGATGTTTTTTCTCCAAAAGGGACCACGAGCTCATGTCCAAATGCTATTAGTTTTGATCGTCGGCTTGTTTGGCATTGAGCTGGGTCTAAAAAACCACAAAACTAGCTAGCAATTTTTTTGCCAAAAATCACCGACAAAACGTTGTTGAGGACGAGAAGTTTTGGTGATTTTTTTCATCCAACAAAAGGTAGGTTGTAAAAGCCTCAAAACTTGACTAACAATTTTCCTATAGCTTTTGTAATGCCGATACCGCTCTAGGAATTCCCATGCCCAGCAGGTAGCATCATCTCGAAAAACATAAAATGTGTATTTGGAAGGCCTAAACGATTTTTTACTCCAAAGGGGACCCCGAGCTCATGTCCAAAGGCTATTAGTTTTGATCGTCGGCTCGTTTGACATTGAACTGGGTCTAAAAAACCACAAAACTAGCTAGCTATTTTTTTTAAAAAAAATCACCGGCAAAACGTTGTCGAGGACGAGAAGTTTTGGTGGTTTTTTTCATCCTCGCAAAAGGTAGGTTGTAAAAGCCTCAAAACTCAACCGACAATTTTCCTCAAGGATTTGTAACGCTCATACCTCTCTAGGAATTCCCATGCCGGCGGGTAGCATCATCTCGGAAAACATAAAATGTGTATTTGGAAGGCCTAAAAGATGTTTTTTCTCCAAAAGGGACCACGAGCTCATGTCGAAACTCTATTAGTTTTGATCATCGGCTCGTTTGGTATTGAAATGGGTCTAAAACTACACAAAACTAGCCTACCATTGTTTTTGCAAAAATCACCGACAAAACGTTGTCGAGGACGAGAAGTTTTGGTGGTTTTTTTCGTCCTATAAAAGGTAGGTTGTAAAAGCCTCAAAACCCGATCGACAATTTTCCTATAGGTTTTCTAACGCCGATACCGCTCCAAGAATTTCGATGCCCGACGGTTAGCATCATCTCGAAAAACATAAAATGTGTATTTGGAAGGCCTAAACGATTTTTTTCTCCAAAAGGGACCCCGAGCTCATGTCCAAAGGCTATTAGTTTTGATAGTCGGCTCGTTTGAAATTGAACTGGGTCTAAAAAACCACAAAACTAGCTAGCAATTTTTTTTGCAAAAATCATCGGCAAAACGTTGTCGAGGACGAGAAGTTTTGGTGGTTTTTTTCATCCCGCAAAAGGTAGGTTGTAACGACCTCAAAACTCGATTGACAATTTTCCTACGAGTTTTGTAACGCTCATACCGCTCTAGGAATTCCCATGCCGGCGGGTAGCATCATCTCGAAAAACATAAAATGTGTATTTGGAAGGCCTAAACGATGTTTTTTCTCCAAAAGGGACCCCGAGCTCATGTCCAAAGTCTATTAGTTTTGATCATCGGCTCGTTTGGTATTGAAATGGGTCTAAAACAACACAAAACTAGCCGACCATTGTTTTTGCAAAAATCACCGACAAAACGTTGTCGAGGACGAGAAGTTTTGGTGGTTTTTTTCGTCTTGCAAAAGGTAGGTTGTAAAAGCCTCAAAACTCGACCGACAATTTTCCTATAGGTTTTCTAACGCTCATACCGCTCCAAGAATTCCGATGCCCGACGGTTAGCATCATCTCGAAAAACATAAAATGTGTATTTTGAGAGCCTAAATGATGTTTTTTCTCCAAAAGGGACCACGAGCTCATGTCCAAAGGCCATTAGTTTTGATTGTTTGCTCGTTTGGCATTGAGCCGGTCAAAAAACCCACAAAACTAGCCGAGTAATTTTTTATTGCAAAAATCATCGGCAAAACGTTGTGTCGGACGAGAAGTTTTGGTGGTTTTTTTCTTCCGGCAAAAGGTAGGTTGTAAAAGTCTCAAAACTCGACCGACAATTTTCCTACCGGTTTTGTAACGCTCATACCGCTCTAGGAATTCCCATGCTCGGCAAGTATCATCATGTCGAAAAACATCAAATGTGTATTTGGAAGGCCTAAACGATGTTTTTTCTCCAAAAGGGACCCCGAGCTCATGTCCAAATGCTATTAGTTTTGATCGTCGGCTCGTTTGGCATTGAACTAGGTCTAAAAAACCACAAAACTAGCTAGCAATTTTTTTGCCAAAAATCACCAGCAAAACGTTGTCGAGGACGAGAAGTTTTGGTGATTTTTTTCGTCCCGCAAAAGGTAGGTTGTAAAAGCCTCAAAACTCGACTAACAATTTTCCTATAGCTTTTGTAATGCCGATACCGCTCTAGGAATTCCCATGCCGGCGGGTAGCATCATCTCGAAAAGCATAAAATGTGCATTTGGAAGGCCTAAACGATTTTTTTTCTCCAAAAGGGACCCCGAGCTCATGTCCAAAGGCTATTAGTTTTGATCGTCGGCTCGTTTGACATTGAACCGGGTCTAAAAAACCAAAAAACTAGCTAGCAATTTTTTTGCAAAAATCACCAGCAAAACGTTGTCGAGGACGAGAAGTTTTGGTGGTTTTTTTCATCTCGCAAAAGGTAGGTTGTAAGAGCCTCAAAACTCGACCGACAATTTTCCTACGGGTTTTGTAACGCTCATACCGCTCTAGGAATTCCCATGCCGGCGGGTAGCATCATCTCGAAAAACATAAAATGTGTATTTGGAAGGCCTAAACGATGTTTTTTCTCCAAAAGGGACCTTGAGCTCATGTCCAAAGTCTATTAGTTTTGATCATCGGCTCGTTTGGTATTGAAATGGGTCTAAAACAACACAAAACTAGCCGACCATTGTTTTTGCAAAATCACCGACAAAACGTTATCGAGGACGAGACGATTTGGTGGTTTTTTTCATCCTGCAAAAGGTAGGTTGTAAAAGCCTCAAAACTCGACCGACAATTTTCCTATAGGTTTTCTAACGCTCATACCGCTCCAAGAATTTCGATGCCCGACAGTTAGCATCATCTCGAAAAACATCAAATGTGTATTTTGAGGGCCTAAACGATGTTTTTTCTCCGAAAGGGACCCCGAGCTCATGTCCAAAGGCCATTAGTTTTGATTGTTTGCTCGTTTGGCATTGAACCGGTCAAAAAACCCACAAAACTAGCCGGTAATTTTTTATTGAAAAAATCATCGGCAAAACGTTGTGTCGGACGAGAAGTTTTGGTGGTTTTTTTTCCCGCAAAAGGTAGCTTGTAAAAGCCTCAAAACTCGACTAACAATTTTCCTACGGGTTTGTAACGCTCATACCGCTCTAGGAATTCCCATGCCCGGCGTGTAGCATCATGTCGAAACACATCAAATGTGTATTTTGAAGGCCTAAACGATGTTTTTTCTCCAAAAGGGACCCCGAGCTCATGTCCAAAGGCTATTAGTTTTGATCATCGGCTCGTTTGGCATTGAACCGGGTCTAAAAAACCACAAAACTAGCTAGCAATTTTTTTTGCAAAAATCACCGGAAAACATTGTCGAGGACGAGAAGTTTTGGTGATTTTTTTCATCCCGCAAAAGGTAGGTTGTAAAAGCCTCAAAACTTGACTAACAATTTTCCTATAGCTTTTGTAATGCCGATACCGCTCTAGGAATTCCCATGCCGGCGGGTAGCATCATCTCGAAAAGCATAAAATGTGCATTTGGAAGGCCTAAACGATTTTTTTTCTCCAAAAGGGACCCCGAGCTCATGTCCAAATCCTATTAGTTTTGATCGTCGGCTCGTTTGGCATTGAACTGGGTCTAAAAAACCACAAAACTAGCTAGCAATTTTTTTACCAAAAATCATCGGCAAAACGTTGTCGAGGACGAGAAGTTTTGGTGATTTTTTTCGTCTTGCAAAAGGTAGGTTGTAAAAGCCTCAAAACTCGACCGACAATTTTCCTATACCTTTTGTAATGCCGATACCGCTCTAGGAATTCCCATGCCCGACGGGTAGCATCATCTCGAAAAACATAAAATGTGTATTTGGAAGGCCTAAACGATTTTTTTTCTCCAAAAGGGACCCCGAGCTCATGTCCAAAGGCTATTAGTTTTGATGGTTGGCTCGTTTGAAATTGAACTGGGTCTAAAAAACCACAAAACTAGCTAGCAATTTTTTTTGCAAAAATCATTGGCAAAACGTTGTCGAGGACGGGAAGTTTTGGTGGTTTTTTTCATCCTGCAAAAGGTAGGTTGGAACGACCTCAAAACTCGACCGACAATTTTCCTACGGGTTTTGTAACGCTCATACCGCTCTAGGAATTCCCATGCCCGGCGGGTATCATCATCTCGAAAAACATAAAATGTGTATTTGGAAGGCCTAAACGATTTTTTTCTCCAAAAGGGACCCCGAGTTCATGTCCAAAGTCTATTAGTTTTGATCATCGGCTCGTTTGGTATTGAAATGGGTCTAAAACAACACAAAACTAGCCGACCATTGTTTTTGCAAAAATCACCGACAAAACGTTGTCGAGGACGAGAAGTTTTGATGGTTTTTTTCGTCCCGCAAAAGGTAGGTTGTAAAAGCCTCAAAACGCAATTGACAATTTTCCTATAGGTTTTCTAACGCTCATACCGCTCCAAGCATTCGATGCCCGACGGTTAGCATCATCTCGAAAAACATAAAATGTGTATTTTGAGGGCCTAAACGATGTTTTTTCTCCAAAAGGGACCACGAGCTCATGTCCAAAGGCCATTAGTTTTGATTGTTTGCTCGTTTGGCATTGAACCGGTCAAAAAACCCACAAAACTAGGCGGTAATTTTTTATTGCAAAAATCACCGGCAAAACGTTGTGTCGGACAAGAAGTTTTTGTGGTTTTTTTTCCTGCAAAAGGTAGGTTGTAAAAGCCTCAAAACTCGACTCGATAATTTTCCTATCGGTTTTGTAACGCTCATACCGCTCTAGGAATTCCCATGCTCGACGGGTATCATCATGTCGAAAAACATCAAATGTGTATTTTGAAGGCCTAAACGATGTTTTTTCTCCAAAAGGGACCCCGAGCTCATGTCCAAATGCTATTAGTTTTGATCGTCGGCTCGTTTGGCATTGAACTAGGTCTAAAAAACCACAAAACTAGCTAGCAATTTTTTTGCCAAAAATCACCGGCAAAACGTTGTCGAGGACGAGAAGTTTTGGTGATTTTTTTCATCCTGCAAAAGGTAGGTTGTAAAAGCCTCAAAACTTGACTAACAATTTTCCTATAGCTTTTGTAATGCCGATACCGCTCTAGGAATTCCCATGCCCGGCGGGTAGCATCATCTCGAAAAGCATAAAATGTGCATTTGGAAGGCCTAAACGATTTTTTTTCTCCAAAAGGGACCCCGAGCTCATGTCCAAAGGCTATTAGTTTTGATCGTCGGCTCGTTTGACATTGAACTCGGGTCTAAAAAACCACAAAACTAGCTAGCTATTTGTTTTTGCAAAAATCACCGACAAAACGTTGTCGAGGACGAGAAGTTTTGGTGGTTTTTTTCATCCTGCAAAAGGTAGGTTGTAAAAGCCTCAAAACTTGACTAACAATTTTCCTATAGCTTTTGTAATGCCGATACCGCTCTAGGAATTCCCATGCCCGGCGGGTAGCATCATCTCGAAAAGCATAAAATGTGCATTTGGAAGGCCTAAACGATTTTTTTTCTCCAAAAGGGACCCCGAGCTCATGTCCAAAGGCTATTAGTTTTGATCGTCGGCTCGTTTGACATTGAACTCGGGTCTAAAAAACCACAAAACTAGCTAGCTATTTGTTTTTGCAAAAATCACCGACAAAACGTTGTCGAGGACGAGAAGTTTTGGTGGTTTTTTTCATCCCGCAAAAGGTAGGTTGTAAAAGCCTCAAAACTCAATCGACAATTTTCCTAAAGGATTTGTAACGCTCATACCGCTCTAGGAATTCCCATGCCGGCGGGTAGCATCATCTCGAAAAACATAAAATGTGTATTTGGAAGGCCTAAAAGATGTTTTTTCTCCAAAAGGGACCCCGAGCTCATGTCGAAACTCTATTAGTTTTGATCATCGGCTCGTTTGGTATTGAAATGGGTCTAAAACTACACAAAACTAGCCTCGCCATTGTTTTTGCAAAAATCACCGACAAAACGTTGTCGAGGACGAGAAGTTTTGGTGGTTTTTTTCGTCCTACAAAAGGTAGGTTGTAAAAGCCTCAAAACCCGACCGACAATTTTCCTATAGGTTTTCTAACGCCGATACCGCTCCAAGAATTTCGATGCCCGACGGTTAGCATCATCTCGAAAAACATAAAATGTGTATTTGGAAGGCCTAAACGATTTTTTTTCTCCAAAAGGGACCCCGAGCTCATGTCCAAAGGCTATTAGTTTTGATAGTCGGCTTGTTTGAAATTGAACTCGGGTCTAAAAAACCACAAAACTATCTAGCAAATTTTTTTGCAAAAATCACCAGCAAAACGTTGTCGAGGACGAGAAGTTTTGGTGGTTTTTTTCATCCTGCAAAAGGTAGGTTGTAACGACCTCAAAACTCGATTGACAATTTTCCTACGGGTTTTGTAACGCTCATACCGCTCTAGGAATTCCCATGCCGGCGGGTAGCATCATCTCGAAAAACATAAAATGTGTATTTGGAAGGCCTAAACGATGTTTTTTCTCCAAAAGGGACCACGAGCTCATGTCCAAAGTCTATTAGTTTTGATCATCGGCTCGTTTGGTATTGAAATGGGTCTAAAACAACACAAAACTAGCCGACCATTGTTTTTGCAAAAATCACCGACAAAACGTTGTCGAGGACGAGAAGTTTTGGTGGTTTTTTTCGTCTTGCAAAAGGTAGGTTGTAAAAGCCTCAAAACTCGACCGACAATTTTCCTATAGGTTTTCTAACGCTCATACCGCTCCAAGAATTCCGATGCCCGACGGTTAGCATCATCTAGAAAAACATAAAATGTGTATTTTGAGAGCCTAAACGATGTTTTTTCTCCAAAAGGGACCCCGAGCTCATGTCCAAAGGCCATTAGTTTTGATTGTTTGCTCGTTTGGCATTGAAGCTGGTCAAAAAACCCACAAAACTAGCCGGTAATTGTTTATTGCAAAAATCATCGGCAAAACGTTGTGTCGGACGAGAAGTTTTGGTGGTTTTTTTCTTCGGCAAAAGGTAGGTTGTAAAAGTCTCAAAACTCGACCGACAATTTTCCTACCGGTTTTGTAACGCTCATACCGCTCTAGGAATTCCCATGCTCGGCAAGTATCATCATGTCGAAAAACATCAAATGTGTATTTGGAAGGCCTAAACGATGTTTTTTCTCCAAAAGGGACCCCGAGCTCATGTCCAAATGCTATTAGTTTTGATCGTCGGCTCGTTTGGCATTGAACTAGGTCTAAAAAACCACAAAACTAGCTAGCAATTTTTTTGCCAAAAATCACCTAGGCAAAACGTTGTCGAGGACGAGAAGTTTTGGTGATTTTTTTCGTCCCGCAAAAGGTAGGTTGTAAAAGCCTCAAAACTCGACTAACAATTTTCCTATAGCTTTTGTAATGCCGATACCGCTCTAGGAATTCCCATGCCGGCGGGTAGCATCATCTCGAAAAGCATAAAATGTGCATTTGGAAGGCCTAAACGATTTTTTTCTCCAAAAGGGACCCCGAGCTCATGTCCAAAGGCTATTAGTTTTGATCGTCGGCTCGTTTGACATTGAACTCGGGTCTAAAAAACCAAAAAACTAGCTAGCAATGTTTTTGCAAAAATCACCGGCAAAACGTTGTCGAGGACGAGAAGTTTTGGTGGTTTTTTTCATCCCGCAAAAGGTAGGTTGTAAGAGCCTCAAAACTCGACCGACAATTTTCCTACGGGTTTTGTAACGCTCATACCGCTCTAGGAATTCCCATGCCGGCGGGTAGCATCATCTCGAAAAACATAAAATGTGTATTTGGAAGGCCTAAACGATGTTTTTTCTCCAAAAGGGACCTTGAGCTCATGTCCAAAGTCTATTAGTTTTGATCATCGGCTCGTTTGGTATTGAAATGGGTCTAAAACAACACAAAACTAGCCGGCCATTGTTTTTTCAAAATCACCGACAAAACGTTATCGAGGACGAGACTTTTTGGTGGTTTTTTTCATCCTGCAAAAGGTAGGTTGTAACAGACCTCAAAACTCGATTGACAATTTTCCTACGGGTTTTGTAACGCTCATACCGCTCTAGGAATTCCCATGCCGGCGGGTAGCATAATCTCGAAAAACATAAAATGTGTATTTGGAAGGCCTAAACGATGTTTTTTCTCCAAAAGGGACCCCGAGCTCATGTCCAAAGTCTATTAGTTTTGATCATCGACTCGTTTGGTATTGAAATGGGTCTAAAACAACACAAAACTAGCCGGCCATTGTTTTTTCAAAATCACCGACAAAACGTTATCGAGGACGAGACGTTTTGGTGGTTTTTTTCATCCCGCAAAAGGTAGGTTGTAACAGACCTCAAAACTCGATTGACAATTTTCCTACGGGTTTTGTAACGCTCATACCGCTCTAGGAATTCCCATGCCGGCGGGTAGCATAATCTCGAAAAACATAAAATGTGTATTTGGAAGGCCTAAACGATGTTTTTTCTCCAAAAGGGACCCCGAGCTCATGTCCAAAGTCTATTAGTTTTGATCATCGGCTCGTTTGGTATTGAAATGGGTCTAAAACAACACAAAACTAGCCGGCCATTGTTTTTTCAAAATCACCGACAAAACGTTATCGAGGACGAGACGTTTTGGTGGTTTTTTTCATCCTGCAAAAGGTAGGTTGTAACTGACCTCAAAACTCGATTGACAATTTTCCTACGGGTTTTGTAACGCTCATACCGCTCTAGGAATTCCCATGCCCGGCGGGTAGCATAATCTCGAAAAACATAAAATGTGTATTTGGAAGGCCTAAACGATGTTTTTTCTCCAAAAGGGACCCCGAGCTCATGTCCAAAGTCTATTAGTTTTGATCATCGGCTCGTTTGGTATTGAAATGGGTCTAAAACAACACAAAACTAGCCGGCCATTGTTTTTGCAAAAATCACCGACAAAACATTGTCGAGGACGAGAAGTTTTGGTGGTTTTTTTCGTCTTGCAAAAGGTAGGTTGTAAAAGCCTCAAAACTCGACCGACAATTTTCCTATAGGTTTTCTAACGCTCATACCGCTCCAAGAATTCCGATGCCCGACGGTTAGCATCATCTCGAAAAACATAAAATGTGTATTTTGAGAGCCTAAACGATGTTTTTTCTCCAAAAGGGACCACGAGCTCATGTCCAAAGGCCATTAGTTTTGATTGTTTGCTCGTTTGGCATTGAGCCGGTCAAAAAACCCACAAAACTAGCCGGTAATTTTTTATTGCAAAAATCATCGGCAAAACGTTGTGTCGGACGAGAAGTTTTGGTGGTTTTTTTCTTCCGGCAAAAGGTAGGTTGTAAAAGTCTCAAAACTCGACCGACAATTTTCCTACCGGTTTTGTAACGCTCATACCGCTCTAGGAATTCCCATGCTCGGCAAGTATCATCATGTCGAAAAACATCAAATGTGTATTTTGAAGGCCTAAACGATGTTTTTTCTCCAAAAGGGACCCCGAGCTCATGTCCAAATGCTATTAGTTTTGATCGTCGGCTCGTTTGGCATTGAACTAGGTCTAAAAAACCACAAAACTAGCTAGCAATTTTTTTGCCAAAAATCACCAGCAAAACGTTGTCGAGGACGAGAAGTTTTGGTGATTTTTTTCGTCCCGCAAAAGGTAGGTTGTAAAAGCCTCAAAACTCGACTAACAATTTTCCTATAGCTTTTGTAATGCCGATACCGCTCTAGGAATTCCCATGCCGGCGGGTAGCATCATCTCGAAAAGCATAAAATGTGCATTTGGAAGGCCTAAACGATTTTTTTTCTCCAAAAGGGACCCCGAGCTCATGTCCAAAGGCTATTAGTTTTGATCGTCGGCTCGTTTGACATTGAACTGGGTCTAAAAAACCACAAAACTAGCTAGCTATTTTTTTTTGCAAAAATCACCGGCAAAACGTTGTCGAGGACGAGAAGTTTTGGTTGTTTTTTTCATCCCGCAAAAGGTAGGTTGTAAAAGCCTCAAAACTCAACCGACAATTTTCCTAAAGGATTTGTAACGCTCATACCGCTCTAGGAATTCCTATGCCGGCGGGTAGCATCATCTCGGAAAACATAAAATGTGTATTTGGAAGGCCTAAAAGATGTTTTTTCTCCAAAAGGGACCCCGAGCTCATGTCGAAACTCTATTAGTTTTGATCATCGGCTCGTTTGGTATTGAAATGGGTCTAAAACTACACAAAACTAGCCTCGCCATTGTTTTTGCAAAAATCACCGACAAAACGTTGTCGAGGACGAGAAGTTTTGGTGGTTTTTTTCGTCCTACAAAAGGTAGGTTGTAAAAGCCTCAAAACCCGATCGACAATTTTCCTATAGGTTTTCTAACGCCGATACCGCTCCAAGAATTTCGATGCCCGACGGTTAGCATCATCTCGAAAAACATAAAATGTGTATTTGGAAGGCCTAAACGATTTTTTTTCTCCAAAAGGGACCCCGAGCTCATGTCCAAAGGCTATTAGTTTTGATAGTCGGCTCGTTTGAAATTGAACTCGGGTCTAAAAAACCACAAAACTAGCTAGCAAATTTTTTTGCAAAAATCACCGGCAAAACGTTGTCGAGGACGAGAAGTTTTGGTGGTTTTTTTCATCCCGCAAAAGGTAGGTTGTAACGACCTCAAAACTCGATTGACAATTTTCCTACGGGTTTTGTAACGCTCATACCGCTCTAGGAATTCCCATGCCGGCGGGTAGCATCATCTCGAAAAACATAAAATGTGTATTTGGAAGGCCTAAACGATGTTTTTTCTCCAAAAGGGACCCCGAGCTCATGTCCAAATCCTATTAGTTTTGATCGTCGGCTCGTTTGGCATTGAACTGGGTCTAAAAAACCACAAAACTAGCTAGCAATTTTTTTACCAAAAATCATCGGCAAAACGTTGTCGAGGACGAGAAGTTTTGGTGGTTTTTTTCGTCTTGCAAAAGGTAGGTTGTAAAAGCCTCAAAACTCGACCGACAATTTTCCTATAGGTTTTCTAACGCTCATACCGCTCCAAGAATTCCGATGCCCGACGGTTAGCATCATCTCGAAAAACATAAAATGTGTATTTTGAGAGCCTAAACGATGTTTTTTCTCCAAAAGGGACCACGAGCTCATGTCCAAAGGCCATTAGTTTTGATTGTTTGCTCGTTTGGCATTGAACCGGTCAAAAAACCCACAAAACTAGCCGGTAATTTTTTATTGCAAAAATCATCGGCAAAACGTTGTGTCGGACGAGAAGTTTTGGTGGTTTTTTTCTTCCGGCAAAAGGTAGGTTGTAAAAGTCTCAAAACTCGACCGACAATTTTCCTACCGGTTTTGTAACGCTCATACCGCTCTAGGAATTCCCATGCTCGGCAAGTATCATCATCTCGAAAAACATCAAATGTGTATTTGGAAGGCCTAAACGATGTTTTTTCTCCAAAAGGGACCACCGAGCTCATGTCCAAATGCTATTAGTTTTGATTGTCGGCTCGTTTGGCATTGAACTAGGTCTAAAAAACCACAAAACTAGCTAGCAATTTTTTTGCCAAAAATCATCGGCAAAACGTTGTCGAGGACGAGAAGTTTTGGTGATTTTTTTCGTCCCGCAAAAGGTAGGTTGTAAAAGCCTCAAAACTCGACTAACAATTTTCCTATAGCTTTTGTAATGCCGATACCGCTCTAGGAATTCCCATGCCGGCGGGTAGCATCATCTCGAAAAGCATAAAATGTGCATTTGGAAGGCCTAAACGATTTTTTTTCTCCAAAAGGGACCCCGAGCTCATGTCCAAAGGCTATTAGTTTTGATCGTCGGCTCGTTTGACATTGAACCGGGTCTAAAAAACCAAAAAACTAGCTAGCAATTTTTTTGCAAAAATCATCGGCAAAACGTTGTCGAGGACGAGAAGTTTTGGTGGTTTTTTTCATCCTGCAAAAGGTAGGTTGTAAGAGCCTCAAAACTCGACCGACAATTTTCCTACGGGTTTTGTAACGCTCATACCGCTCTAGGAATTCCCATGCCCGGCGGGTAGCATCATCTTGAAAAACATAAAATGTGTATTTGGAAGGCCTAAACGATGTTTTTTCTCCAAAAGGGACCTTGAGCTCATGTCCAAAGTCTATTAGTTTTTATCATCGGCTCGTTTGGTATTTAAATGTGTCTAAAACAACACAAAACTAGCCGGCCATTGTTTTTTCAAAATCACCGACAAAACGTTATCGAGGACGAGACGTTTTGGTGGTTTTTTTCATCCTGCAAAAGGTAGGTTGTAACAGACCTCAAAACTCGATTGACAATTTTCCTACGGGTTTTGTAACGCTCATACCGCTCTAGGAATTCCCATGCCGGCGGGTAGCATAATCTCGAAAAACATAAAATGTGTATTTGGAAGGCCTAAACGATGTTTTTTCTCCAAAAGGGACCCCGAGCTCATGTCCAAAGTCTATTAGTTTTGATCATCGGCTCGTTTGGTATTGAAATGGGTCTAAAACAACACAAAACTAGCCGGCCATTGTTTTTGCAAAAATCACCGACAAAACATTGTCGAGGACGAGAAGTTTTGGTGGTTTTTTTCGTCTTGCAAAAGGTAGGTTGTAAAAGCCTCAAAACTCGACCGACAATTTTCCTATAGGTTTTCTAACGCTCATACCGCTCCAAGAATTCCGATGCCCGACGGTTAGCATCATCTCGAAAAACATAAAATGTGTATTTTGAGAGCCTAAACGATGTTTTTTCTCCAAAAGGGACCACGAGCTCATGTCCAAAGGCCATTAGTTTTGATTGTTTGCTCGTTTGGCATTGAGCCGGTCAAAAAACCCACAAAACTAGCCGGTAATTTTTTATTGCAAAAATCATCGGCAAAACGTTGTGTCGGACGAGAAGTTTTGGTGGTTTTTTTCTTCGGCAAAAGGTAGGTTGTAAAAGTCTCAAAACTCGACCGACAATTTTCCTACCGGTTTTGTAACGCTCATACCGCTCTAGGAATTCCCATGCTCGGCAAGTATCATCATGTCGAAAAACATCAAATGTGTATTTTGAAGGCCTAAACGATGTTTTTTCTCCAAAAGGGACCCCGAGCTCATGTCCAAATGCTATTAGTTTTGATCGTCGACTCGTTTGGCATTGAACTAGGTCTAAAAAACCATAAAACTAGCTAGCAATTTTTTTGCCAAAAATCACCGGCAAAACGTTGTCGAGGACGAGAAGTTTTGGTGATTTTTTTCGTCCCGCAAAAGGTAGGTTGTAAAAGCCTCAAAACTCGACTAACAATTTTCCTATAGCTTTTGTAATGCCGATACCGCTCTAGGAATTCCCATGCCCGGCGGGTAGCATCATCTCGAAAAGCATAAAATGTGCATTTGGAAGGCCTAAACGATTTTTTTCTCCAAAAGGGACCCCGAGCTCATGTCCAAAGGCTATTAGTTTTGATCGTCGGCTCATTTGACATTGAACTCGGGTCTAAAAAACCAAAAAACTAGCTAGCAATTTTTTTACAAAAATCACCGGCAAAACGTTGTCGAGGACGAGAAGTTTTGGTGGTTTTTTTCATCCTGCAAAAGGTAGGTTGTAAGAGCATCAAAACTCGACCGACAATTTTCCTACGGGTTTTGTAACGCTCATACCGCTCTAGGAATTCCTATGCCGGCGGGTAGCATCATCTCGAAAAACATAAAATGTGTATTTGGAAGGCCTAAACGATGTTTTTTCTCCAAAAGGGACCTTGAGCTCATGTCCAAAGTCTATTAGTTTTGATCATCGGCTCGTTTGGTATTGAAATGGGTCTAAAACAACACAAAACTAGCCGGCCATTGTTTTTTCAAAATCACCGACAAAACGTTATCGAGGACGAGACGTTTTGGTGGTTTTTTTCATCCTGCAAAAGGTAGGTTGTAAAAGCCTCAAAACTCGACCGACAATTTTCCTATAGGTTTTCTAACGCTCATACCGCTCCAAGAATTCCGATGCCCGACGGTTAGCATCATCTCGAAAAACATAAAATGTGTATTTTGAGGGCCTAAACGATGTTTTTTCTCCAAAAGGGACCACGAGCTCATGTCCAAAGGCCATTAGTTTTGATTGTTTGCTCGTTTGGCATTGAACCGGTCAAAAAACCCACAAAACTAGCCGGTAAGTTTTTATTGCAAAAATCACCGGTAAAACGTCGTGTCGGACGAGAAGTTTTGGTGATTTTTTTCTTCCGGCAAAAGGTAGGTTGTAAAAGTCTCAAAACTCGATCGACAATTTTCCTACCGGTTTTGTAACGCTCATACCGCTCTAGGAATTCCCATGCTCGGCGGGTAGCATCATGTCGAAAAACATCAAATGTGTATTTGGAAGGCCTAAACAATGTTTTTTCTCCAAAAGGGACCCCGAGCTCATGTCCAAAGTCTATTAGTTTTGATCATTAGCTCGTTTGGTATTGAAATGGGTCTAAAACAACACAAAACTAGCCAGCCATTGTTTTTGCAAAAATCACCGACAAAATGTTGTCGAGGACGAGAAGTTTTGGTGGTTTTTTTCGTCCCGCAAAAGGTAGGTTGTAACAGACCTCAAAACTCGAATGACAATTTTCCTACGGGTTTTGTAACGCTCATACCGCTCTAGGAATTCCCATGCCGGCGGGTAGCATCATCTCGAAAAACATAAAATGTGTATTTGGAAGGCCTAAACGATGTTTTTTCTCCAAAAGGGACCTTGAGCTCATGTCCAAAGTCTATTAGTTTTGATCATCGGCTCGTTTGGTATTGAAATGGGTCTAAAACAACACAAAACTAGCCGGCCATTGTTTTTGCAAAATCACCGACAAAACGTTATCGAGGACGAGACGTTTTGGTGGTTTTTTTCATCCTGCAAAAGGTAGGTTGTAAAAGCCTCAAAACTCGACCGACAATTTTCCTATAGGTTTTCTAACGCTCATACCGCTCCAAGAATTTCGATGCCCGACGAGTTAGCATCATCTCGAAAAACATCAAATGTGTATTTTGAGGGCCTAAACGATGTTTTTTCTCCGAAAGGGACCACGAGCTCATGTCCAAAGGCCATTAGTTTTGATTGTTTGCTCGTTTGGCATTGAGCCGGTCAAAAAACCCACAAAACTAGCCGGTAATTTTTTATTGAAAAAATCATCGGCAAAACGTTGTGTCGGACGAGAAGTTTTGGTGGTTTTTTTTTCCGCAAAAGGTAGCTTGTAAAAGCCTCAAAACTCGACTAACAATTTTCCTACGGCTTTATAACGCTCATACCGCTCTTGGAATTCCCATGCCGGCGTGTAGCATCATGTCGAAACACATCAAATTTGTATTTTGAAGGACTAAACAATGTTTTTTCTCCAAAAGGGACCACGAGCTCATGTCCAAAGGCTATTAGTTTTCATCATCGGCTCGTTTGGCATTGAGCTGGGTCTAAAAAACCACAAAACTAGCTAGCAATGTTTTTTGCAAAAATCACCGGGAAAACATTGTCGAGGACGAGAAGTTTTGGTGGTTTTTTTCGTCCTACAAAAGGTAGGTTGTAAAAGCCTCAAAACTCGACTCGACAATTTTCCTATAGGTTTTCTAACGCTCATACCGCTCTAGGAATTCCCATGCCCGGTGGTTAGCATCATCTCGAAAAACATAAAATGTGTATTTTGAGGGCCTAAACGATTTTTTTCTCCAAAAGGGACCCCGAGCTCATGTCCAAAGGCTATTAGCCTTGATCGTCGGCTCGTTTGACATTGAACTGCGTCTAAAAAGCTACAAAACTAGCTAGCAATTTTTTTTGCAAAAATCATCGACAAAACGTTGTCACGGACGAGAAGTTTTGGTGGTTTTTTTCATCCTACAAAAGGTAGGTTGTAAAAGCCTCAAAACTCGACCGACAATTTTCCTACGGGTTTTGTAACGCTCATACCGCTCTAGGAATTCCCATCCACGACGGGTAGCATCATCTCGAAAAACATAAAATGTGTATTTGGAAGGCCTAAACGATGTTTTTTCTCCAACGAGGGACCACGAGCTCATGTCCAAATCCTATTAGTTTTGATCGTCGGCTCGTTTGGCATTAAGCTGGGTCTAAAAAACCACAAAACTAGCTAGCAATTTTTTTACCAAAAATCATCGGCAAAACGTTGTCGAGGACGAGAACTTTTGGTGATTTTTTTCATCTTGCAAAAGGTAGGTTGTAAAAGCCTCAAAACTCGACCGACAATTTTCCTATACCTTTTGTAATGCTCGATACCGCTCTAGGAATTCCCATGCCCGACGGGTAGCATCATCTCGAAAAACATAAAATGTGTATTTGGAAGGCCTAAACGATTTTTTTTCTCCAAAAGGGACCACGAGCTCATGTCCAAAGGCTATTAGTTTTGATGGTTGGCTCGTTTGAAATTGAAGCTGGGTCTAAAAAACCACAAAACTAGCTAGCAATGTTTTTTGCAAAAATCATTGGCAAAACGTTGTCGAGGACGGGAAGTTTTGGTGGTTTTTTTCATCCTGCAAAAGGTAGGTTGGAACGACCTCAAAACTCGGCCGACAATTTTCCTACGGGTTTTGTAACGCTCATACCGCTCTAGGAATTCCCATGCCGGCGGGTATCATCATCTCGAAAAACATAAAATGTGTATTTGGATGACCTAAACGATTTTTTTCTCCAAAAGGGACCACGAGCTCATGTCCAAAGTCTATTAGTTTTGATCATCGGCTCGTTTGGTATTGAAATGGGTCTAAAACAACACAAAACTAGCCGGCCATTGTTTTTGCAAAAATCACCGACAAAACGTTGTCGAGGACGAGAAGTTTTGATGGTTTTTTTTGTCCTGCAAAAGGTAGGTTGTAAAAGCCTCAAAACGCAATTGACAATTTTCCTATAGGTTTTCTAACGCTCATACCGCTCCAAGAATTCGATGCCCGACGGTTAGCATCATCTCGAAAAACATAAAATGTGTATTTTGAGGGCCTAAACGATGTTTTTTCTCCAAAAGGGACCACGAGCTCATGTCCAAAGGCCATTAGTTTTGATTGTTTGCTCGTTTGGCATTGAGCTGGTCAAAAAACCCACAAAACTAGGCGGTAATTTTTTATTGCAAAACTCACCGGCAAAACGTTGTGTCGGACAAGAAGTTTTGGTGGTTTTTTTTCCTGCAAAAGGTAGGTTGTAAAAGCCTCAAAACTCGGCTCGATAATTTTCCTATCGGTTTTGTAACGCTCATACCGCTCTAGGAATTCCCATGCTCGACGGGTATCATCATGTCGAAAAACATCAAATGTGTATTTGGAAGGCCTAAACGATGTTTTTTCTCCAAAAGGGACCACGAGCTCATGTCCAAATGCTATTAGTTTTGATCGTCGGCTCGCTTGGCATTGAACCGGGTCTAAAAAACCACAAAACTAGCTAGCAATTTTTTTGCCAAAAATCACCGACAAAACGTTGTCGAGGACGAGAAGTTTTGGTGATTTTTTTCATCCCGCAAAAGGTAGGTTCTAAAAGCCTCAAAACTTGACTGACAATTTTCCTAAAGGTTTTGTAACGCTCATACCGCTCTAGGAATTCCCATGCCCGGCGGGTAGCATCATCTCGAAAAACATAAAATGTGTATTTGGAAGGCCTAAGCGATGTTTTTTCTCCAAAAGGGACCACCGAGCTCATGTCCAAAGGCTATTAGTTTTGATAGTCGGCTCGTTTGAAATTGAGCTGGGTCTAAAAAACCACAAAACTAGCTAGCAATTTTTTTTGCAAAAATCATCGGCAAAACGTTGTCGAGGATGGGAAGTTTTGGTGGTTTTTTTCATCCTGCAAAAGGTAGGTTGTAAAAGCCTCAAAACTCGACCGATAATTTTCCTATCGGTTTTGTAACGCTCATACCGCTCTAGGAATTCCCATGCTCGACGGGTATCATCATGTCGAAAAACATCAAATGTGTATTTGGAAGGCCTAAACGATGTTTTTTCTCCAAAAGGGACCACGAGCTCATGTCCAAATGCTATTAGTTTTGATCGTCGGCTCGTTTGGCATTGAACTGGGTCTAAAAAACCACAAAACTAGCTAGCAATTTTTTTGCCAAAAATCACCGACAAAACGTTGTCGAGGACGAGAAGTTTTGGTGATTTTTTTCATCTCCGCAAAAGGTAGGTTCTAAAAGCCTCAAAACTTGGCTGACAATTTTCCTAAAGGTTTTGTAATGCTCATACCGCTCTAGGAATTCCCATGCCGGCGGGTAGCATCATCTCGAAAAACATAAAATGTGTATTTGGAAGGCCTAAACGATGTTTTTTCTCCAAAAGGGACCCTAAGCTCATGTCCAAAGGCTATTAGTTTTGATAGTCGGCTCGTTTGAAATTGAACTGGGTCTAAAAAACCACAAAACTAGCTAGCAATTTTTTTTGCAAAAATCATCGGCAAAACGTTGTCGAGGACGGGAAGTTTTGGTGGTTTTTTTCATCCTGCAAAAGGTAGGTTGGAACGGCCTCAAAACTCGGCCGACAATTTTCCTACGGGTTTTGTAACGCTCATACCGCTCTAGGAATTCCCATGCCGGTGGGTATCATCATCTCAAAAAACATAAAATGTGTATTTGGAAGGCCTCAACGATTTTTTTTCTCCAAAAGGGACCACGAGCTCATCTCCAAAGTCTATTAGTTTTGATCATCGGCTCGTTTGGTACTGAAATGGGTCCAAAACAACACAAAACTAGCCGGCCATGGTTTTTGCAAAAATCACCGACAAAACGTTGTCGAGGACGAGAAGTTTTGATGGTTTTTTTCGTCCTGCAAAAGGTAGGTTGTAAAAGCCTCAAAACGCAACCGACAATTTTCCTATAGGTTTTCTAACGCTCATACCGCTCCAAGAATTCCGATGCCCGACGGTTAGCATCATCTCGAAAAACATAAAATGTGTATTTTGAGGGCCTAAACGATGTTTTTTCTCCAAAAGGGACCACGAACTCATATCCAAAGGCCATTAGTTTTGATTATTTGCTCGTTTGGCATTGAACCGGTCAAAAAACCCACAAAACTAGGTAGTAATTTTTTATTGCAAAAATCACCGGCAAAACGTTGTGTCGGACGAGAAGTTTTGGTGGTTTTTTTTTCCTGCAAAAGGTAGGTTGTAAAAGCCTCAAATCTCGACCGATAATTTTCCTATTGGTTTTGTAACGCTCATACCGCTCTAGGAATTCCCATGCTCGACGGGTATCATCATGTCGAAAAACATCAAATGTGTATTTGGAAGGCCTAAACGATGTTTTTTCTCCAAAAGGGACCCCGAGCTCATGTCCAAATGCTATTAGTTTTGATCGTCGGCTCGTTTGGCATTGAACTCGGGTCTAAAAAACCACAAAACTAGCTAGCAATTTTTTTGCCAAAAATCACCGGCAAAACGTTGTCGAGGACGAGAAGTTTTGGTGGTTTTTTTCATCCCGCAAAAGGTAGGTTGTAAAAGCCTCAAAACTCGACCGACAATTTTCCTATAGGTTTTCTAACGCTTATACCGCTCTAGGAATTCCCATGCCCGGTGTGTAGCATCATGTCGAAAAACATCAAAAGTGTATTTTGAAGGCCTAAACGATGTTTTTTCTCCAAAAGGGACCTTGAGCTCATGTCCAAAGGCTATTAGTTTTGATCGTCGGCTCGTTTGGCATTGAACTCGGGTCTAAAAAACCACAAAACTAGCTAGCAATTTTTTTACCAAAAATCATCGGCAAAACGTTGTCGAGGACGAGTAGTTTTGGTGATTTTTTTCGTCCCGCAAAAAGTAGGATGTAAAAGCCTCAAAACTCGACCGACAATTTTCCTATACCTTTTGTAATGCCGATACCGCTCTAGGAATTCCCATGCCCGGCGGGTAGCATCATCTCGAAAAACATAAAATGTGTATTTGGAAGGCCTAAACGATTTTTTTCTCCAAAAGGGACCCCGAGCTCATGTCCAAAGGCTATTAGTTTTGATAGTCGGCTCGTTTGAAATTGAACTCGGGTCTAAAAAACCACAAAACTAGCTAGCAATTTTTTTTGCAAAAATCATCGGCAAAACGTTCTCGAGGACGAGAAGTTTTGGTGGTTTTTTTCATCCGACAAAAGGTAGGTTGTAACGACCTAAAAACTCGACCGAAAATTTTCCTACGGGTTTTGTAACGCTCATACCGCTCTAGGAATTCCCATGCCGGCGGGTAGCATCATCTCGAAAAACATAAAATGTGTATTTGGAAGGCCTAAATGATTTTTTTCTCCAAAAGGGACCCCGAGCTCATGTCCAAAGTCTATTAGTTTTGATCGTCGGCTCGTTTGACATTGAACTAGGTCTAAAAAACCACAAAACTAGCTAGCAATTTTTTTTGCAAAAATCACCGGCAAAACGTTGTCGAGGACGAGAAGTTTTGGTGGTTTTTTTCATCCCGCAAAAGGTAGGTTGCAACGACCTCAAAACTCGGCCGACATTTTTCCTACAGGTTTTGTAACGCTCATACCGCTCTAGGAATTCCCATGCCGGCGAGGTAGCATCATCTCGAAAAACATAAAATGTGTATTTGGAAGGCCTAAATGATGTTTTTTCTCCAAAAGGGACCACCGAGCTCATGTCCAAAGTCTATTAGTCTTGATCATCAACTCGTTTGGTATTGAAATGGGTCTAAAACAACACAAAACTAGCCGACCATTGTTTTAGCAAAAATCACCGACAAAACGTTGTCTAGGACGAGAAGTTTTGGTTGTTTTTTTCGTCCTGCAAAAGGTAGGTTGTAAAAGCCTCAAAACTCGACCGACAATTTTCCTATAGGTTTTCTAACGCTCATACCGCTCTAGGAATTCCCATGCCGGCGTGTAGCATCATGTCGAAAAACATCAAAAGTGTATTTTGAAGGCCTAAACGATGTTTTTTCTCCAAAAGGGACCTTGAGCTCATGTCCAAAGGCTATTAGTTTTGATCGTCGGCTCGTTTGGCATTGAACTCGGGTCTAAAAAATCACAAAACTAGCTAGCAATTTTTTTACCAAAAATCATCGGCAAAACGTTGTTGAGGACGAGAAGTTTTGGTGGTTTTTTTCGTCCGGAAAAGGTAGGTTGTAAAAGCCTCAAAACTCGACCGACAATTTTCCAATAGGTTTTGTAATGCTCATACCGCTCTAGGAATTCCCATGCCCGGCGGGTAGCATCATCTCGAAAAACATAAAATGTGTATTTGGAAGGCATAAACGATGTTTTTTTCTCCAAAAGGGACCCCGAGTCGATGTCCAAAGGCTATTAGTTTTGATCGTCGGCTCATTTGGCATTGAACTCGGGTCTAAAAACCGGAAAACTAGCCGGCGATTTGTTTTTACCAAAATCACCGGCAAAACGTTGTCGAGGATGAGAAGTTTTGGTGGTTTTTTTCATCTTGAAAAAGGTAGGTTGTAAAAGCCTCAAAACTCGACCGACAATTTTCCTATAGGTTTTGTAATGCTCATACCACTCTAGGAATTCTCATGCCTAGCGGGTTGCATCATCTCGAAAAACATGAAATGTGTATTTGGAAGGCATAAATGTTGTTTGTTCTCCAAAAGGGACCCCGAGCTCATGTCCAAAGGCTATTAGTTTTGATCGTCGGCTCGTTTGGCATTGAACTGGGTCTAAAAAACCACAAAACTAGCAAGCAAATTGTTTTTTCGAAATCACCGACAAAATGTTGTTGAGGACGAGAAGTTTTGGTGGTTTTTTTCTTCCGGAAAAAGGTAGGTTGTAAAAGTCTCAAAACTCGACCGACAATTTTCCTAAAGGATTTGTAACGCTCATACCACTCTAGGAATTCCCATGCCCGGCGAGTAGCATCATCTCGAAAAATATAAAATGTGTATTTGGAAGGCCTAAATGATGTTTTTTCTCCAAAAGGGACCCCGAGCTCATGTCCAAAGTCTATTAGTCTTGATCATCAACTCGTTTGGTATTGAAATGGGTCTAAAACAACACAAAACTAGCCGGCCATTGTTTTTGCAAAAATCACCGACAAAACGTTGTCTAGGACGAGAAGTTTTGGTTGTTTTTTTCGTCCCGCAAAAGGTAGGTTGTAAAAGCCTCAAAACTCGACCGACAATTTTCCTATAGGTTTTCTAACGCTCATACCGCTCTAGGAATTCCCATGCCGGCGTGTAGCATCATGTCGAAAAACATCAAAAGTGTATTTTGAAGGCCTAAACGATGTTTTTTCTCCAAAAGGGACCTTGAGCTCATGTCCAAAGGCTATTAGTTTTGATCGTCGGCTCGTTTGGCATTGAACCGGGTCTAAAAAATCACAAAACTAGCTAGCAATTTTTTTACCAAAAATCATCCGCAAAACGTTGTTGAGGACGAGAAGTTTTGGTGGTTTTTTTCGTCCGGAAAAAGGTAGGTTGTAAAAGCCTCAAAACTCGACCGACAATTTTCCAATAGGTTTTGTAATGCTCATACCGCTCTAGGAATTCCCATGCACGGCGGGTAGCATTATCTCGAAAAACATAAAATGTGTATTTGGAAGGCATAAACGATGTTTTTTTCTCCAAAAGGGACTTTGAGTCGATGTCCAAAGGCTATTAGTTTTGATCGTCGGCTCATTTGGCATTGAACTCGGGTCTAAAAAACCACAAAACTAGCCAGCAATTTGTTTTTACCAAAATCACCGGCAAAACGTTGTCGAGGATGAGAAGTTTTGGTGGTTTTTTTCGTCCGGAAAAAGGTAGGTTGTAAAAGCCTCAAAACTCGACCGACAATTTTCCTATAGGTTTTGTAATGCTCATACCACTCTAGGAATTCTCATGCCTAGCGGGTTGCATCATCTCGAAAAACATGAAATGTGTATTTGGAAGGCATAAATGTTGTTTGTTCTCCAAAAAGGACCCCGAGCTCATGTCCAAAGGCTATTAGTTTTGATCGTCGGCTCGTTTGGCATTGAACCGGGTCTAAAAAACCACAAAACTAGCAAGCAAAATGTTTTTTCGAAATCACCGACAAAATGTTGTTGAGGACGAGAAGTTTTGGTGGTTTTTTTCTTCCGGAAAAAGGTAGGTTGTAAAAGTCTCAAAACTCGACCGACAATTTTCCTAAAGGATTTGTAACGCTCATACCGCTCTAGGAATTCCCATGCCCGGCGAGTAGCATCATCTCGAAAAACATAAAATGTGTATTTGGAAGGCCTAAATGATGTTTTTTCTCCAAAAGGGACCACGAGCTCATGTCCAAAGTCTATTAGTCTTGATCATCAACTCGTTTGGTATTGAAATGGGTCTAAAACAACACAAAACTAGCCGACCATTGTTTTCGCAAAAATCACCGACAAAACGTTGTCGAGGACGAGAAGTTTTGGTTGTTTTTTTCGTCCCGCAAAAGGTAGGTTATAAAAGCCTCAAAACTCGACTGAAAATTTTCCTATAGGTTTTCTAACGCTCATACCGCTCCAAGAATTTCGATGCCCGACGGTTAGCATCATCTCGAAAAACATCAAATGTGTATTTTGAGGGCCTAAACGATGTTTTTTCTCCGAAAGGGACCACGAGCTCATGTCCAAAGGCCATTAGTTTTGATTGTTTGCTCGTTTGGCATTGAACCGGTCAAAAAACCCACAAAACTAGCCAGCAATTTTTTATTGCAAAAATCACCGGCAAAACGTTGTGTCGGATGAGAAGTTTTTGTGGTTTTTTTCTTCCTGCAAAAGGTAGCTTGTAAAAGCCTCAAAACTCGACCGACAATTTTCCTATAGGTTTTCTAACGCTCATACCGCTCTAGGAATTCCCATGCCCGGTGGTTAGCATCATCTCGAAAAACATAAAATGTGTATTTTGAGGGCCTAAACGATTTTTTTCTCCAAAAGGGACCCCGAGCTCATGTCCAAAGGCTATTAGCCTTGATCGTCGGCTCGTTTGACATTGAACTGCGTCTAAAAAGCTACAAAACTAGCTAGCAATTTTTTTTGCAAAAATCATCGACAAAACGTTGTCACGGACGAGAAGTTTTGGTGGTTTTTTTCATCCTACAAAAGGTAGGTTGTAAAAGCCTCAAAACTCAACCGACAATTTTCCTACGGGTTTTGTAACGCTCATACCGCTCTAGGAATTCCCATCCCGGCGGGTAGCATCATCTCGAAAAACATAAAATGTGTATTTGGAAGGCCTAAACGATGTTTTTTCTCCAACAGGGACCCCGAGCTCATGTCCAAATCCTATTAGTTTTGATCGTCGGCTCGTTTGGCATTGAACTGGGTCTAAAAAACCACAAAACTAGCTAGCAATTTTTTTACCAAAAATCATCGGCAAAACGTTGTCGAGGACGAGAAGTTTTGGTGATTTTTTTCGTCTTGCAAAAGGTAGGTTGTAAAAGCCTCAAAACTCGACCGACAATTTTCCTATAGCTTTTGTAATGCTCGATACCGCTCTAGGAATTCCCATGCCGGCGGGTAGCATCATCTCGAAAAACATAAAATGTGTATTTGGAAGGCCTAAACGATTTTTTTTCTCCAAAAGGGACCACGAGCTCATGTCCAAAGGCTATTAGTTTTGATAGTCGGCTCGTTTGAAATTGAACTCGGGTCTAAAAAACCACAAAACTAGCTAGCAATTTTTTTTGCAAAAATCATCGGCAAAACGTTGTCGAGGACGGGAAGTTTTGGTGGTTTTTTTCATCCTGCAAAAGGTAGGTTGGAACGACCTCAAAACTCGGCCGACAATTTTCCTACGGGTTTTGTAACGCTCATACCGCTCTAGGAATTCCCATGCCGGCGGGAATCATCATCTCGAAAAACATAAAATGTGTATTTGGAAGGCCTAAACGATGTTTTTTCTCCAAAAGGGACCACCGAGCTCATGTCCAAAGTCTATTAGTTTTGATCATCGGCTCGTTTGGTATTGAAATGGGTCTAAAACAACACAAAACTAGCCGGCCATGGTTTTTGCAAAAATCACCGACAAAACGTTGTCGAGGACGAGAAGTTTTGATGGTTGTTTTCGTCCCGCAAAAGGTAGGTTGTAAAAGCCTCAAAACGCAACCGACAATTTTCCTATAGGTTTTCTAACGCTCATATCGCTCCAAGAATTCCGATGCCCGACGGTTAGCATCATCTCGAAAAACATAAAATGTGTATTTTGAGGGCCTAAACGATGTTTTTTCTCCGAAAGGGACCACGAGCTCATGTCCAAAGGCCATTAGTTTTGATTGTTTGCTCGTTTGGCATTGAACCGGTCAAAAAACCCATAAAACTAGACGGTAATTTTTTATTGCAAAAATCACCGGCAAAACGTTATGTCGGACGAGAAGTTTTGGTGGTTTTTTTCTCCGCAAAAGGTAGGTTGTAAAAGCCTCAAAACTCGACCGACAATTTTCCTATCGGTTTTGTAACGCTCATACCGCTCTAGGAATTCCCATGCTCGACGGGTATCATCATGTCGAAAAACATCAAATGTGTATTTGGAAGGCCTAAACGATGTTTTTTCTCCAAAAGGGACCCCGAGCTCATGTCCAAATGCTATTAGTTTTGATCGTCGGCTCGTTAGGCATTGAACTGGGTCTAAAAAACGACAAAACTAGCTAGCAATTTTTTTGCCAAAAATCACCGGCAAAACGTTGTCGAGGACGAGAAGTTTTGGTGGTTTTTTTCATCCCGCAAAAGGTAGGTTGTAAAAGCCTCAAAACTTGACCGACAATTTTCCTATAGGTTTTCTAACGCTCATACCGCTCTAGGAATTCCCATGCCCGACGTGTAGCATCATGTCGAAAAACATCAAAAGTCTATTTTGAAGGCCTAAACGATGTTTTTTCTCCAAAAGGGACCTTGAGCTCATGTCCAAAGGCTATTAGTTTTGATCGTCGGCTCGTTTGGCATTGAACTCGGGTCTAAAAAACCACAAAACTAGCTAGCAATTTTTTTACCAAAAATCATCGGCAAAACGTTGTCGAGGACGAGAAGTTTTGGTGATTTTTTTCGTCCCGCAAAAGGTAGGATGTAAAAGCCTCAAAACTCGACCGACAATTTTCCTATAGCTTTTGTAATGCCGATACCGCTCTAGGAATTCCCATGCCCGGCGGGTAGCATCATCTCGAAAAACATAAAATGTGTATTAGGAAGGCCTAAACGATTTTTTTTCTCCAAAAGGGACCCCGAGCTCATGTCCAAAGGCTATTAGTTTTGATAGTCGGCTCGTTTGAAATTGAACTCGGGTCTAAAAAACCACAAAACTAGCTAGCAATTTTTTTTGCAAAAATCATCGGCAAAACGTTGTCGAGGACGAGAAGTTTTGGTGGTTTTTTTCATCCTGCAAAAGGTAGGTTGTAACGACCTAAAAACTCGACCGACAATTTTCCTACGGGTTTTGTAACGCTCATACCGCTCTAGGAATTCCCATGCCGGCGGGTAGCATCATCTCGAAAAACATAAAATGTGTATTTGGAAGGCCTAAACGATTTTGTTTCTCCAAAAGGGACCACGAGCTCATGTCCAAAGTCTATTAGTTTTGATCGTCGGCTCGTTTGACATTGAACTAGGTCTAAAAAACCACAAAACTAGCTAGCAATTTTTTTTGCAAAAATCCCCGGCAAAACGTTGTCGAGGACGAGAAGTTTTGGTGGTTTTTTTCATCCCGCAAAAGGTAGGTTGCAACGAGCCTCAAAACTCGACCGACATTTTTCCTACGGGTTTTGTAACGCTCATACCGCTCTAGGAATTCCCATGCCGTGCGAGTAGCATCATCTCGAAAAACATAAAATGTGTATTTGGAAGGCCTAAATGATGTTTTTTCTCCAAAAGGGACCCCGAGCTCATGTCCAAAGTCTATTAGTCTTGATCATCAACTCGTTTGGTATTGAAATGGGTCTAAAACAACAAAAAACTAGCCGACCATTGTTTTTGCAAAAATCACCGACAAAACGTTGTCGAGGACGAGAAGTTTTGGTTGTTTTTTTCGTCCTGCAAAAGGTAGGTTGTAAAAGCCTCAAAACTCGACCGACAATTTTCCTATAGGTTTTCTAACGCTCATACCGCTCTAGGAATTCCCATGCCCGGCGTGTAGCATCATGTCGAAAAACATCAAAAGTGTATTTTGAAGGCCTAAACGATGTTTTTCTCCAAAAGGGACCTTGAGCTCATGTCCAAAGGCTATTAGTTTTGATCGTCGGCTCGTTTGGCATTGAACCGAGTCTAAAAAACCACAAAACTAGCTAGCAATTTTTTTACCAAAAATCATCGGCAAAACGTTGTTGAGGACGAGAAGTTTTGGTGGTTTTTTTCGTCCGGAAAAAGGTAGGTTGTAAAAGCCTCAAAACTCGACCGACAATTTTCCAATAGGTTTTGTAATGCTCATACCGCTCTAGGAATTCCCATGCCCGGCGGGTAGCATCATCTCGAAAAACATGAAATGTGTATTTGGAAGGCATAAATGTTGTTTGTTCTCCAAACGGGACCACGAGCTCATGTCCGAAGGCTATTAGTTTTGATCGTCGGCTCGTTTGGCATTGAACTCGGGTCTAAAAAACCACAAAACTAGCAAGCAAATTGTTTTTTCGAAATCACCGACAAAATGTTGTTGAGGACGAGAAGTTTTGGTGGTTTTTTTCTTCCGGAAAAAGGTAGGTTGTAAAAGTCTCAAAACTCGACCGACAATTTTCCTAAAGGATTTGTAACGCTCATACCGCTCTAGGAATTCCCATGCCCGGCAGGTAGCATCATCTCGAAAAACATAAAATGTGTATTTAGAAGGCCTAAATGTTGCTTTTTCTCCAAAAGGGACCCCGAGCTCATGTCCAAAGTCTATTAGTCTTGATCATCAACTCGTTTGGTATTGAAATGGGTCTAAAACAACACAAAACTAGCCGACCATTGTTTTTGCAAAAATCACCGATAAAACGTTGTCGAGGACGAGAAGTTTTGGTTGTTTTTTTCGTCCTACAAAAGGTAGGTTATAAAAGCCTCAAAACTCGACCGACAATTTTCCTATAGGTTTTCTAACGCTCATACCGCTTCAAGAATTTCGATGCCCGACGGTTAGCATCATCTCGAAAAACATCAAATGTGTATTTTGAGGGCCTAAACGATGTTTTTTCTCCGAAAGGGACCACGAGCTCATGTCCAAAGGCCATTAGTTTTGATTGTTTGCTCGTTTGGCATTGAGCTGGTCAAAAAACCCACAAAACTAGGCGAGTAATTTTTTATTGCAAAAATCATCGGCAAAACGTTGTGTCGGACGAGAAGTTTTTGTGGTTTTTTTCTTCCCGCAAAAGGTAGCTTGTAAAAGCCTCAAAACTCGACCGACAATTTTCCTACGAGTTTTGCAATGCTCATACCGCTCTAGGAATTCCCATGCCCGGCGTGTAGCATCATGTCGAAAAACATCAAATGTGTATTTTGAAGGCCTAAACGATGTTTTTTCTCCAAAAGGGACCTTGAGCTCATGTCCAAAGGCTATTAGTTTTGATCGTCGGCTCGTTTGGCATTGAACTCGGGTCTAAAAAACCACAAAACTAGCTAGCAATTTTTTTTGCAAAAATCACCGGAAAACGTTGTCGAGGACGAGAAGTTTTGGTGGTTTTTTTCGTCCTGCAAAAGGTAGGTTGTAAAAGCCTCAAAACTCGACCGACAATTTTCCTATAGGTTTTCTAACGCTCATACCGCTCTAGGAATTCCCATGCCCGGTGGTTAGAATCATCTCGAAAAACATAAAATGTGTATTTTGAGGGCCTAAACGATTTTTTTCTCTAAAAGGGACCTCGAGCTCATGTCCAAAGGCTATTAGCCTTGATCGTCGACTCGTTTGACATTGAACTCGCGTCTAAAAAGCTACAAAACTAGCTAGCAATTTTTTTTGCAAAAATCATCGACAAAACGTTGTCACGGACGAGAAGTTTTGGTGGTTTTTTTCATCCTACAAAAGGTAGGTTGTAAAAGCCTCAAAACTCGACCGACAATTTTCCAATAGGTTTTGTAATGCTCATACCGCTCTAGGAATTCCCATGCCCGGCGGGTAGCATCATCTCGAAAAACATAAAATGTGTATTTGGAAGGCATAAACGATGTTTTTTTCTCCAAAAGGGACCCCGAGCCGATGTCCAAAGGCTATTAGTTTTGATCGTCGGCTCATTTGGCATTGAACTCGGGTCTAAAAAACCACAAAACTAGCCGACAATTTGTTTTTACCAAAATCACCGGCAAAACGTTGTCGAGGATGAGAAGTTTTTGTGGTTTTTTTCGTCCCGCAAAAGGTAGGTCGTAAAAGCCTCAAAACTCGACCGACAATTTTCCTATAGGTTTTCTAACGCTCATACCGCTCTAGGAATTCCCATGCCCGGTGGTTAGCATCATCTCGAAAAACATAAAATGTGTATTTTGAGGGCCTAAACGATTTTTTTCTCCAAAAGGGACCCCGAGCTCATGTCCAAAGGCTATTAGCCTTGATCGTCGGCTCGTTTGACATTGAATTGCGTCTAAAAAGCTACAAAACTAGCTAGCAATTTTTTTTGCAAAAATCATCGACAAAACGTTGTCACGGACGAGAAGTTTTGGTGGTTTTTTTCATCCTACAAAAGGTAGGTTGTAAAAGCCTCAAAACTCGACCGACAATTTTCCTACGGGTTTTGTAACGCTCATACCGCTCTAGGAATTCCCATCCCCGGCGGGTAGCATCATCTCGAAAAACATAAAATGTGTATTTGGAAGGCCTAAACGATGTTTTTTCTCCAACAGGGACCCCGAGCTCATGTCCAAATCCTATTAGTTTTGATCGTCGGCTCGTTTGGCATTGAACTCGGGTCTAAAAAACCACAAAACTAGCTAGCAATTTTTTTACCAAAAATCATCGGTAAAACGTTGTCGAGGATGAGAAGTTTTGGTGATTTTTTTCGTCTTGCAAAAGGTAGGTTCTAAAAGCCTCAAAACTCGACCGACAATTTTCCTATAGCTTTTGTAATGCCGATACCGCTCTAGGAATTCCCATGCCGGCGGGTAGAATCATCTCGAAAAACATAAAATGTGTATTTGGAAGGCCTAAACGATTTTTTTTCTCCAAAAGGGACCCCGAGCTCATGTCCAAAGGCTATTAGTTTTGATAGTCGGCTCGTTTGGTATTGAAATGGGTCTAAAACAACACAAAACTAGCCAGCCATTGTTTTTGCAAAAATCACCGACAAAACGTTGTCGAGGACGAGAAGTTTTGATGGTTTTTTTCGTCTCGCAAAAGGTAGGTTGTAAAAGCCTCAAAACGCAATCGACAATTTTCCTATAGGTTTTCTAACGCTCATATC
This sequence comes from Dovyalis caffra, assembly GCA_963924115.1. Taxonomy (NCBI): domain Eukaryota; kingdom Viridiplantae; phylum Streptophyta; class Magnoliopsida; order Malpighiales; family Salicaceae; genus Dovyalis; species Dovyalis caffra. Next base: position 1,052,060 of record CAWUPB010001180.1, read on the forward strand.
GCTCCAAGAATTCGATGCCCGACGGTTAGCATCATCTCGAAAAACATAAAATGTGTATTTTGAGGGCCTAAATGATGTTTTTTCTCCAAAAGGGACCACGAGCTCATGTCCAAAGGCCATTAGTTTTGATTGTTTGCTCGTTTGGCATTGAGCTGGTCAAAAAACCCACAAAACTAGGCGAGTAATTTTTTATTGCAAAAATCACCAGGCAAAACGTTGTGTCGGACAAGAAGTTTTGGTGGTTTTTTTTCCTGCAAAAGGTAGGTTGTAAAAGCCTCAAAACTCGACCGATAATTTTGCTATCGGTTTTGTAACGCTCATACCGCTCTAGGAATTCCCATGCTCGACGGGTATCATCATGTCGAAAAACATCAAATGTGTATTTGGAAGGCCTAAACGATGTTTTTTCTCCAAAAGGGACCACCGAGCTCATGTCCAAATGCTATTAGTTTTGATCGTCGGCTCGTTTGGCATTGAACCGGGTCTAGAAAACCACAAAACTAGCTAGCAATTTTTTTGCCAAAAATCACCGACAAAACGTTGTCGAGGACGAGAAGTTTTGGTGATTTTTTTCATCCTGCAAAAGGTAGGTTCTAAAAGCCTCAAAACTTGACCGACAATTTTCCTAAAGGTTTTGTAACGCTCATACCGCTCTAGGAATTCCCATGCCGGCGGGTAGCATCATCTCGAAAAACATAAAATGTGTATTTGGAAGGCCTAAACGATGTTTTTTCTCCAAAAGGGACCCCGAGCTCATGTCCAAAGGCTATTAGTTTTGATAGTCGGCTCGTTTGAAATTGAGCTCGGGTCTAAAAAACCACAAAACTAGCTAGCAATTTTTTTTGCAAAAATCATCGGCAAAACGTTGTCGAGGACGGGAAGTTTTGGTGGTTTTTTTCATCCTGCAAAAGGTAGGTTGTAAAAGCCTCAAAACTTGATCGACAATTTTCCTATAGGTTTTCTAACGCTCATACCGCTCTAGGAATTCCCATGCCCGACGTGTAGCATCATGTCGAAAAACATCAAAAGTCTATTTTGAAGGCCTAAACGATGTTTTTTCTCCAAAAGGGACCTTGAGCTCATGTCCAAAGGCTATTAGTTTTGATCGTCGGCTCGTTTGGCATTGAGCCGGGTCTAAAAAACCACAAAACTAGCTAGCAATTTTTTTACCAAAAATCATCGGCAAAACGTTGTCGAGGACGAGAAGTTTTGGTGATTTTTTTCGTCTCGCAAAAGGTAGGATGTAAAAGCCTCAAAACTCGACCGACAATTTTCCTATAGCTTTTGTAATGCTGATACCGCTCTAGGAATTCCCATGCCGGCGGGTAGCATCATCTCGAAAAACATAAAATGTGTATTTGGAAGGCCTAAACGATTTTGTTTCTCCAAAAGGGACCACGAGCTCATGTCCAAAGTCTATTAGTTTTGATCGTCGGCTCGTTTGACATTGAACTAGGTCTAAAAAACCACAAAACTAGCTAGCAATTTTTTTTGCAAAAATCCCCGGCAAAACGTTGTCGAGGACGAGAAGTTTTGGTGGTTTTTTTCATCCCGCAAAAGGTAGGTTGCAACGAGCCTCAAAACTCGGCCGACATTTTTCCTACGGGTTTTGTAACGCTCATACCGCTCTAGGAATTCCCATGCCGGCGAGTAGCATCATCTCGAAAAACATAAAATGTGTATTTGGAAGGCCTAAATGATGTTTTTTCTCCAAAAGGGACCCCGAGCTCATGTCCAAAGTCTATTAGTCTTGATCATCAACTCGTTTGGTATTGAAATGGGTCTAAAACAACAAAAAACTAGCCGACCATTGTTTTTGCAAAAATCACCGACAAAACGTTGTCGAGGACGAGAAGTTTTGGTTGTTTTTTTCGTCCTGCAAAAGGTAGGTTGTAAAAGCCTCAAAACTCGACCGACAATTTTCCTATAGGTTTTCTAACGCTCATACCGCTCTAGGAATTCCCATGCCGGCGTGTAGCATCATGTCGAAAAACATCAAAAGTGTATTTTGAAGGCCTAAACGATGTTTTTTCTCCAAAAGGGACCTTGAGCTCATGTCCAAAGGCTATTAGTTTTGATCGTCGGCTCGTTTGGCATTGAGCCGAGTCTAAAAAACCACAAAACTAGCTAGCAATTTTTTTACCAAAAATCATCGGCAAAACGTTGTTGAGGACGAGAAGTTTTGGTGGTTTTTTTCGTCCGGAAAAAGGTAGGTTGTAAAAGCCTCAAAACTCGACCGACAATTTTCCAATAGGTTTTGTAATGCTCATACCGCTCTAGGAATTCCCATGCCCGGCGGGTAGCATCATCTCGAAAAACATGAAATGTGTATTTGGAAGGCATAAATGTTGTTTGTTCTCCAAACGGGACCACGAGCTCATGTCCGAAGGCTATTAGTTTTGATCGTCGGCTCGTTTGGCATTGAAGCGGGTCTAAAAAACCACAAAACTAGCAAGCAAATTGTTTTTTCAGAAATCACCGACAAAATGTTGTTGAGGACGAGAAGTTTTGGTGGTTTTTTTCTTCGGAAAAAGGTAGGTTGTAAAAGTCTCAAAACTCGATCGACAATTTTCCTAAAGGATTTGTAACGCTCATACCGCTCTAGGAATTCCCATGCCGGCGAGTAGCATCATCTCGAAAAACATAAAATGTGTATTTAGAAGGCCTAAATGTTGTTTTTTCTCCAAAAGGGACCACGAGCTCATGTCCAAAGTCTATTAGTCTTGATCATCAACTCGTTTGGTATTGAAATGGGTCTAAAACAACACAAAACTAGCCGACCATTGTTTTTGCAAAAATCACCGATAAAACGTTGTCGAGGACGAGAAGTTTTGGTTGTTTTTTTCGTCCTACAAAAGGTAGGTTATAAAAGCCTCAAAACTCGACCGACAATTTTCCTATAGGTTTTCTAACGCTCATACCGCTTCAAGAATTTCGATGCCCGACGGTTAGCATCATCTCGAAAAACATCAAATGTGTATTTTGAGGGCCTAAACGATGTTTTTTCTCCGAAAGGGACCCCGAGCTCATGTCCAAAGGCCATTAGTTTTGATTGTTTGCTCGTTTGGCATTGAACTGGTCAAAAAACCCACAAAACTAGGCAGTAATTTTTTATTGCAAAAATCATCGGCAAAACGTTGTGTCGGACGAGAAGTTTTTGTGGTTTTTTTCTTCCTGCAAAAGGTAGCTTGTAAAAGCCTCAAAACTCGACCGACAATTTTCCTACGGGTTTTGCAATGCTCATACCGCTCTAGGAATTCCCATGCCGGCGTGTAGCATCATGTCGAAAAACATCAAATGTGTATTTTGAAGGCCTAAACGATGTTTTTTCTCCAAAAGGGACCTTGAGCTCATGTCCAAAGGCTATTAGTTTTGATCGTCGGCTCGTTTGGCATTGAACTGGGTCTAAAAAACCACAAAACTAGCTAGCAATTTTTTTTGCAAAAATCACCGGGAAAACGTTGTCGAGGACGAGAAGTTTTGGTGGTTTTTTTCGTCCTGCAAAAGGTAGGTTGTAAAAGCCTCAAAACTCGACCGACAATTTTCCTATAGGTTTTCTAACGCTCATACCGCTCTAGGAATTCCCATGCCGGTGGTTAGAATCATCTCGAAAAACATAAAATGTGTATTTTGAGGGCCTAAACGATTTTTTTCTCTAAAAGGGACCTTGAGCTCATGTCCAAAGGCTATTAGCCTTGATCGTCGGCTCGTTTGACATTGAACTCGCGTCTAAAAAGCTACAAAACTAGCTAGCAATTTTTTTTGCAAAAATCATCGACAAAACGTTGTCACGGACGAGAAGTTTTGGTGGTTTTTTTCATCCTACAAAAGGTAGGTTGTAAAAGCCTCAAAACTCGACCGACAATTTTCCAATAGGTTTTGTAATGCTCATACCGCTCTAGGAATTCCCATGCCCGGCGGGTAGCATCATCTCGAAAAACATAAAATGTGTATTTGGAAGGCATAAACGATGTTTTTTTCTCCAAAAGGGACCACGAGCTGATGTCCAAAGGCTATTAGTTTTGATCGTCGGCTCATTTGGCATTGAACTCGGGTCTAAAAAACCACAAAACTAGCCAGCAATTTGTTTTTACCAAAATCACCGGCAAAACGTTGTCGAGGATGAGAAGTTTTTGTGGTTTTTTCGTCCTGCAAAAGGTAGGTCGTAAAAGCCTCAAAACTCGACCGACAATTTTCCTATAGGTTTTCTAACGCTCATACCGCTCTAGGAATTCCCATGCCCGGTGGTTAGCATCATCTCGAAAAACATAAAATGTGTATTTTGAGGGCCTAAACGATTTTTTTCTCCAAAAGGGACCCCGAGCTCATGTCCAAAGGCTATTAGCCTTGATCGTCGGCTCGTTTGACATTGAATTGCGTCTAAAAAGCTACAAAACTAGCTAGCAATTTTTTTTGCAAAAATCATCGACAAAACGTTGTCACGGACGAGAAGTTTTGGTGGTTTTTTTCATCCTACAAAAGGTAGGTTGTAAAAGCCTCAAAACTCGACCGACAATTTTCCTACGGGTTTTGTAACGCTCATACCGCTCTAGGAATTCCCATCCACGGCGGGTAGCATCATCTCGAAAAACATAAAATGTGTATTTGGAAGGCCTAAACGATGTTTTTTCTCCAACAGGGACCCCGAGCTCATGTCCAAATCCTATTAGTTTTGATCGTCGGCTCGTTTGGCATTGAGCTGGGTCTAAAAAACCACAAAACTAGCTAGCAATTTTTTTACCAAAAATCATCGGTAAAACGTTGTCGAGGATGAGAAGTTTTGGTGATTTTTTTCGTCTTGCAAAAGGTAGGTTCTAAAAGCCTCAAAACTCGACCGACAATTTTCCTATAGCTTTTGTAATGCCGATACCGCTCTAGGAATTCCCATGCCGGCGGGTAGAATCATCTCGAAAAACATAAAATGTGTATTTGGAAGGCCTAAACGATTTTTTTCTCCAAAAGGGACCCCGAGCTCATGTCCAAAGGCTATTAGTTTTGATAGTCGGCTCGTTTGGTATTGAAATGGGTCTAAAACAACACAAAACTAGCCGGCCATTGTTTTTGCAAAAATCACCGACAAAACGTTGTCGAGGACGAGAAGTTTTGATGGTTTTTTTCGTCCTGCAAAAGGTAGGTTGTAAAAGCCTCAAAACGCAACTGACAATTTTCCTATAGGTTTTCTAACGCTCATATCGCTCCAAGAATTCGATGCCCGACGGTTAGCATCATCTCGAAAAACATAAAATGTGTATTTTGAGGGCCTAAATGATGTTTTTTCTCCAAAAGGGACCACGAGCTCATGTCCAAAGGCCATTAGTTTTGATTGTTTGCTCGTTTGGCATTGAGCTGGTCAAAAAACCCACAAAACTAGGCGGTAATTTTTTATTGCAAAAATCACCGGCAAAACGTTGTGTCGGACAAGAAGTTTTGGTGGTTTTTTTCTCCGCAAAAGGTAGGTTGTAAAAGCCTCAAAACTCGACCGATAATTTTGCTATCGGTTTTGTAACGCTCATACCGCTCTAGGAATTCCCATGCTCGACGGGTATCATCATGTCGAAAAACATCAAATGTGTATTTGGAAGGCCTAAACGATGTTTTTTCTCCAAAAGGGACCACGAGCTCATGTCCAAATGCTATTAGTTTTGATCGTCGGCTCGTTTGGCATTGAGCTGGGTCTAGAAAACCACAAAACTAGCTAGCAATTTTTTTGCCAAAAATCACCGACAAAACGTTGTCGAGGACGAGAAGTTTTGGTGATTTTTTTCATCCTGCAAAAGGTAGGTTCTAAAAGCCTCAAAACTTGGTCGACAATTTTCCTAAAGGTTTTGTAACGCTCATACCGCTCTAGGAATTCCCATGCCGGCGGGTAGCATCATCTCGAAAAACATAAAATGTGTATTTGGAAGGCCTAAACGATGTTTTTTCTCCAAAAGGGACCACGAGCTCATGTCCAAAGGCTATTAGTTTTGATAGTCGGCTCGTTTGAAATTGAGCTGGGTCTAAAAAACCACAAAACTAGCTAGCAATATTTTTTGCAAAAATCATCGGCAAAACGTTGTCGAGGACGGGAAGTTTTGGTGGTTTTTTTCATCCTGCAAAAGGTAGGTTGGAACGGCCTCAAAACTCGGCCCGACAATTTTCCTACGGGTTTTGTAACGCTCATACCGCTCTAGGAATTCCCATGCCGGCGGGTATCATCATCTCGAAAAACATAAAATGTGTATTTGGAAGGCCTAAACGATTTTTTTTCTCCAAAAGGGACCACGAGCTCATGTCCAAAGTCTATTAGTTTTGATCATCGGCTCGTTTGGTATTGAAATGGGTCTAAAACAACACAAAACTAGCCGGCCATTGTTTTTGCAAAAATCACCGACAAAACGTTGTCGAGGACGAGAAGTTTTGATGGTTTTTTTCGTCTCGCAAAAGGTAGGTTGTAAAAGCCTCAAAACGCAATCGACAATTTTCCTATAGGTTTTCTAACGCTCATATCGCTCCAAGAATTCGATGCCCGACGGTTAGCATCATCTCGAAAAACATAAAATGTGTATTTTGAGGGCCTAAATGATGTTTTTTCTCCAAAAGGGACCACGAGCTCATGTCCAAAGGCCATTAGTTTTGATTGTTTGCTCGTTTGGCATTGAGCTGGTCAAAAAACCCACAAAACTAGGCGGTAATTTTTTATTGCAAAAATCACCGGCAAAACGTTGTGTCGGACAAGAAGTTTTGGTGGTTTTTTTTCTGCAAAAGGTAGGTTGTAAAAGCCTCAAAACTCGACTCGATAATTTTGCTATCGGTTTTGTAACGCTCATACCGCTCTAGGAATTCCCATGCTCGACGGGTATCATCATGTCGAAAAACATCAAATGTGTATTTGGAAGGCCTAAACGATGTTTTTTCTCCAAAAGGGACCACGAGCTCATGTCCAAATGCTATTAGTTTTGATCGTCGGCTCGTTTGGCATTGAGCTGGGTCTAGAAAACCACAAAACTAGCTAGCAATTTTTTTGCCAAAAATCACCAGACAAAACGTTGTCGAGGACGAGAAGTTTTGGTGATTTTTTTCATCTCGCAAAAGGTAGGTTCTAAAAGCCTCAAAACTTGACTGACAATTTTCCTAAAGGTTTTGTAACGCTCATACCGCTCTAGGAATTCCCATGCCGGCGGGTAGCATCATCTCGAAAAACATAAAATGTGTATTTGGAAGGCCTAAACGATGTTTTTTCTCCAAAAGGGACCACGAGCTCATGTCCAAAGGCTATTAGTTTTGATAGTCGGCTCGTTTGAAATTGAACTGGGTCTAAAAAACCACAAAACTAGCTAGCAATATTTTTTGCAAAAATCATCGGCAAAACGTTGTCGAGGACGGGAAGTTTTGGTGGTTTTTTTCATCCTGCAAAAGGTAGGTTGGAACGACCTCAAAACTCGGCCGACAATTTTCCTACGGGTTTTGTAACGCTCATACCGCTCTAGGAATTCCCATGCCGGCGGGTATCATCATCTCGAAAAACATAAAATGTGTATTTGGAAGGCCTAAACGATTTTTTTTCTCCAAAAGGGACCACGAGCTCATGTCCAAAGTCTATTAGTTTTGATCATCGGCTCGTTTGGTATTGAAATGGGTCTAAAACAACACAAAACTAGCCGGCCATTGTTTTTGCAAAAATCACCGAGCAAAACGTTGTCGAGGACGAGAAGTTTTGATGGTTTTTTTCGTCTGCAAAAGGTAGGTTGTAAAAGCCTCAAAACGCAACCGACAATTTTCCTATAGGTTTTCTAACGCTCATATCGCTCCAAGAATTCGATGCCCGACGGTTAGCATCATCTCGAAAAACATAAAATGTGTATTTTGAGGGCCTAAATGATGTTTTTTCTCCAAAAGGGACCACGAGCTCATGTCCAAAGGCCATTAGTTTTGATTGTTTGCTCGTTTGGTATTGAGCTGGTCAAAAAACCCACAAAACTAGGCGGTAATTTTTTATTGCAAAAATCACCGGCAAAACGTTGTGTCGGACAAGAAGTTTTGGTGGTTTTTTTTCTGCAAAAGGTAGGTTGTAAAAGCCTCAAAACTCGGCTCGATAATTTTCCTATCGGTTTTGTAACGCTCATACCGCTCTAGGAATTCCCATGCTCGACGGGTATCATCATGTCGAAAAACATCAAATGTGTATTTGGAAGGCCTAAACGATGTTTTTTCTCCAAAAGGGACCACGAGCGCATGTCCAAATGCTATTAGTTTTGATCGTCGGCTCGTTTGGCATTGAGCTGGGTCTAAAAAACCACAAAACTAGCTAGCAATTTTTTTGCCAAAAATCACCAGACAAAACGTTGTCGAGGACGAGAAGTTTTGGTGATTTTTTTCATCTGCAAAAGGTAGGTTCTAAAAGCCTCAAAACTTGGTGACAATTTTCCTAAAGGTTTTGTAACGCTCATACCGCTCTAGGAATTCCCATGCCGGCGGGTAGCATTATCTCGAAAAACATAAAATGTGTATTTGGAAGGCCTAAACGATGTTTTTTCTCCAAAAGGGACCACGAGCTCATGTCCAAAGGCTATTAGTTTTGATAGTCGGCTCGTTTGAAATTGAGCTGGGTCTAAAAAACCACAAAACTAGCTAGCAATTTTTTTTGCAAAAATCATCGGCAAAACGTTGTCGAGGACGGGAAGTTTTGGTGGTTTTTTCATCCTGCAAAAGGTAGGTTGGAACGGCCTCAAAACTCGGCCGACAATTTTCCTACGGGTTTTGTAACGCTCATACCGCTCTAGGAATTCCCATGCCGGCGGGTATCATCATCTCGAAAAACATAAAATGTGTATTTGGAAGGCCTAAACGATTTTTTTCTCCAAAAGGGACCTTGAGCTCATGTCCAAAGTCTATTAGTTTTGATCATCGGCTCGTTTGGTATTGAAATGGGTCTAAAACAACACAAAACTAGCCGGCCATTGTTTTTGCAAAAATCACCGACAAAACGTTGTCGAGGACGAGAAGTTTTGATGGTTTTTTTCGTCTGCAAAAGGTAGGTTGTAAAAGCCTCAAAACGCAGCTGACAATTTTCCTATAGGTTTTCTAACGCTCATATCGCTCCAAGAATTCGATGCCGACGGTTAGCATCATCTCGAAAAACATAAAATGTGTATTTTGAGGGCCTAAATGATGTTTTTTCTCCAAAAGGGACCACGAGCTCATGTCCAAAGGCCATTAGTTTTGATTGTTTGCTCGTTTGGCATTGAGCTGGTCAAAAAACCCACAAAACTAGGCGGTAATTTTTTATTGCAAAAATCACCGGCAAAACGTTGTGTCGGACAAGAAGTTTTGGTGGTTTTTTTTCTGCAAAAGGTAGGTTGTAAAAGCCTCAAAACTCGATCGATAATTTTCCTATCGGTTTTGTAACGCTCATACCGCTCTAGGAATTCCCATGCTCGACGGGTATCATCATGTCGAAAAACATCAAATGTGTATTTGGAAGGCCTAAACGATGTTTTTTCTCCAAAAGGGACCACGAGCTCATGTCCAAATGCTATTAGTTTTGATCGTCGGCTCGTTTGGCATTGAGCTGGGTCTAAAAAACCACAAAACTAGCTAGCAATTTTTTTGCCAAAAATCACCGACAAAACGTTGTCGAGGACGAGAAGTTTTGGTGATTTTTTTCATCCTGCAAAAGGTAGGTTCTAAAAGCCTCAAAACTTGGTGACAATTTTCCTAAAGGTTTTGTAACGCTCATACCGCTCTAGGAATTCCCATGCCGGCGGGTAGCATCATCTCGAAAAACATAAAATGTGTATTTGGAAGGCCTAAACGATGTTTTTTCTCCAAAAGGGACCACGAGCTCATGTCCAAAGGCTATTAGTTTTGATAGTCGGCTCGTTTGAAATTGAGCTGGGTCTAAAAAACCACAAAACTAGCTAGCAATATTTTTTGCAAAAATCATCGGCAAAACGTTGTCGAGGACGGGAAGTTTTGGTGGTTTTTTTCATCCTGCAAAAGGTAGGTTGGAACGACCTCAAAACTCGGCCCGACAATTTTCCTACGGGTTTTGTAACGCTCATACCGCTCTAGGAATTCCCATGCCGGCGGGTATCATCATCTCGAAAAACATAAAATGTGTATTTGGAAGGCCTAAACGATTTTTTTCTCCAAAAGGGACCTTGAGCTCATGTCCAAAGTCTATTAGTTTTGATCATCGGCTCGTTTGGTATTGAAATGGGTCTAAAACAACACAAAACTAGCCGGCCATTGTTTTTGCAAAAATCACCAGACAAAACGTTGTCGAGGACGAGAAGTTTTGATGGTTTTTTTCGTCTGCAAAAGGTAGGTTGTAAAAGCCTCAAAACGCAAGCTGACAATTTTCCTATAGGTTTTCTAACGCTCATATCGCTCCAAGAATTCGATGCCGACGGTTAGCATCATCTCGAAAAACATAAAATGTGTATTTTGAGGGCCTAAATGATGTTTTTTCTCCAAAAGGGACCACGAGCTCATGTCCAAAGGCCATTAGTTTTGATTGTTTGCTCGTTTGGCATTGAGCTGGTCAAAAAACCCACAAAACTAGGCGGTAATTTTTTATTGCAAAAATCACCGGCAAAACGTTGTGTCGGACAAGAAGTTTTGGTGGTTTTTTTTCTGCAAAAGGTAGGTTGTAAAAGCCTCAAAACTCGGCCGATAATTTTCCTATCGGTTTTGTAACGCTCATACCGCTCTAGGAATTCCCATGCTCGACGGGTATCATCATGTCGAAAAACATCAAATGTGTATTTGGAAGGCCTAAACGATGTTTTTTCTCCAAAAGGGACCACGAGCTCATGTCCAAATGCTATTAGTTTTGATCGTCGGCTCGTTTGGCATTGAGCTGGGTCTAAAAAACCACAAAACTAGCTAGCAATTTTTTTGCCAAAAATCACCAGACAAAACGTTGTCGAGGACGAGAAGTTTTGGTGATTTTTTTCATCCTGCAAAAGGTAGGTTCTAAAAGCCTCAAAACTTGGTGACAATTTTCCTAAAGGTTTTGTAACGCTCATACCGCTCTAGGAATTCCCATGCCGGCGGGTAGCATCATCTCGAAAAACATAAAATGTGTATTTGGAAGGCCTAAACGATGTTTTTTCTCCAAAAGGGACCACGAGCTCATGTCCAAAGGCTATTAGTTTTGATAGTCGGCTCGTTTGAAATTGAGCTGGGTCTAAAAAACCACAAAACTAGCTAGCAATATTTTTTGCAAAAATCATCGGCAAAACGTTGTCGAGGACGGGAAGTTTTGGTGGTTTTTTTCATCCTGCAAAAGGTAGGTTGGAACGGCCTCAAAACTCGGCCGACAATTTTCCTACGGGTTTTGTAACGCTCATACCGCTCTAGGAATTCCCATGCCGGCGGGTATCATCATCTCGAAAAACATAAAATGTGTATTTGGAAGGCCTAAACGATTTTTTTCTCCAAAAGGGACCTTGAGCTCATGTCCAAAGTCTATTAGTTTTGATCATCGGCTCGTTTGGTATTGAAATGGGTCTAAAACAACACAAAACTAGCCGGCCATTGTTTTTGCAAAAATCACCGACAAAACGTTGTCGAGGACGAGAAGTTTTGATGGTTTTTTTCGTCTCGCAAAAGGTAGGTTGTAAAAGCCTCAAAACGCAACTGACAATTTTCCTATAGGTTTTCTAACACTCATATCGCTCCAAGAATTCGATGCCCGACGGTTAGCATCATCTCGAAAAACATAAAATGTGTATTTTGAGGGCCTAAATGATGTTTTTTCTCCAAAAGGGACCACGAGCTCATGTCCAAAGGCCATTAGTTTTGATTGTTTGCTCGTTTGGCATTGAGCCGGTCAAAAAACCCACAAAACTAGGCGGTAATTTTTTATTGCAAAAATCACCGGCAAAACGTTGTGTCGGACAAGAAGTTTTGGTGGTTTTTTTTCTGCAAAAGGTAGGTTGTAAAAGCCTCAAAACTCGGCCGATAATTTTCCTATCGGTTTTGTAACGCTCATACCGCTCTAGGAATTCCCATGCTCGACGGGTATCATCATGTCGAAAAACATCAAATGTGTATTTGGAAGGCCTAAACGATGTTTTTTCTCCAAAAGGGACCACGAGCTCATGTCCAAATGCTATTAGTTTTGATCGTCGGCTCGTTTGGCATTGAGCTGGGTCTAAAAAACCACAAAACTAGCTAGCAATTTTTTTGCCAAAAATCACCGACAAAACGTTGTCGAGGACGAGAAGTTTTGGTGATTTTTTTCATCCTGCAAAAGGTAGGTTCTAAAAGCCTCAAAACTTGATCGACAATTTTCCTAAAGGTTTTGTAACGCTCATACCGCTCTAGGAATTCCCATGCCGGCGGGTAGCATCATCTCGAAAAACATAAAATGTGTATTTGGAAGGCCTAAACGATGTTTTTTCTCCAAAAGGGACCACGAGCTCATGTCCAAAGGCTATTAGTTTTGATAGTCGGCTCGTTTGAAATTGAACTGGGTCTAAAAAACCACAAAACTAGCTAGCAATATTTTTTGCAAAAATCATCGGGAAAACGTTGTCGAGGACGGGAAGTTTTGGTGGTTTTTTTCATCCTGCAAAAGGTAGGTTGTAAAAGCCTCAAAACTCGGCCGATAATTTTCCTATCGGTTTTGTAACGCTCATACCGCTCTAGGAATTCCCATGCTCGACGGGTATCATCATGTCGAAAAACATCAAATGTGTATTTGGAAGGCCTAAACGATGTTTTTTCTCCAAAAGGGACCACGAGCGCATGTCCAAATGCTATTAGTTTTGATCGTCGGCTCGTTTGGCATTGAACTGGGTCTAAAAAACCACAAAACTAGCTAGCAATTTTTTTGCCAAAAATCACCGACAAAACGTTGTCGAGGACGAGAAGTTTTGGTGATTTTTTTCATCCTGCAAAAGGTAGGTTCTAAAAGCCTCAAAACTTGACTGACAATTTTCCTAAAGGTTTTGTAACGCTCATACCGCTCTAGGAATTCCCATGCCGGCGGGTAGCATCATCTCGAAAAACATAAAATGTGTATTTGGAAGGCCTAAACGATGTTTTTTCTCCAAAAGGGACCACGAGCTCATGTCCAAAGGCTATTAGTTTTGATAGTCGGCTCGTTTGAAATTGAGCTGGGTCTAAAAAACCACAAAACTAGCTAGCAATTTTTTTTGCAAAAATCATCGGCAAAACGTTGTCGAGGACGGGAAGTTTTGGTGGTTTTTTTCATCCTGCAAAAGGTAGGTTGGAACGAGCCTCAAAACTCGGCCGACAATTTTCCTACGGGTTTTGTAACGCTCATACCGCTCTAGGAATTCCCATGCTCGGCGGGTATCATCATCTCG
>CAWUPB010001181.1:0-63662 GCA_963924115.1 Dovyalis caffra
GCCTCGACCGTGAGCCGAGGTAGATTTTTGCTCAAAAATGGTCGTTCAAGTTTTGAGCAAATTTTTACTCGGTTTGATGCCAAATGAGCCAACGATAAAAACTCATTGTCTTTGGCCATGACCTCGGTGCGATTTTTGCCGGAAAATGACGTTTAGGCTCGAAAAAAACACTTTTTAAGTTTTTGGAGATGAGGGGTGCCTGCGAGCTTTTGAGTTCCCGGAAGAGTGGGTGTGAACGAGCGTGGTAAAATCTATAGGAAAACTGTAAGCCCGAGTTTGAGGTCTTGGGGACCTACCTAATGGAAAAGTGACAACCATCGAGACTCATCGGCCTCGACCGTGAGCCGACGTAGATTTTGGCTCAAAAATGGTGGTCCAAGTTTTGAGCAAATTTTTACTCGGTTCGATGCCAAACGAGCCAACGATAAAAACTCATTGCCTTTGGCCATGACCTCGGGGTGCTTTTTTTCTAAAAAACGACGTTTAGGCTCAAAAAATACACTTATTAAGTTTTTGGAGATGAGAGGCGCCTTTGACCATTCGAGTTCCTAGAAGAGTGGGTGTGAACGAGCGCGAAAAAATCTATAGGAAAACTGTAAGCCCAAGCTTGAGGTTTTGGGGACCTACCTCATGGAAAAAGTGACAACCGTCGAGACTCATCGGCCTCGACCGTGAGCCGAGGTAGATTTTGGCTCAAAAATGGTCGTCCAAGTTTTGAGCAAATTTTTACTCGCTCGATGCCAAACGAGCCAACGATAAAAACTCATTGCCTTTGGCCATGACCTCGGGTGATTTTTGCCAAAAAATGACGTTTAGGCTCGAAAAAAACACTTTTTAAGTTTTTGGAGATGAGGGGTGCCTGCGAGCATTTGAGTTCCCGGAAGAGTGGGTGTGAACGAGCGTGGTAAAATCTATAGGAAACTTATAAGCTCCGAGTTTGAGGTTTTAGGGACCTACCTTATGGAAAAAGCGACAACCGTCAACGACTCATCGTCCTCGACTGTGAGCCGAGGTAGATTTTGGCTCAAAAATGGTCATCCAAGTTTTGAGCAAATTTTTACTCGGTTCGATGCCAAACGAGCCAATGATAAAAACTCATTGCCTTTGCCCATGACCTCGGGGTGATTTTTTTCCAAAAAATGACGTTTAGGCTCGAAAAATACACTTTTTATGTTTTTGGAGATGAGGGGCGCCTGTGACCATTCGAGTTCCCGGAAGAGTGGGTGTGAACGAGCGTGAAAAAATCTATAGGAAAACCGTAAGCCCAGTTTGAGGTCTTGGGGACCTACCTCATGGAAAAGTGACAACCATCGAGACTCATCGGCCTCGACCGTGAGCCGACGTAGATTTTGGCTCAAAAATGGTCGTCCAAGTTTTGAGCAAATTTTTACTCGGTTCGATGCCAAACGAGCCAATGATAAAAACTCATTACCTTAGGCCATGACCTCGGGTGATTTTTGCCAAAAAATGACGTTTAGGCTCGAAAAAACACTTTTTAAGTTTTTGGAGATGACGGGCGCCTGCGAGCATTCGAGTTCCCGAAAGAGTGGGTGCGAACGAGTGCAAAAAAATCTATAGCAAAACTATAAGCCTAGTTTGAGGTTTTGGGGACCTACCTCATGGCAAAAGTGACAACCGTCGAGACTCATCGGCCTCGACCGTGACGCCGAGGTAGATTTTGGCTCAACAAATGCTCGTCCATGTTTTGAGCAAATTTTTACTCGGTTCGATGCCAAACGAGCCAACGATAAAAACTCATTACCTTAGGCCATGACCTCGTCGTGATTTTTGCCAAAAAATGGCGTTTAGGCTAGAAAAAACACTTTTTATGTTTTTTGAGATGAGGGGTGCCTGCGAGCATTCGAGTTCCCGGAAGAGTGGGTGTGAACGAGCATGATAAAATCTATAGGAAACTTGTAAGCCCTAGTTTGAGGTTTTAGGGACCTACCTCGTGGAAAAAGCGACAACCGTCGAGACTCATCGTCCTCGACTTTGAGCCGAGGTAGATTTTGGCTCAAAAATGGTAGTCCAAGTTTTGATCAAATTTTTACTCGCTTCGATGCCAAACGAGCCAACGATAAAAACTCATTGTCTTTGGCCATGACCTCGGGGCGATTTTGCGAAAAAATGACGTTTAGGCTCGAAAAAAACACTTTTTAAGTTTTTGGAGATGAGGGGTGCCTGCGAGTTTTCAAATTCCCGGAAGAGTGAGTGTGAATGAGCGTGATAAAATCTATAGGAAACTTATAAGCCCCGGTTTGAGGTTTTAGGGACCTACCTCATGGAAAAAGTGACAACCGTCAACGCTCATCGTCCTCGACTTGAGCCGAGGTAGATTTTGGCTCAAAAATGGTCGTCCAAGTTTTGAGCAAATTTTTACTCGGCTCGATGCCAAACGAGCCAATGATAAAAACTCATTGCCTTTGCCCATGACCTCGGGGTGATTTTTTCCAAAAAATGACATTTAGGCTCAAAAAATACAATTTTTAAGTTTTTGGAGATGAGGGATGCCGGCGAGCATTCGAGTTCTTGAAAGAGTTGGTGTGAACGAGCGCGAAAAAATCTATAGGAAAACTATAAGCCCGAGCTTGAGGTTTTGGGGACCTACCTCATGGCAAAAGTGACAACCGTCGAGACTCATCGGCCTCGACCGTGACGCCGAGGTAGATTTTGGCTCAACAAATGCTCGTCCAAGTTTTGAGCAAATTTTTACTCGCTTCGATGCCAAACGAGCCAACGATAAAAACTCATTACCTTAGGCCATGACCTCGGCGTGATTTTTACCAAAAAATGACGTTTAGGCTCGAAAAAAACACTTTTTATGTTTTTGGGTATGAGGGGCGCCCGCGAGCATTCGAGTTCCCGGAAGAGTAGGTGTGAACGAGCACGAAAAAATCTAAAGGAAAACTATAAGCCCGAGCTTTGAGGTTTTGGGGACCTACCTCATGGCAAAAGTGACAACCATCGAGACTCATCGGCCTCGACCGTGAGTTGAGGTAGATTTTAGCTCAAAAATGGTCATCCAAGTTTTGAGCAAATTTTTACTCGGTTCGATGCGAAACAAGCCAACGATAAAAACTCATTGCCATAGGCCATGACCTCGGGGTGATTTTTGCCAAAAAATGACGTTTAGGCTAAAAAAAAACACTTTTTAAGTTTTTGGAGATGACGGGCGCTTGCGAGCATTCGACTTCCCGGAAGAGTGGGTGTGAACGAGCGCGAAAAAATCTATAGGAAAACTATAAGCCCCAGCTTGAGACTTTGGGGACCTACCTCATGGCAAAAGCGACAACCGTCAAAACTCATCGTCCTCGACCGTGAGCCGAGGTAGATTTTGGCTCAAAAATGGTAGTCCAAGTTTTGAGCAAATTTTTACTCGGTTTGATGCCAAACGAGCCAACGATAAAAACTCATGGCCATAGGCCATGACCTCGGGGTGATTTTTGCCAAAAAATGACGTGTAGGCTCGAACAAAACACTTTTTAAGTTTTTGGAGATGACGGGCGCCTGCGAGCATTTGAGTTCCTATAAGAGCGGGTGTGAACGAGAGCAAAAAAATCTATGGGAAAACTATAGGCCCAGTTTAAGGTTTTGGGGACCTACCTCATGGCAAAAGTGATAACCGTCGAGACTCATCGGCCTCGACCGTGAGTTGAGGTAGATTTTAGCTCAAAAATGGTCATCTAAGTTTTGAGCAAATTTTTACTCGGTTTGATGCCAAACGAGCTAACGATAAAAACTCATGGCCATAGGCCATGACCTCGGGGTGATTTTTGCCAAAAAATGACGTTTAGGCTCGAAAAAAACACTTTTTAAGTTTTTGGAGATGAGCGGCGCTCGCGAGCATTCGAGTTCCTGGAAGAGTGGGTGTGAACGAGTGCGAAAAAATCTATAGGAAAACTATAAGCCCCGAGTTTGAGGTTTTAGGGACCTACCTCATGGCAAAAGTGACAACCGTCGAGACTCATCGGCCTCGACCGTGAGCCGAGGTAGATTTTCGCTCAAAAATGGTCATCCAAGTTTTGAGCAACCTTTTACTCGCATTCGATGCCAAACGAGCCAATGATAAAAACTCATCGCCTTTGGCCATGACCTCGGGGTGATTTTTGCCAAAAAATGACGTTTAGGCTTGAAAAATACACTTTTTATGTTTTTGGAGATAAGGGATGCCTGCGACCATTCGAGTTCCCGAAAGAGTAGGTGTGAACGAGCGCGAAAAAATCTATAGGAAAACTATAAGCCCGAGCTTGAGGTTTTGGGGACCTACCTCATGGCAAAGGTGACAACCGTCGAGACTCATCGGCCTCGACCGTGAGCCGAGGTAGATTTTGGCTCAACAAATGGTCGTCTAAGTTTTGAGCAAATTTTTACTCGCTTCGATGCCAAACGAGGCAACGATAAAAACTCATTGCCTTCGGCCATGACCTCGGGGTGATTTTTGCCAAAAAATGACGTTTAGCCTCGAAAAATACACTTTTTATGTTTTTGGAGATGAGGGGTGCCTGCGAGCATTCGAGTTCCCGGAAGAGTAGGTGTGAACGAGCGTGATAAAATCTATAGGAAACTTATAAGCCCCAGTTTGAGGTTTTAGGGACCTACCTCATGGCAAAAGCGATAACCGTCAAGACTCATCGTCCTCGACTTTGAGCCGAGGTAGATTTTGGCTCAAAAATGGTCGTCTAAGTTTTGAGCAAATTGTTTGCTCGCTCGATGCCAAACGAGCCAACGATAAAAACTCATTGCCTTTGGCCATGACCTCGCGGTGATTTTTTGCTAAAAAATGACGTTTAGGCTCGAAAAATACACTTATTAAGTTTTTGGAGATGAGAGGCGCCCGCGACCATTCGAGTTCCCGGAAGAGTGGGTGTGAACGAGCGCGAAAAAATCTATAGGAAAACTGTAAGCCCAGCTTTGAGGTTTTGGGGACCTACCTCATGGCAAAAGTGACAACCGTCGAGACTCATCGGCCTCGACCGTGAGCCGAGGTAGATTTTGGCTCAAAAATGGTCGTCTAAGTTTTGAGCAAATTTTTACTCGCTTCGATGCCAAACGAGGCAACGATAAAAACTCATTGCCTTTGGCCATGACCTCGGGGTGATTTTTGCCAAAAAATGACGTTTAGGCTCGAAAAAAACACTTTTTAAGTTTTTGGAGATGAGGGGTGCCTGCGAGCATTCGAGTTCCCGGAAGAGTGGGTGTGAACGAGAGTGATAAAATCTATAGGAAACTTATAAGCCCCGAGTTTGAGGTTTTAGGGACCTACCTCATGGAAAAAGCGACAACCGTCAACGCTCATCGTCCTCGACTTGAGCCGAGGTAGATTTTGGCTCAAAAACGGTCGTCCAAGTTTTGAGCAAATTTTTACTCGGCTCGATGCCAAACGAGCCAATGATAAAAACTCATTGCCTTTGCCCATGACCTCGGGGTAATTTTCTTCCAAAAAATGACGTTTAGGCTCGAAAAATACACTTATTAAGTTTTTGGAGATGAGGGTCGCCGGTGACCATTCGAGTTCCCGGAAGAGTGGGTGTGAACGAGCGCAAAAAAATCTATAGGAAAACCGTAAGCCGAGTTTAAGGTTTTGGGGACCTACCTCATGACAAAAGTGACAACCGTCGAGACTCATCGGCCTCGATTGTGAGCCGAGGTAGATTTTGGCTCAAAAATAGTCGTCCAAGTTTTGAGCAAATTTTTACTCGGTTCGATGCCAAACGAGCCAACGATAAAAACTCATTACCTTAGGCCATGACCTCGGGGTGATTTTTTTCAAAAAATGATGTTTAGGCTCGAAAAAAACACTTTTTAAGTTTTTGGAGATGAGGGGCGCCTACGAGTATTCGAGTTCTTGGAAGAGTAGGTGTGGACGAGCACGAAAAAATCTATAGGAAAACTATAAGCCCGAGTTGAGGTTTTGGGGACCTACCTCATGGCAAAAGTGACAACCATCGAGACTCATCGGCCTCGACTCGTGAGTTGAGGTAGATTTTAGCTCAAAAATGATCATCCAAGTTTTGAGCAAATTTTTACTCGGTTCGATGCGAAACGAGCCAACGATAAAAACTCATTGCCTTAGGCCATGACCTCGGGGTGATTTTGGCCAAAAAATGACGTTTAGGCTTGAAAAAAACACTTTTTATGTTTTTGGAGATGACGGGCGCCTGCGAGCATTTGAGTTTCGTAAGAGTGGGTGTGAACGAGTGCAAAAAAATCTATGGGAAAACTATAAGCCCGAGTTTAAGGTTTTGGGGACCTACCTCATGGCAAAAGTGACAACCGTCGAGACTCATCGGCCTCGACCGTGAGTTGAGGTAGATTTTAGCTCAAAAATAATCATCCAAGTTTTGAGCAAATTTTTACTCGGCTCGATACGAAACGAGCCAACGATAAAACTCATGGCCATAGGCCATGACCTTGGGGTGATTTTTGCCAAAAAATGATGTTTAGGCTCGAAAAATACACTTTTTAAGTTTTTGGAGATAAGGGATGCTCGCGAGCATTCGAGTTCCCGAAAGAGTGGGTGTGAAGGAGCGCGAAAAAATCTATAGAAAAACTATAAGCCCGGTTTGAGGTTTTGGGGACGTACCTCATGGAAAAAGTGACAACCGTCGAGACTCATCGGCCTCGACCGTACGCCGAGGTAGATTTTGGCTAACAAATGGTCATCCAAGTTTTGAGCAAATTTTTACTCAATTCAATGCCAAACGAGCCAACGATAAAAAATCATTCCTTAGGCAATGACCTCGGGGTGATTTTTGCTAAAAATTGACGTTTAGGCTTGAAAAAAACACATTTTAAGTTTTTGGAGATGAGGGGTGCTGCGAGCATTCGAGTTCCTAGAAGAGTGGGTGTGAACGAGTGTGATAAAATCTATAGGAAACTTATAAGCCCCGAGCTTGAGGTTTTAGGGACCTACCTCATGGAAAAAGCGACAACCGTCAAGACTCATCGTCCTCGACCGTGAGCCGAGGTAGATTTTGGCTCAAAAATGGTCGTCCAAGTTTTGAGCAAATTTTTCTCGGCTCGATGCCAAACGAGCCAACGATAAAAAATCATTGCCTTTGGCCATGACCTCGGGGTGATTTTTTTCTAAAAACGACGTTGAGGCTCAAAAAATACACTTATTAAGTTTTTGGAGATGAGAGGCGTCCGTGACCATTCGAGTTCCCGGAAGAGTGGGTGTGAACGAGCGCAAAAAAATTTATAGGAAAACCGTAAGCCCGAGTTTGAGGTTTTGGGGACCTACCTCATGACAAAAGTGACAACCGTCGAGACTAATCGGCCTCGATTGTGAGCCGAGGTACATTTTGGCTCAAAAATGGTCGTCCATGTTTTGAGAAAATTTTTACTCGGTTCGATGCCAAACGAGCCAACGATAAAAACTCATTACCTTAGGCCATGAACTCGGGGTGATTTTTTTTTCCAAAAAATGACGTTTAGGCTCGAAAAAAACACTTTTTAAGTTTTTGGAGATGAGGGGTGCCTGCGAGCATTCGAGTTCCCGGAAGAGTAGGTGTGAGCGAGCGCGAAAAAATCTATAGGAAAACTATAAGCCCTAGTTTGAGGTTTTGGGGACCTACCTCATGGCAAAAGTGACAACCGTCAAGACTCATTGTCCTTGATTATGAGCTGAGGTAGATTTTGGCTCAAAAATTGCCGTCCAAGTTTTGAGAAAATTTTTACTTAGTTCGATACCAAACGAGCCAATGATAAAAACTCATTGCCTTAGGCCATGACCTCGGGGTGATTTTTGCCAAAAAATGACGTTTAGGCTTGAAAAATACACTTTTTAAATTTTTGGAGATGAAGGACGCTCGCGAGCATTCGACTTCCTGGAAGAGTGGGTGTGAACGAGCGTGAAAAAATCAATAGGAAAACTATAAGCCCCGGTTTGAGGTTTTTGGGGACCTACCTCATGGCAAAAGCGACAACTGTCGAGACTCATCGGCCTCGACCGTGACTCGAGGTAGATTTTGGCTCAAAAATGTTCGTCCAAGTTTTGAGCAAATTTTTACTCGGTTCGATGCCAAACGAGCCAACGATAAAAACTCATTGCCTTAGGCAATTACCTCGGGGTGATTTTTGCACAAAAATGACGTTTAGGCTCGAAAAAAACACTTTTTAAGTTTTTGGAGATGAGAGGTGCTCGCGAGCATTTGAGTTCCCGGAAGAGTGGGCATGAACGAGCGTGAAAAAATCTATAGGAAAACTATAAGCCCCGGCTTGTGGTTTTGGGGACCTACCTCATGGAAAAAGTGACAACCGTCGAGACTCATCGGCCTCGACTGCGAGCTAAGGTAGATTTTGGCTAAAAAATGGTCGTCAAGTTTGGATCAAATTTTTACCCGAGTTTGAAGCCAAACGAGCCAACGATAAAAACTCATTGCCTTTGGCCATGACTTCGGGATGAGTTTTGCAAGAAAACAACGTTTAGGCTTGAAAAATACACTTTTTAAGTTTTTGGAGATGAGTGGCGCCTGCGAGCATTCGAGTTCCTGGAAGAGTCGATGTGAACGAGCGAGAAAAAATCTATAGGAAAACCGTAAGCCCGAGTTTGAGGTTTTGGGGACCTACCTCATGATAAAAGTGACAACCGTCGAGACTCATCGGCTCGATTGTGAGCTGAGGTAGATTTTGGCTCAAAAATCGTCGTCCAAGTTTTGAGCAAATTTTTACTCGGTTCGATGCCAAACGAGCCAACGATAAAAACTCATTACCTTGCGCCATGACTTCAGCATGATTTTTTCAAGAAAACTACGTTTAGGCTCAAAAAATACACTTTTTAAGTTTTTGGAGATGAGGGGCGCCTGCGAGCATTCGAGTTCCTGGAAGAGAAGGTGTGAACAAGCGCGAAAAAATCTATAGGAAAACTATAAGCCCTAGTTTGAGGTTTTGGGGACCTACCTCATGGAAAAAGTGACAACCGTCAAGACTCATCGTCCTTGATTATGAGCCGAGGTAGATTTTGGTTCAAAAATGGTCATCCAAGTTTTGAGCAAATTTTTACTTAGTTCGATGCCAAAGGAGCCAATGATAAAAACTCATTGCCTTAGGCCATGACCTCGGGGTGATTTTTACCAAAAAATGAGGTTTAGGCTTGAAAAATACACTTTTTAAATTTTTGGAGATGAAGGACGCCTGCGATCATTCGAGTTCCTGGAAGAGTAGGTGTGAACGAGCGCGAAAAAATCTAAGAAAAACTATAAGCCCGAGTTTGAGGTTTTGGGGACCTACCTCATGGCAAAAGTGACAACCGTCGAGACTCATCGGCCTCAGCTGTGAGCTAAGGTAGATTTTAGCTCAAAAATGGTGGTCCGGGTTTTGAGCAAATTTTTACTCGGTTCGATGCCAAACGAGCCAAAGATAAAAACTCAATATCTTTTCCCATGACCTCGGGGTGATTTTTTTCCAAAAAGCGACGTTTAGGCTCCAAAAATACGCTTTTTAAGTTTTTGGAGATGAGGGGCGCCTACGAGCATTTATGTTCCCGGAAGAGTGGGTGTGAACGAGCGCGAAAAAATCTATAGGAAAACTATAAGCCCCGAGTTTGAGGTTTTTGGGACCTACCTCATGGCAAAAGTGACAACCGTCGAGACTCATCGGCCTCGATTGTGAGTCGAGGTAGATTTTCACTCAAAAATGGTCATCCAAGTTTTGAGCAACCTTTTACTTAGTTTGATGCCAAATGAGCCGATGATAAACACTCATCACCTTTGGCCATGACCTCGGGGTGATTTTTTCAAAAAAATGACGTTTAGGCTCGAAAAATACACTTTTTGAGTTTTTGGAGATGAGGGACGCTTGCGAGCATTCGAGTTCCTGGAGGAGTGGGTGTGAACGAGCGCGAAAAAATCTATAGGAAAACTATAAGCCCGAGTTTTAGGTTTTGGGGATCTACCTCATGGCAAAAGTGACAACCGTCGAGACTCATCGGCCTCGACCGTGAGTCGAGGTAGATTTTGGCTCAAAAATGGTCGTCCAAGTTTTGAGCAAATTTGTACTCGGTTCGATGCCAAACGAGCCAACAATAAAAACTCATTGCCTTGGGCCATGTCCTCGGGGTGATTTTTGCCAAAAAATGACGTTTAGGCTCGAAAAAAACACTTGTTAAGTTTTTGGAGATGAGGGGCGCTTGGAAGCATTTGAGTTCCTGGAAGAGTGGGTGTGAACGAGCGCGAAAAAATCTATAGGAAAACTATAAGCCCCGAGTTTGAGGTTTTGGGGACCTACGTCATGGCACAAGCGACAACCGTCGAGACCGATCGGCCTCGACCGTGAGCCGAGGTAGATTTTCGCTCAAAAATGGTCATCCAAGTTTTGAGCAAATTTTTACTCGGTTCTATGCCAAATGAGCCAACGATAAAAACTTATCGCCTTGGGCCATGACCTCGGGGTGATTTTTACCAAAAAATGACGTTTAGGCTCGAAAAATGCACTTTTTAAGTTTTTAGAGATAAGGGCCGCTGTGAGCATTCGGGTTCCCGGAAGAGTGGGTGTGAACGAGCGTGAAAAAATATATAGCAAAACTCGTAAGCCCAATTTGAGGTTTTGGGGACCTACATCATGGAAAAAGTGACACCGTCGAGACTCATCGGCCTCGACATTGAGCTGAGGTAGATTTTGGCTCAAAAATGGTCGTCCATGTTTTGAGGAAATTTTTACTTAGCTCGATGCCAAACGAGCCAATGATAAAAACTCATTGCCTTTTCCCATGACCTCGGGGTGATTTTTTTCCAAAAAACGACGTTTAGGCTCGAAAAATACACTTATTAAGTTTTTGGAGATGAGGGGCGCCCGTGACCATTCGAGTTCCTGGAAGAGTTGGTGTGAACGAGCGTGAAAATCTCTATAGGAAAAGCTGTAAGCCCGGTTTGAGGTTTTGGGGACCTACCTCATGGAAAAAGTGACAACCGTCGAGACTCATCGGCCTCGACTGCGAGCTAAGGTAGATTTTGGCTAAAAAATGGTCGTCAAGTTTGGATCAAATTTTTACCCGGTTTGAAGCCAAACGAGCCAACGATAAAAACTCATTGCCTTTGGCCATGACTTCGGGATGATTTTTGCAAGAAAACAATGTTTAGGCTCGAAAAATACACTTTTTAAGTTTTTAGAGATGAGTGGCGCCTGCGAGCATTCGAGTTCCTAGAAGAGTCGATGTGAACGAGCGAGAAAAAATCTATAGGAAAACTGTAAGCCCGAGTTTGAGGTTTTGGGGACCTACCTCATGATAAAAGTGACAACCGTCGAGACTCATCGGCTCGATTGTGAGTCGAGGTAGATTTTGGCTCAAAAATCGTCGTCCAAGTTTTGAGCAAATTTTTACTCGATTCGATGCCAAACGAGCCAACGATAAAAACTCATTACCTTGCGCCATGACTTCGAGCATGATTTTTTCAAGAAAAAAACGTTTAGGCTCAAAAAATACACTTTTTAAGTTTTTGGAGATGAGGGGCGCCTGCGAGCATTCGAGTTCCTAGAAGAGAAGGTGTGAACAAGCGCGAAAAAATCTATAGGAAAACTATAAGCCCTAGTTTGAGGTTTTGGGGACCTACCTCATGGAAAAAGTGACAACCGTCAAGACTCATCGTCCTTGATTATGAGTCGAGGTAGGTTTTGGTTCAAAAATGGTCGTCCAAGTTTTGAGCAAATTTTTACTTAGTTCGATGCCAAACGAGCCAATGATAAAAACTCATTGCCTTAGGCCATGACCTCGGGGTGATTTTTACCAAAAAATGAGGTTTAGGCTTGAAAAATACACTTTTTAAATTTTTGGAGATGAAGGACGCTCGCGATCATTCGAGTTCTCGGAAGAGTAGGTGTGAACGAGCGCGAAAAAATCTAAGAAAAACTATAAGCCCGAGTTTGAGGTTTTGGGGACCTACCTCATGGCAAAAGTGACAACCGTCGAGACTCATCGGCCTCGACCGTGAGCTAAGGTAGATTTTAGCTCAAAAATGGTTGTCCGAGTGTTGAGCAAATTTTTACTCGGTTCGATGCCAAACGAGCCAACGATAAAAACTCAATATCTTTTCCCATGACCTCGGGGTGATTTTTTTCCAAAAAGCGACGTTTAGGCTCCAAAAATACGCTTTTTAAGTTTTTGGAGATGAGGGGCGCCTACGAGCATTTAAGTTCCTAGAAGAGTGGGTGTGAACGAGCGTGAAAAATCTATAGGAAAACTATAAGCCTAGTTTGAGGTTTTTGGGACCTACCTCATGGCAAAAGTGACAACCGTCGAGACTCATCGGCCTCGATTGTGAGTCGAGGTAGATTTTCACTCAAAAATGGTCATCCAAGTTTTGAGCAACCTTTTACTTAGTTTGATGCCAAATGAGCCGATGATAAACACTCATCACCTTTGGCCATGACCTCGGGGTGATTTTTTCAAAAAAATGACGTTTAGGCTCGAAAAATACACTTTTTGAGTTTTTGGAGATGAGGGACGCTTGCGAGCATTCGAGTTCCTGGAGGAGTGGGTGTGAACGAGCGCGAAAAAATCTATAGCAAAACTATAAGCCCGAGTTTTAGGTTTTGGGGATCTACCTCATGGCAAAAGTGACAACCGTCGAGACTCATCGGCCTCGACCGTGAGCCGAGGTAGATTTTGACTCAAAAATGGTCGTCCAAGTTTTGAGCAAATTTTTACTCGGTTCGATGCCAAACAAGCCAACAATAAAAACTCATTGCCTTGGGCCATGTCCTCGGGGTGATTTTTGCCAAAAAATGACGTTTAGGCTCGAAAAAAACACTTCTCAAGTTTTTGGAGATGAGGGGCGCTTGGAAGCATTTGAGTTCTTGGAAGAGTGGGTGTGAACGAGCGTGAAAAAATCTATAGGAAAAATATAAGCCCCGGTTTGAGGTTTTGGGGACCTACGTCATGGCACAAGCGACAACCGTCGAGACCGATCGGCCTCGACCGTGAGCCGAGGTAGATTTTCGCTCAAAAATGGTCATCCAAGTTTTGAGCAAATTTTTACTCGGTTCGATGCCAAACGAGCCAACGATAAAAACTCATTGCCTTTGGCCATGACTTCGGGATGATTTTTGCAAGAAAACAACGTTTAGGCTTGAAAAATACACTTTTTAAGTTTTTGGAGATGAGTGGCGCTCGCGAGCATTCGAGTTCCTGGAAGAGTCGGTGTGAACGAGCGAGAAAAAATCTATGGAAAAACTCGTAAGCCCATTTTGCGGTTTTGGGGACCTACCTCATGAAAAAAGTGACAATCGTCAAGACTCATCGGCCCCGATGGTGAGTCGAGGTAGATTTTAGCTCAAAAATGGTCGTCCAAGTTTTGAGCAAATTTTTACTCGGTTCGATGCCAAACGAGCCAACGATAAAAACTCATTGCCTGTGGCCATGACATCGGGATGATTTTTGCGAGAAAACAACGTTTAGGCTCGAAAAATACACTTTTTAAGTTTTTGGAGATAAGTGGCGCCTGCGAGCATTCGAGTTCCTAGAAGAGTCGGTGTGAACGAGCGAGAAAAAATCTATGGGAAAACCGTAAGCCCATTTTCCGGTTTTGGGGACCTACCTCATGAAAAAAGTGACAACCGTCAAGACTCATCGGCCCGATGGTGAGCCGAGGTAGATTTTAGCTCAAAAATGGTCGTCCAAGTTTTGAGCAAATTTTTACTCGGTTCGATGCCAAACGAGCCAACGATAAAAACTCATTGCCTGTGGCCATGACATCGGGATGATTTTTGCGAGAAAACAACGTTTAGGCTCGAAAAATACATTTTTTAAGTTTTTGGAGATAAGTGGCGCCTGCGAGCATTCGAGTTCCTAGAAGAGTCGGTGTGAACGAGCGAGAAAAAATCTATAGGAAAACCGTAAGCCCGAGTTTGAGGTTTTGGGGACCTACCTCATGATAAAAGTGACAACCGTCGAGACTCATCGGCCTCGATTGTGAGCTAAGGTAGATTTTGGCTCAAAAATGGTCGTCCAAGTTTTGAGCAAATTTTTACTCGGTTCGATGCCAAACGAGCCAACGATAAAAACTCATTACCTTGCGCCATGACTTCGAGCATGATTTTTTCAAGAAAACAACGTTTAGGCTAAAAAAATACACTTTTTAAGTTTTTGGAGATGAGGGGCGCCTGCGAGCATTCGAGTTCCTGGAAGAGAAGGTGTGAACAAGCGCGAAAAAATCTATAGGAAAACTATAAGCCCTAGTTTGAGGTTTTGGGGACCTACCTCATGTAAAAAGCGACAACCGTCAAGACTCATCATGCTCGACTATGAGCCGAGGTACGGCTTGGCTCAAAAATGGTCGTCCAAGTTTTGAGCAAATTTTTACTCGGCTCGATGCCAAACGAGCCAATGATAAAAACTCATTGCCTTTGCCCATGACCTCGGGGTGATTTTTTTCCAAAAAACGACGTTTAGGCTCGAAAAATACACTTATTAAGTTTTTGGAGATGAGGGGCGCCTGTGACCATTCGAGTTCCTGGAAGAGTTGGAGTGAACGAGCGCGAAAATCTCTATAGGAAAGCCGTAAGCCCGAGTTTGAGGTTTTGGGGACCTACCTCATGGAAAAAGTCACAACCGTCGAGACTCATCGGCCTCGACTACGAGCTAAGGTAGATTTTGGCTAAAAAATGGTCGTCAAGTTTGGATCAAATATTTACCCAGTTTGAAGCCAAACGAGCCAACGATAAAAACTCATTGCCTTTAGCCATGACTTCGGGATGATTTTTGCAAGAAAACAACGTTTAGGCTTGAAAAATACACTTTTTAAGTTTTTGGAGATGAGTGGCGCTCGCGAGCATTCGAGTTCCTGGAAGAGTCGGTGTGAACGAGCGAGAAAAAATCTATGGGAAAACTCGTAAGCCCATTTTGCGGTTTTGGGGACCTACTCATGAAAAAAGTGACAACCGTCAAGACTCGGCGGCCCGATGGTGAGTCGAGGTAGATTTTAGCTCAAAAATGGTCGTCCAAGTTTTGAGCAAATTTTTACTCGGTTCGATACCAAACGAGCCAACGATAAAAACTCATTGCCTATGGCCATGACATCGGGATGATTTTTGCGAGAAAACAACGTTTAGGCTCAAAAAATACACTTTTTAAGTTTTTGGAGATAAGTGGCGCCTGCGAGCATTCGAGTTCCTAGAAGAGTCGTTGTGAATGAGCGAGAAAAAATCTATAGGAAAACTCGTAAGCCCGAGTTTGAGGTTTTGGGGACCTACCTCATGATAAAAGTGACAACCGTCGAGACTCATCGGCCTCGATTGTGAGCTAAGGTAGATTTTGGCTCAAAAATGGTCGTCCAAGTTTTGAGCAAATTTTTACTCGGTTCGATGCCAAACGAGCCAACGATAAAAACTCATTACCTTGCGCCATGACTTCAGCATGATTTTTTCAAGAAAACAACGTTTAGGATCAAAAAATACACTTTTTAAGTTTTTGGAGATGAGAGGCGCCTGCGAGCATTCGAGTTCCTGGAAGAGAAGGTGTGAACAAGCGCGAAAAAATCTATAGGAAAACTATAAGCCCTAGTTTGAGGTTTTGGGGACCTACCTCATGGAAAAAGTGACAACCGTCAAGACTCATCGTCCTTGATTATGAGCTGAGGTAGATTTTGGTTCAAAAATGGTCGTCCATGTTTTGAGCAAATTTTTACTTAGTTCGATGCCAAACGAGCCAATGATAAAAACTCATTGCCTTAGGCCATGACCTCGGGGTGATTTTTGCCAAAAAATGAGGTTTAGGCTTGAAAAATACACTTTTTAAATTTTTGGAGATGAAGGACGCTCGCGATCATTCGAGTTCCTGGAAGAGTAGGTGTGAACGAGCGAGAAAAAATCTATAGGAAAACCGTAAGCCCGAGTTTGAGGTTTTGGGGACCTACCTCATGATAAAAGTGACAACCGTCGAGACTCATCGGCCTCGATTGTGAGTCGAGGTAGATTTTGGCTCAAAAATCGTCGTCCAAGTTTTGAGCAAATTTTTACTCGGTTCGATGCCAAACGAGCCAACGATAAAAACTCATTACCTTGGGCCATGACTTCGAGCATGATTTTTTCAAGAAAACAACGTTTAGGCTCAAAAAATACACTTTTTAAGTTTTTGGAGATGAGGGGCGCCTGCGAGCATTCGAGTTCCTGGAAGAGAAGGTGTGAACAAGCGCGAAAAAATCTATAGGAAAACTATAAGCCCTAGTTTGAGGTTTTGGGGACCTACCTCATGGAAAAAGTGACAACCGTCAAGACTCATCGTCCTTGATTATGAGCCGAGGTAGGTTTTGGTTCAAAAATGGTCGTCCAATTTTTGAGCAAATTTTTACTTAGTTCGATGCCAAACGAGCCAATGATAAAAACTCATTGCCTTAGGCCATGACCTCGGGGTGATTTTTGCCAAAAAATGAGGTTTAGGCTTGAAAAATACACTTTTTAAATTTTTGGAGATGAAGGACGCCTGCGATCATTCGAGTTCCTGGAAGAGTAGGTGTGAACGAGCGCGAAAAAATCTAAGAAAAACTATAAGCCCGAGTTTGAGGTTTTGGGGACCTACCTCATGGCAAAAGTGACAACCGTCGAGACTCATCGGCCTCGGCCGTGAGCTAAGGTAGATTTTAGCTCAAAAATGGTTGTCCGGGTTTTGAGCAAATTTTTACTCGGTTCGATGCCAAGCGAGCCAACAATAAAAACTCAATATCTTTTCCCATGACCTCGGGGTGATTTTTTTCCAAAAAGCGACGTTTAGGCTCCAAAACTACGCTTTTTAAGTTTTTGGAGATGAGGGGCACCTACGAGCATTTAAGTTCCCGGAAGAGTGGGTGTGAACGAGCGTGAAAAAATCTATAGGAAAACTATAAGCCCGAGTTTGAGGTTTTTGGGACCTACCTCATGGCAAAAGTGACAACCGTCGAGACTCATCGGCCTCGATTGTGAGTCGAGGTAGATTTTCACTCAAAAATGGTCATCCAAGTTTTGAGCAACCTTTTACTTAGTTTGATGCCAAATGAGCCGATGATAAACACTCATCACCTTTGGCCATGACCTCCGGGTGATTTTTTCAAAAAAATGACGTTTAGGCTCGAAAAATACACTTTTTGAGTTTTTGGAGATGAGGGATGCTTGCGAGAATTCGAGTTCCTGGAGGAGTGGGTGTGAACGAGCGCAAAAAAATCTATAGGAAAACTATAAGCCCGAGTTTTAGGTTTTGGGGATCTACCTCATGGCAAAAGTGACAACCGTCGAGACTCATCGGCCTCGACCGTGAGCCGAGGTAGATTTTGGCTCAAAAATGGTCGTCCAAGTTTTGAGCAAATTTTTACTCGGTTCGATGCCAAACGAGCCAACAATAAAAACTCATTGCCTTGGGCCATGTCCTCGGGGTGATTTTTGCCAAAAAATAACGTTTAGGCTCGAAAAAAACACTTCTTAAGTTTTTGGAGATGAGGGGCGCTTGGAAGCATTTGAGTTCCTGGAAGAGTGGGTGTGAACGAGCGCGAAAAAATCTATAGGAAAACTATAAGCCCCGAGTTTGAGGTTTTTGGGACCTACCTCATGGCAAAAGTGACAACCGTCGAGACTCATCGGCCTCGATTGTGAGCCGAGGTAGATTTTCACTCAAAAATGGTCATCCAAGTTTTGAGCAACCTTTTACTTAGTTTGATGCCAAATGAGCCGATGATAAACACTCATCACCTTTGGCCATGACCTCGGGGTGATTTTTTCAAAAAAATGACGTTTAGGCTCGAAAAATACACTTTTTGAGTTTTTGGAGATGAGGGATGCTTGTGAGAATTCGAGTTCTCGGAGGAGTGGGTGTGAACGAGCGCAAAAAAATCTATAGGAAAACTATAAGCCCGAGTTTTAGGTTTTGGGGATCTACCTCATGGCAAAAGTGACAACCGTCGAGACTCATCGGCCTCGACTATGAGTCGAAGTAGATTTTGGCTCAAAAATGGTCGTCCAAGTTTTGAGCAAATTTTTACTCGGTTCGATGCCAAACGAGCCAACAATAAAAACTCATTGCCTTGGGCCATGTCCTCGGGGTGATTTTTGCCAAAAAATGACGTTTAGGCTCGAAAAAAACACTTCTTAAGTTTTTGGAGATGAGGGGCGCTTGGAAGCATTTGAGTTCCTGGAAGAGTGGGTGTGAACGAGCGCGAAAAAATCTATAGAAAAACTATAAGCCCCGAGTTTGAGGTTTTTGGGACCTACCTCATGGCAAAAGTGACAACCGTCGAGACTCATCGGCCTCGATTGTGAGCTGAGGTAGATTTTCACTCAAAAATGGTCATCCAAGTTTTGAGCAACCTTTTACTTAGTTTGATGCCAAATGAGCCGATGATAAACACTCATCACCTTTGGCCATGACCTCGGGGTGATTTTTTCAAAAAAATGACGTTTAGGCTCGAAAAATACACTTTTTGAGTTTTTGGAGATGAGGGATGCTTGCGAGAATTCAAGTTCCTGGAGGAGTGGGTGTGAACGAGCGCAAAAAAATCTATAGGAAAACTATAAGCCCGAGTTTTAGGTTTTGGGGATCTACCTCATGGCAAAAGTGACAACCGTCGAGACTCATCGGCCTCGACTATGAGTCGAGGTAGATTTTGGCTCAAAAATGGTCGTCCAAGTTTTGAGCAAATTTTTACTCAATTCGATGCCAAACGAGCCAACGATAAAAACTCATTGCCTTTGGCCATGACTTCGGGATGATTTTTGCAAGAAAACAACGTTTAGGCTCGAAAAATACACTTTTTAAGTTTTTGGAGATGAGTGGCGCCTGCGAGCATTCGAGTTCCTAGAAGAGTCGATGTGAACGAGCGAGAAAAAATCTATAGGAAAACCGTAAGCCCGAGTTTGAGGTTTTGGGGACCTACCTCATGATAAAAGTGACAACCGTCGAGACTCATCGGCCTCGACTGCGAGCTAAGGTAGATTTTGGCTAAAAAATGGTCGTCAAGTTTGGATCAAATTTTTACCCGAGTTTGAAGCCAAACGAGCCAACGATAAAAACTCATTGCCTTTGGCCATGACTTTAGGATGATTTTTGCAAGAAAACAACGTTTAGGCTCAAAAAATACACTTTTTAAGTTTTTGGAGATGAGTGGCGCCTGCGAGCATTCGAGTTCCTAGAAGAGTCGATGTGAACGAGCGAGAAAAAATCTATAGGAAAACTGTAAGCCCGAGTTTGAGGTTTTGGGGACCTACCTCATGATAAAAGTGACAACCGTCGAGACTCATCGGCCTCGATTGTGAGTCGAGGTAGATTTTGGCTCAAAAATCGTCGTCCAAGTTTTGAGCAAATTTTTACTCGGTTCGATGCCAAACGAGCCAACGATAAAAACTCATTACCTTGGGCCATGACTTCGAGCATGATTTTTTCAAGAAAACAACGTTTAGGCTCAAAAATACACTTTTTAAGTTTTTGGAGATGAGGGGCGCCTGCGAGCATTCGAGTTCCTGGAAGAGAAGGTGTGAACAAGCGCGAAAAAATCTATAGGAAAACTATAAGCCCTAGTTTGAGGTTTTGGGGACCTACCTCATGGAAAAAGTGACAACCGTCAAGACTCATCGTCCTTGATTATGAGTCGAGGTAGATTTTGGTTCAAAAATGGTCGTCCAAGTTTTGAGCAAATTTTTACTTAGTTCGATGCCAAACGAGCCAATGATAAAAACTCATTGCCTTAGGCCATGACCTCGGGGTGATTTTTGCCAAAAAATGAGGTTTAGGCTTGAAAAATACACTTTTTAAATTTTTGGAGATGAAGGACGTACGCGATCATTCGAGTTCCTGGAAGAGTAGGTGTGAACAAGCGCGAAAAAATATAAGAAAAGCTATAAGCCCGAGTTTGAGGTTTTGGGGACCTACCTCATGGCAAAAGTGACAACCGTCGAGACTCATCGGCCTCGACTGCGAGCTAAGGTAGATTTTGGCTAAAAAATGGTCGTCAAGTTTGGATCAAATTTTTACCCGAGTTTGAAGCCAAACGAGCCAACGATAAAAACTCATTGCCTTTGGCCATGACTTCGGGATGATTTTTGCAAGAAAACAACGTTTAGGCTCGAAAAATACACTTTTTAAGTTTTTAGAGATGAGTGGCGCTGCGAGCATTCGAGTTCCTAGAAGAGTCGATGTGAACGAGCGAGAAAAAATCTATAGGAAAAGCTGTAAGCCCGAGTTTGAGGTTTTGGGGACCTACCTCATGATAAAAGTGACAACCGTCGAGACTCATCGGCCTCGATTGTGAGTCGAGGTAGATTTTGGCTCAAAAATCGTCGTCCAAGTTTTGAGCAAATTTTTACTCGGTTCGATGCCAAACGAGCCAACGATAAAAACTCATTACCTTGGGCCATGACTTCGGCATGATTTTTTCAAGAAAACAACGTTTAGGCTCAAAAAATACACTTTTTAAGTTTTTGGAGATGAGGGGCGCCTGCGAGCATTCGAGTTCCTGGAAGAGAAGGTGTGAACAAGCGCGAAAAAATCTATAGGAAAACTATAAGCCCTAGTTTGAGGTTTTGGGGACCTACCTCATGGAAAAAGTGACAACCGTCAAGACTCATCGTCCTTGATTATGAGCTGAGGTAGATTTTGGTTCAAAAATGGTCGTCCAAGTTTTGAGCAAATTTTTACTTAGTTCGATGCCAAACGAGCCAATGATAAAAACTCATTGCCTTAGGCCATGACCTCGGGGTGATTTTTACCAAAAAATGAGGTTTAGGCTTGAAAAATACACTTTTTAAATTTTTGGAGATGAAGGACGTCCGCGATCATTCGAGTTCCTGGAAGAGTAGGTGTGAACGAGCGCGAAAAAATCTAAGAAAAGCTATAAGCCCGAGTTTGAGGTTTTGGGGACCTACCTCATGGCAAAAGTGACAACCGTCGAGACTCATCGGCCTCGGCTGTGAGCTAAGGTAGATTTTAGCTCAAAAATGGTTGTCCGGGTTTTGAGCAAATTTTTACTCGATTCGATGCCAAACGAGCCAACGATAAAAACTCAATATCTTTTCCCATGACCTCGGTGTGATTTTTTTCCAAAAAGCGACGTTTAGGCTCCAAAAATACGCTTTTTAAGTTTTTGGAGATAAGGGGCGCCTACGAGCATTTATGTTCCTGGAAGAGTGGGTGTGAACGAGCGTGAAAAATCTATAGGAAAACTATAAGCCTAGTTTGAGGTTTTTGGGACCTACCTCATGGCAAAAGTGACAACCGTCGAGACTCATCGGCCTCGATTGTGAGTCGAGGTAGATTTTCACTCAAAAATGGTCATCCATGTTTTGAGCAACCTTTTACTTAGTTTGATGCCAAATGAGCCGATGATAAACACTCATCACCTTTGGCCATGACCTCGGGGTGATTTTTTCAAAAAAATGACGTTTAGGCTCGAAAAATACACTTTTTGAGTTTTTGGAGATGAGGGACGCTTGCGAGCATTCGAGTTCCTGGAGGAGTGGGTGTGAACGAGCGCGAAAAAATCTATAGGAAAACTATAAGCCCGAGTTTTAGGTTTTGGGGATCTACCTCATGGTAAAAGTGACAACCGTCGAGACTCATCGGCCTCGGCCGTGAGTCGAGGTAGATTTTGGCTCAAAAATGGTCATCCAAGTTTTGAGCAAATTTTTACTCGGTTCGATGCCAAACGAGCCAACAATAAAAACTCATTGCCTTGGGCCATGTCCTCGGGGTGATTTTTGCCAAAAAATGACGTTTAGGCTCGAAAAAAACACTTCTTAAGTTTTTGGAGATGAGGGGCGCTTGGAAGCATTTGAGTTCCTGGAAGAGTGGGTGTGAACGAGCGCGAAAAAATATATAGGAAAACTATAAGCCCCGAGTTTGAGGTTTTGGGGACCTACGTCATGGCACAAGCGACAACCGTCGAGACCGATCGGCCTCGATCGTGAGTCGAGGTAGATTTTCGCTCAAAAATGGTCATCCAAGTTTTGAGCAAATTTTTACTCGGTTCTATGCCAAATGAGCCAACGATAAAAACTTATGGCCTTGGGCCATGACCTCGGGATGATTTTTACCAAAAAATGACGTTTAGGCTCGAAAAATGCACTTTTTAAGTTTTTAGAGATAAGGGCGCTCGTGAGCATTCGGGTTCCCGGAAGAGTGGGTGTGAACGAGCGTGAAAAAATCTATAGCAAAGCTGTAAGCCCAATTTGAGGTTTTGGGGACCTACATCATGGAAAAAGTGACACCGTCGAGACTCATCGGCCTCGACATTGAGTCGAGGTAGATTTTGGCTCAAAAATGGTCGTCCATGTTTTGAGCAAATTTTTACTTAGCTCGATGCCAAACGAGCCAATGATAAAAACTCATTGCCTTTGCCCATGACCTCGGGGTGATTTTTTTCCAAAAAACGACGTTTAGGCTCGAAAAATACACTTATTAAGTTTTTGGAGATGAGGGGCGCCCGTGACCATTCGAGTTCCTGGAAGAGTTGGTGTGAACGAGCGCGAAAATCTCTATAGGAAAGCTGTAAGCCCGGTTTGAGGTTTTGGGGACCTACCTCATGGAAAAAGTGACAACCGTCGAGACTCATCGGCCTCGACTGCGAGCTAAGGTAGATTTTGGCTAAAAAATGGTCGTCAAGTTTGGATCAAATTTTTACCCGGTTTGAAGCCAAACGAGCCAACGATAAAAACTCATTGCCTTTGGCCATGACTTCGGGATGATTTTTGCAAGAAAACAACGTTTAGGCTCGAAAAATACACTTTTTAAGTTTTTAGAGATGAGTGGCGCCTGCGAGCATTCGAGTTCCTAGAAGAGTCGATGTGAACGAGCGAGAAAAAATCTATAGGAAAACTGTAAGCCCAGTTTGAGGTTTTGGGGACCTACCTCATGATAAAAGTGACAACCGTCGAGACTCATCGGCCTCGATTGTGAGTCGAGGTAGATTTTGGCTCAAAAATCGTCGTCCAAGTTTTGAGCAAATTTTTACTCGGTTCGATGCCAAACGAGCCAACGATAAAAACTCATTACCTTGGGCCATGACTTCGAGCATGATTTTTTCAAGAAAACAACGTTTAGGCTCAAAAAATACACTTTTTAAGTTTTTGGAGATGAGGGGCGCCTGTGAGCATTCGAGTTCCTGGAAGAGAAGGTGTGAACAAGCGCGAAAAAATCTATAGGAAAACTATAAGCCCTAGTTTGAGGTTTTGGGGACCTACCTCATGGAAAAAGTGACAACCGTCAAGACTCATCGTCCATGATTATGAGCTGAGGTAGATTTTGGTTCAAAAATGGTCGTCCAAGTTTTGAGCAAATTTTTACTTAGTTCGATGCCAAACGAGCCAATGATAAAAACTCATTGCCTTAGGCCATGACCTCGGGGTGATTTTTGCCAAAAAATGAGGTTTAGGCTTGAAAAATACACTTTTTAAATTTTTGGAGATGAAGGACGCCTACGATCATTCGAGTTCCTGGAAGAGTAGGTGTGAACGAGCGAGAAAAAATCTAAGAAAAACTATAAGCCCGAGTTTGAGGTTTTGGGGACCCACCTCATGGCAAAAGTGACAACCGTCGAGACTCATCGGCCTCGGCTCGTGAGCTGAGGTAGATTTTCGCTCAAAAATGGTCATCCGGGTTTTGAGCAAATTTTTACTCGGTTCGATGCCAAACGAGCCAACGATAAAAACTCAATATCTTTGCGCATGACCTCGGAGTGATTTTTTTCCGGAAAATTACGTTTAGGCTCGAAAAATACGCTTTTTAAGTTTTTGGAGATGAAGGGCGCCTGTGACCATTCGAGTTCCTGGAAGAGTGGGTGTGAACGAGTGCAAAAAAATCTATAGGAAAAGCTGTAACCCGAGTTTGAGGTTTTGAGGACCTATCACATGGAAAAAGTGACAACCGTCGAGACTCATCGTCCTCGGCTGTGAGGTGAGGTAGATTTTGGTTCAAAAATGGTCATCCATGTTTTGAGCAAATTTTTACCCGAGTCGATGCCAAATGAGCCAACGATAAAAACTCATCGCCTTTGGCCATGACCTCGGGGTGATTTTTACCAAAGAATGACGTTTAGGCTCGAAAAATGCACTTTTTAAGTTTTTGCGGATAAGGGGCGCCTATGAGCATTCGTGTTCCTGGAAGAGTGGGTGTGAACGAGCGTGAAAAAATGTATAGGAAAAGCTGTAAGCCCATTGAGGTTTTGGGGACCTACCTCATGGAAAAAGTAACAACCGTCGAGACTCATCGGCCTCGGCTGTGAGTCGAGGTAGATTTTGGGTCAAAAATGGTCATCCAAGTTTTGAGCAACCTTTTACTTAGTTTGATGCCAAATGAGCCGATGATAAACACTCATCGGCTTTGGGCATGACCTCGGGGTGATTTTTTCAAAAAAATGACGTTTAGGCTCGAAAAATGCACTTTTTAAGTTTTTGGAGATAAGGGGCGCCTGTGAGCATTTGTGTTCCTGGAAGAGTGGGTGTGAACGAGCGTGAAAAAATCTATAGCAAAGCTCGTAAGCCCAATTTGAGGTTTTGGGGACCTACATCATGGAAAAAGTGACACCGTCGAGACTCATCGGCCTTGACATTGAGTCGAGGTAGATTTTGGCTAAAAAATGGTCGTCCATGTTTTGAGCAAATTTTTACTCGGCTCGATGCCAAACGAGCCAATGATAAAAACTCATTGCCTTTGCCCATGACCTCGGGGTTATTTTTTTCCAAAAAACGACGTTTAGGCTCGAAAAATACACTTATTAAGTTTTTGGAGATGAGGGGCGCTCGTGACCATTCGAGTTCCTGGAAGAGTTGGTGTGAACGAGCGCGAAAATCTCTATAGGAAAATTATAAGCCCGAGTTTGAGGTTTTGGGGACCTTTCTCATGGAAAAAGTGACAACCGTCGAGACTCATCGGCCTCGACTGCGAGCTAAGGTAGATTTTGGCTAAAAAATGGTCGTCAAGTTTGGATCAAATTTTTACCCGGTTTGAAGCCAAACGAGCCAACGATAAAAACTAATTGCCTTTGGCCATGACTTCGGGATGATTTTTGCAAGAAAACAACGTTTAGGCTCGAAAAATACACTTATTAAGTTTTTGGAGATGAGGGGCGCCTGTGACCATTCGAGTTCTCGGAAGAGTTGGTGTGAACGAGCGCGAAAATCTCTATAGGAAAAGCTGTAAGCCCGAGTTTGAGGTTTTGGGGACCTACCTCATGGAAAAAGTGACAACCGTCGAGACTCATCGGCCTCGACTGCGAGCTAAGGTAGATTTTGGCTAAAAAATGGTCGTCAAGTTTGGATCAAATTTTTACCCGAGTTTGAAGCCAAACGAGCCAACGATAAAAACTCATTGCCTTTGGCCATGACTTCGGGATGATTTTTGCAAGAAAACAACGTTTAGGCTCGAAAAATACACTTTTTAAGTTTTTGGAGATGAGGGGCGCCTGTGACCATTCGAGTTCCTAGAAGAGTCGATGTGAACGAGCGAGAAAAAATCTAAAGAAAGCTGTAAGCCCGAGTTTGAGGTTTTGGGGACCTACCTCATGATAAAAGTTACAACCGTCAAGACTCATCGACCTCGACTGCGAGCTAAGGTAGATTTTGGCTAAAAAATGGTCGTCAAGTTTGGATAAAATTTTTACCCGAGTTTGAAGCCAAACGAGCCAACGATAAAAACTCATTGCCTTTGGCCATGACTTCGGGATGATTTTTGCAAGAAAACAACGTTTAGGCTCGAAAAATACACTTTTTAAGTTTTTGGAGATGAGTGGCGCCTGCGAGCATTCGAGTTCCTAGAAGAGTCGATGTGAACGAGCGAGAAAAAATCTATAGGAAAAGCTGTAAGCCCGAGTTTGAGGTTTTGGAGACCTACCTCATGATAAAAGTGACAACCGTCGAGACTCATCGGCCTCGATTGTGAGTCGAGGTAGATTTTGGCTCAAAAATCATCGTCCAAGTTTTGAGCAAATTTTTACTCGGTTCGATGCCAAACGAGCCAACGATAAAAACTCATTACCTTGGGCCATGACTTCGGCATGATTTTTTCAAGAAAACAACGTTTAGGCTCGGAAAATACACTTTTTAAGTTTTTGGAGATGAGGGGTGCATGCGAGCATTCGAGTTCCTGGAAGAGAAGGTGTGAACAAGCGCAAAAAAATCTATAGGAAAACTATAAGCCCTAGTTTGAGGTTTTGGGGACCTACCTCATGGAAAAAGTGACAACCGTCAAGACTCATCGTCCTTGATTATGAAGCTGAGGTAGATTTTGGTTCAAAAATGGTCGTCCAAGTTTTGAGCAAATTTTTACTTAGTTCGATGCCAAACGAGCCAATGATAAAAACTCATTGCCTTAGGCCATCACCTCGGGGTGATTTTTGCCAAAAAATGAGGTTTAGGCTTGAAAAATACACTTTTTAAATTTTTGGAGATGAAGGACGCTGCGATCATTCGAGTTCTGGAAGAGTAGGTGTGAACGAGCGCGAAAAAATCTAAGAAAAACTATAAGCCCGAGTTTGAGGTTTTGGGGACCTACCTCATGGCAAAAGTGACAACCGTCGAGACTCATCGGCCTCGGCGCGTGAGCTAAGGTAGATTTTAGCTCAAAAATGGTTGTCCGGGTTTTGAGCAAATTTTTACTCGGTTCGATGCCAAACGAGCCAACGATAAAAACTCAATATCTTTTCCCATGACCTCGGGGTGATTTTTTTCCAAAAAGCGACGTTTAGGCTCCAAAAATACGCTTTTTAAGTTTTTGGAGATGAGGGGCGCCTACGAGCATTTAAGTTCCTGGAAGAGTGGGTGTGAACGAGCGTGAAAAAATCTATAGGAAAACTATAAGCCCGAGTTTGAGGTTTTTGGGACCTACCTCATGGCAAAAGTGACAACCGTCGAGACTCATCGGCCTCGATTGTGAGTCGAGGTAGATTTTCACTCAAAAATGGTCATCCATGTTTTGAGCAACCTTTTACTTAGTTTGATGCCAAATGAGCCGATGATAAACACTCATCACCTTTGGCCATGACCTCGGGGTGATTTTTTCAAAAAAATGACGTTTAGGCTCGAAAAATACACTTTTTGAGTTTTTGGAGATGAGGGACGCTTGCGAGCATTCGAGTTCTGGAGGAGTGGGTGTGAACGAGCGCGAAAAAATCTATAGGAAAACTATAAGCCCGAGTTTTAGGTTTTGGGGATCTACCTCTTGGCAAAAGTGACAACCGTCGAGACTCATTGGCCTCGGCTGTGGGTCGAGGTAGATTTTGGCTCAAAAATGGTCGTCCAAGTTTTGAGCAAATTTTTACTCGGTCCGATGCCAAACGAGCCAACAATAAAAACTCATTGCCTTGGGCCATGTCCTCGGGGT
Source organism: Dovyalis caffra (assembly GCA_963924115.1). Lineage (NCBI taxonomy): Eukaryota > Viridiplantae > Streptophyta > Magnoliopsida > Malpighiales > Salicaceae > Dovyalis > Dovyalis caffra. The sequence goes on from CAWUPB010001181.1 coordinate 27,263, forward strand.
GATTTTTTCCAAAAAATGACGTTTAGGCTCGAAAAAAACACTTCTTAAGTTTTTGGAGATGAGGGGCGCTTGGAAGCATTTGAGTTCCTGGAAGAGTGGGTGTGAACGAGCGCGAAAAAATCTATAGGAAAACTATAAGCCCCGGTTTGAGGTTTTGGGGACCTACGTCATGGCACAAGCGACAACCGTCGAGGCCGATCGACCTCGGCTTGTGGCTGAGGTAGATTTTCGCTCAAAAATGGTCATCCAAGTTTTGAGCAAATTTTTACTCGGTTCTATGCCAAATGAGCCAACGATAAAAACTTATCACCTTGGGCCATGACCTCGGGGTGATTTTTACCAAAAAATGACGTTTAGGCTCGAAAAATGCACTTTTTAAGTTTTTAGAGATAAGGGCCTTTGAGCATTCGGGTTCCCGGAAGAGTGGGTGTGAACGAGCGTGAAAAAATCTATAGCAAAGCTGTAAGCCCAATTTGAGGTTTTGGGGACCTACGTCATGGAAAAAGTGACACCGTCGAGACTCATCGACCTCGACATTGAGTCGAGGTAGATTTTGGCTCAAAAATGGTCGTCCATGTTTTGAGCAAATTTTTACTCAGCTCGATGCCAAACGAGCCAATGATAAAAACTCATTGCCTTTGCCCATGACCTCGGGGTGATTTTTTTCCAAAAAACGACTTTTAGGCTCGAAAAATACACTTATTAAGTTTTTGGAGATGAGGGGCGCCTGTGACCATTCGAGTTCCTGGAAGAGTCGATGTGAACGAGCGAGAAAAATCTATAGGAAAAGCTGTAAGCCCGAGTTTGAGGTTTTGGGGACCTACCTCATGGAAAAAGTGACAACCGTCGAGACTCATCGGCCTCGACTGCGAGCTAAGGTAGATTTTGGCTAAAAAATGGTCGTCAAGTTTGGATCAAATTTTTACCCGAGTTTGAAGCCAAACGAGCCAACGATAAAAACTCATTGCCTTTGGCCATGACTTCGGGATGATTTTTGCAAGAAAACAACGTTTAGGCTCGAAAAATACACTTTTTAAGTTTTTAGAGATGAGTGGCGCCTGCGAGCATTCGAGTTCCTAGAAGAGTCGATGTGAACGAGCAAGAAAAAATCTATAGGAAAACTGTAAGCCCGAGTTTGAGGTTTTGGGGACCTACCTCATGATAAAAGTGACAACCGTCGAGACTCATCGGCCTCGATTGTGAGTCGAGGTAGATTTTGGCTCAAAAATCGTCGTCCAAGTTTTGAGCAAATTTTTACTCGGTTCGATGCCAAACGAGCCAACGATAAAAACTCATTACCTTGGGCCATGACTTCGAGCATGATTTTTTCAAGAAAACAACGTTTAGGCTCGAAAAATACACTTTTTAAGTTTTTGGAGATGAGGGGTGCATGCGAGCATTCGAGTTCCTGGAAGAGAAGGTGTGAACAAGCGCAAAAAAATCTATAGGAAAACTATAAGCCCTAGTTTGAGGTTTTGGGGACCTACCTCATGGAAAAAGTGACAACCGTCAAGACTCATCGTCCTTGATTATGAAGTCGAGGTAGATTTTGGTTCAAAAATGGTCGTCCAAGTTTTGAGCAAATTTTTACTTAGTTCGATGCCAAACGAGCCAATGATAAAAACTCATTGCCTTAGGCCATGACCTCGGGGTGATTTTTGCCAAAAAATGAGGTTTAGGCTTGAAAAATACACTTTTTTAATTTTTGGAGATGAAGGACGCCTACGATCATTCGAGTTCTCGGAAGAGTAGGTGTGAACGAGCGAGAAAAAATCTAAGAAAAACTATAAGCCCGGTTTGAGGTTTTGGGGACCCACCTCATGGCAAAAGTGACAACCGTCGAGACTCATCGGCCTCGGCTGTGAGGCGAGGTAGATTTTTGCTCAAAAATGGTCATCCGGGTTTTGAGCAAATTTTTACTCGGTTCGATGCCAAACGAGCCAACGATAAAAACTCAATATCTTTGCGCATGACCTCGGAGTGATTTTTTTCCGGAAAATTACGTTTAGGCTCAAAAAATACGCTTTTTAAGTTTTTGGAGATGAAGGGCGCCTGTGACCATTCGAGTTCCTGGAAGAGTGGGTGTGAACGAGTGCAAAAAAATCTATAGGAAAAGCTGTAACCTAGTTTGAGGTTTTGAGGACCTATCACATGGAAAAAGTGACAACCGTCGAGACTCATCCTCCTCGGCTTGTGAGGTGAGGTAGATTTTGGTTCAAAAATGGTCGTCCATGTTTTGAGCAAATTTTTACCCGAGTCGATCCCAAATGAGCCAACGATAAAAACTCATCGCCTTTGGCCATGACCTCGGGGTGATTTTTACCAAAGAATGACGTTTAGGCTCGAAAAATGCACTTTTTAAGTTTTTGCGGATAAGGGGCGCCTGTGAGCATTCGTGTTCCTGGAAGAGTGGGTGTGAACGAGCGTGAAAAAATGTATAGGAAAAGCTGTAAGCCCGGTTTGAGGTTTTGGGGACCTACCTCATGGAAAAAGTGACAACCGTCGAGACTCATCGGCCTCGGCTGTGAGTCGAGGTAGATTTTGGGTCAAAAATGGTCATCCAAGTTTTGAGCAACCTTTTACTTAGTTTGATGCCAAATGAGCCGATGATAAACACTCATCACCTTTGGCCATGACCTCGGGGTGATTTTTTCAAAAAAATGACGTTGAGGCTCGAAAAATGCACTTTTTAAGTTTTTGGAGATAAGGGGCGCCTGTGAGCATTTGTGTTCCTGGAAGAGTGGGTGTGAACGAGCGTGAAAAAATCAATAGGAAAAGCTGCAAGCCCGAGTTTGAGGTTTTGGGGACCTACCTCATGGAAAAAGTGACAACCGTCGAGACTCATCGGCCTCGACATTGAGTGAGGTAGATTTTGGCTCAAAAATGGTCGTCCAAGTTTTGAGCAAATTTTTACTCGGTTCGATGCCAAACGAGCCAACGATAAAAACTCATTGCCTTTGGCCATGACCTCGGGGTGATTTTTGCCAAAAAATGACGTTTAGGCTCGAAAAAAACACTTTTTAAGTTTTTGGAGATGAGGGGTGCTGCGAGCATTCGAGTTCCTAGAAGAGTGAGTGTCAACGAGCGTGATAAAATCTATACGAAACTTATAAGCCCCGAGTTTGAGGTTTTAGGGACCTACTTAATGGAAAAAGCGACAACCGTCAAGACTCATCGTCCTCGACTTGTGAGTGAGGTAGATTTTGGCTCAAAAATGGTCGTCCAAGTTTTGAGCAAATTTTTCTCGGTTCGATGCCAAACGAGCCAACGATAAAAACTCATTGCCTGCGGGCATGACCTCGGGGTGATTTTTTTCTAAAAAACGACGTTTAGGCTCGAAAAATACACTTATTAAGTTTTTGGAGATGAGGGGCGCTCTGTGACCATTCGAGTTCTGGAAAAGTGGGTGTGAACGAGCGTGAAAAAATCTATAGGAAAGTCTGTAAGCCCGGTTTGAGGTTTTGGGGACCTACCTCATGGAAAAAGAGACAACCGTCGAGACTCATTAGCCTCGACTGTGAGGTGAGGTAGATTTTGGCTCAAAAATGATAGTCGAAGTTTTGAGCAAATTTTTACTCGGTTTGATGCCAAACGAGCCAACGATAAAAACTCATTTCCATAGGCCATGACCTCGGGGTGATTTTTGCCGAGAAAATGATGTTTAGGCTCCGAAAAAACACTTTTTAAGTTTTTGGAGATAAGGGGCGCTCGTGAGCATTTGTGTTCTGGAAGAGTGGGTGTGAACGAGCGTGAAAAAATATATAGGAAAACTGCAAGCCCGAGTTTGAGGTTTTGGGGACCTACCTCATGATAAAAGTGACAACCGTCGAGACTCATCGGCCTCGATTGTGAGCTGAGGTAGATTTTGGCTCAAAAATCATCGTCCAAGTTTTGAGCAAATTTTTACTCGGTTCGATGCCAAACGAGCCAACGATAAAAACTCATTACCTTGGGCCATGACTTCGGCATGATTTTTTCAAGAAAACAACGTTTAGGCTCGAGAAAATACACTTTTTAAGTTTTTGGAGATGAGGGGTGCATGCGAGCATTCGAGTTCCTGGAAGAGAAGGTGTGAACAAGCGCAAAAAAATCTATAGGAAAACTATAAGCCCTAGTTTGAGGTTTTGGGGACCTACCTCATGGAAAAAGTGACAACCGTCAAGACTCATCGTCCTTGATTATGAGGTGAGGTAGATTTTGGTTCAAAAATGGTCGTCCAAGTTTTGAGCAAATTTTTACTTAGTTCGATGCCAAACGAGCCAATGATAAAAACTCATTGCCTTAGGCCATGACCTCGGGGTGATTTTTGCCAAAAAATGAGGTTTAGGCTTGAAAAATACACTTTTTAAATTTTTGGAGATGAAGGACGCTGCGATCATTCGAGTTCTGGAAGAGTAGGTGTGAACGAGCGCGAAAAAATCTAAGAAAAACTATAAGCCCGAGTTTGAGGTTTTGGGGACCTACCTCATGGCAAAAGTGACAACCGTCGAGACTCATCGGCCTCGGCTGCGAGCTAAGGTAGATTTTAGCTCAAAAATGGTTGTCCGGAGTTTTGAGCAAATTTTTACTCGGTTCGATGCCAAACGAGCCAACGATAAAAACTCAATATCTTTTCCCATGACCTCGGGGTGATTTTTTTCCAAAAAGCGACGTTTAGGCTCCAAAAATACGCTTTTTAAGTTTTTGGAGATGAGGGGCGCCTACGAGCATTTAAGTTCCTGGAAGAGTGGGTGTGAACGAGCGTGAAAAAATCTATAGGAAAACTATAAGCCCGAGTTTGAGGTTTTTGGGACCTACCTCATGGCAAAAGTGACAACCGTCGAGACTCATCGGCCTCGATTGTGAGTGAGGTAGATTTTCACTCAAAAATGGTCATCCATGTTTTGAGCAACCTTTTACTTAGTTTGATGCCAAATGAGCCGATGATAAACACTCATCACCTTTGGCCATGACCTCGGGGTGATTTTTTCAAAAAAATGACGTTTAGGCTCGAAAAATACACTTTTTGAGTTTTTGGAGATGAGGGACGCTTGCGAGCATTCGAGTTCCTGGAAGAGTGGGTGTGAACGAGCGCAAAAAAATCTATAAGAAAATTATAAGCCCGAGTTTTAAGTTTTGGGGATCTACTTCGTGGCAAAAGTGACAACCGTCGAGACTCATCGGCCTCGGTCGTGAGTCGAGGTAGATTTTGGCTCAAAAATGGTCGTCCAAGTTTTGATCAAATTTTTAATTAGTTCGATGCCAAACGAGCCAACGATAAAAACTCATTGCCTTAGGCCATGACCTCGGGGTGATTTTTTCCAAAAAATGACGTTTAGGCTCGAAAAAAACACTCTTTAAGTTTTTGGAGATGAGGGGCGCTGCGAGCATTTGAGTTCCTGGAAGAGTGGGTGTGAACGAGTGCGAAAAAATCTATAGGAAAACTATAAGCCCCGAGTTTGAGGTTTTGGGGACCTACCTCATGGCGAAAGCGACAGCCGTCGAGGCTCGTCGGCCTCGGCCGTGAGCTGAGGTAGATTTTCGCTCAAAAATGGTCATCCAAGTTTTGAGCAAATTTTTACTCGGTTCGATGCCAAACGAGCCAACGATAAAAACTCAATATCTTTGCTCATGACCTCGGAGTGATTTTTTCCAGAAAATTACGTTTAGGCTCGAAAAATACGCTTTTTAAGTTTTTGGAGATGACGGGCGCTGCGAGCATTCGAATTCTGGAAGAGTGGGTGTGAACGAGCGCGAAAAAATCTATACGAAAACTATAAGCCCGAGTTTGAGGTTTTGGGGACCTACCTCATGGCAAAAGTGACAATCGTCGAGACTCATCGGCCTCGGCTGTGAGTCGAGGTAGATTTTTGCTCAAAAATGGTCATCCAAGTTTTGAGCAAATTTTTACTCGGTTCGATGCCAAATTAGCCAATGATAAAAACTCAATATCTTTGGCCATGCGTCGGGGTGATTTTTTTCTAGAAAATGACGTTTAGGCTCGAAAAATACGCTTTTTAAGTTTTTGGAGATGAGAGGCGCCTGCGAGCATTCGAGTTCCTGGAAGAGTAGGTGTGAACGAGCGTGAAAAAATCTATAGGAAAACTATAAGCCCTAGTTTGAGGTTTTGGGGACCTACCTCATGGCAAAAGTGACAACCGTCGAGACTCATCGGCCTCGGCCGTGAGCCGAGGTAGATTTTAGCTCAAAAATGGTCGTCCGGGTTTTGAGTAAATTTTTACTCGGTTCGATGCCAAACGAGCCAACGATAAAAACTCAATATCTTTTCCCATGACCTCGGGGTGATTTTTTACCAAATAGCGACGTTTAGGCTCGAAAAATACGCTTTTTAAGTTTTTGGAGATGAGGGGCACCTACGAGCATTCAAGTTCCTGGAAAAGTGAGTGTGAACGAGCGTGAAAAAATCTATAGGAAAACTATAAGCCCGAGTTTGAGGTCTTTGGGACCTACCTCATGGCAAAAGTGACAACCGTCGAGACTAATCGGCCTCGATAGTGAGTCGAGGTAGATTTTCGCTCAAAAATGGTCCTCCATGTTTTGAGCAACCTTTTACTCGGTTTGATGCCAAACGAGCCAATGATAAACATTCATCACCTTTGGCCATGACCTCGGGGTGATTTTTTCAAAAAAATGACGTTTAGACTCGAAAAATACACTTTTTGAGTTTTTGGAGATGAGGGACGCTTGCGAGCATTCGAGTTCCTGGAAGAGTGGGTGTGAACGAGCGCAAAAAAATCTATAAGAAAACTATAAGCCCGAGTTTTAGGTTTTGGGGATCTACTTCGTGGCAAAAGTGACAACCGTCGAGACTCATCGGCCTCGACCGTGAGCTGAGGTAGATTTTGGCTCAAAAATGGTCGTCCAAGTTTTGATCAAATTTTTAATTAGTTCGATGCCAAACGAGCCAACGATAAAAACTCATTGCCTTAGGCCATGACCTCGGGGTGATTTTTTCCAAAAAATGACGTTTAGGCTCGAAAAAAACACTCTTTAAGTTTTTGGAGATGAGGGGCGCTGCGAGCATTTGAGTTCCTGGAAGAGTGGGTGTGAACGAGTGCGAAAAAATCTATAGGAAAACTATAAGCCCCGAGTTTGAGGTTTTGGGGACCTACCTCATGGCGAAAGCGACAACCGTCGAGGCTCATCGGCCTCGGCGCGAGGCGAGGTAGATTTTCGCTCAAAAATGGTCATCCAAGTTTTGAGCAAATTTTTACTCGGTTCGATGCCAAACGAGCCAACGATAAAAACTCAATATCTTTGCTCATGACCTCGGAGTGATTTTTTTCCGAGAAAATTACGTTTAGGCTCGAAAAATACGCTTTTTAAGTTTTTGGAGATGAAGGGCGCTCGTGACCATTCGAGTTCCTGGAAGAGTGGGTGTGAACGAGCGTGATAAAATCTATAGGAAACTTATAAGCTCCGAGTTTGAGGTTTTAGGGACCTACCTCATGGAAAAGCGACAACCGTCAAGACTCATCGTCCTCGGCTGTGAGCTGAGGTAGATTTTGGCTCAAAAATGGTCGTCCAAGTTTTGAGCAAATTTTTTCTCGATTCGATGCCAAATGAGCCAATGATAAAAACTCATCGCCTTTGGCCATGAGCTCGAGGTGATTTTTACCAAAAAATGACGTTTAGCCTCGAAAAATGCACTTTTTAAGTTTTTGCGAGATAAGGGGCGCTCGTGAGCATTCGTGTTCTGGAAGAGTGGGTGTGAACGAGCGTGAAAAAATATATAGGAAAGCTGCAAGCCCGAGTTTGAGGTTTTGGGGACCTACCTCATGGAAAAAGTGACAACCGTCGAGACTCATCGACCTCGGCGTGAGTCGAGGTAGATTTTGGCTCAAAAATGGTCGTTCAAGTTTTGAGCAAATTTTTACTCAATTCGATGCCAAATGAGCCAATGATAAAACTCATCGCCTTTGGCCATGAGCTCGAGGTGATTTTTACCAAAAAATGACGTTTAGGCTCGAAAAATGCAATTTTTATGTTTACGGGAGATAAGGGGCGCTGTGAGCATTTGTGTTCCTGGAAGAGTGGGTGTGAACGAGCGTGATAAAATCTATAGGAAAGCTGTAAGCCCGGTTTGTGGTTTTGGGGACCTACCTCATGGAAAAAGTGACAACCGTCGAGACTCATCGGCCTCGACATTGAGGTGAGGTAGATTTTGGCTCAAAAATGGTCGTCCAAGTTTTGAGCAAATTTTTACTCGGTTCGATTCCAAACGAGCCAACGATAAAAACTCATTGCCTTTGACCATGACCTCGGGGTGAATTTTGCCAAAAAATGACGTTTAGGCTCGAAAAAAACACTTTTTAAGTTTTTGGAGATGAGGGGTGCTGCGAGCATTCGAGTTCCTGGAAGAGTGGGTGTGAACGAGCGTGATAAAATCTATAGGAAACTTATAAGCCCCGAGTTTGAGGTTTTAGGGACCTACCTCATGGAAAAAGCGACAACCGTCAAGACTCATCGTCCTCGGCTGTGAGGTGAGGTAGATTTTGGCTCAAAAATGGTCGTCCAAGTTTTGAGCAAATTTTTCTCGGTTCGATGCCAAATGAGCCAATGATAAAAACTCATCGCTTTTGGCCATGAGCTCGAGGTGATTTTTACCAAAAAATGACGTTTAGGCTCGAAAAATGCACTTTTTAAGTTTTTAGAGATAAGGGGCGCTGTGAGCATTTGTGTTCCTGGAAGAGTGGGTGTGAACGAGCGTGAAAAAATCTATAGGAAAACTGTAAGCCCGAGTTTGAGGTTTTGGGGACCTAACTCATGGCAAAGGTGACAACCGTCGAGACACATCGGCCTCGGCTGTGAGTCGAGGTAGATTTTGGCTCAAAAATGGTCGTCCAAGTTTTAAGCAAATTTTTACTCGGTTCGATGCCAAACGAGCCAACGATAAAAACTCAATATCTTTTCCCATGACCTCGGGGTGATTTTTTACCAAATAGCGACGTTTAGGCTCGAAAAATGCGCTTTTTAAGTTTTTGGAGATGAGGGGCACCTACGAGCATTCAAGTTCTCGGAAAAGTGAGTGTGAACGAGCGTGAAAAAATCTATAGGAAAACTATAAGCCCGAGTTTGAGGTCTTTGGGACCTACCTCATGGCAAAAGTGACAACCGTCGAGACTAATCGGCCTCGATAGTGAGTCGAGGTAGATTTTTGCTCAAAAATGGTCCTCCATGTTTTGAGCAACCTTTTACTCGGTTTGATGCCAAACGAGCCAATGATAAACATTCATCACCTTTGGCCATGACCTCGGGGTGATTTTTTCAAAAAAATGACGTTTAGACTCGAAAAATACACTTTTTGAGTTTTTGGAGATGAGGGACGCTTGCGAGCATTCGAGTTCCTGGAAGAGTGGGTGTGAACGAGCGCAAAAAAATCTATAAGAAAATTATAAGCCCGAGTTTTAGGTTTTGGGGATCTACTTCGTGGCAAAAGTGACAACCGTCGAGACTCATCGGCCTCGGCTGTGAGTCGAGGTAGATTTTGGCTCAAAAATGGTCGTCCAAGTTTTGATCAAATTTTTAATTAGTTCGATGCCAAACGAGCCAACGATAAAAACTCATTGCCTTAGGCCATGACCTCGGGGTGATTTTTTCCAAAAAATGACGTTTAGGCTCGAAAAAAACACTCTTTAAGTTTTTGGAGATGAGGGGCGCCTGCGAGCATTTGAGTTCCTGGAAGAGTGGGTGTGAACGAGTGCGAAAAAATCTATAGGAAAACTATAAGCCCCGAGTTTGAGGTTTTGGGGACCTACCTCATGGCGAAAGCGACAACCGTCGAGGCTCATCGGCCTCGGCCGTGAGTCGAGGTAGATTTTCGCTCAAAAATGGTCATCCAAGTTTTGAGCAAATTTTTACTCGGTTCGATGCCAAACGAGCCAACGATAAAAACTCAATATCTTTGCTCATGACCTCGGAGTGATTTTTTTCCGAGAAAATTACGTTTAGGCTCGAAAAATACGCTTTTTAAGTTTTTGGAGATGAAGGGCGCCTGTGACCATTCGAGTTCCTGGAAGAGTGGGTGTGAACGAGCGTGATAAAATCTATAGGAAACTTATAAGCTCCGAGTTTGAGGTTTTAGGGACCTACCTCATGGAAAAGCGACAACCGTCAAGACTCATCGTCCTCGGCTGTGAGTCGAGGTAGATTTTGGCTCAAAAATGGTCGTCCAAGTTTTGAGCAAATTTTTTCTCGATTCGATGCCAAATGAGCCAATGATAAAAACTCATCGCCTTTGGCCATGAGCTCGAGGTGATTTTTACCAAAAAATGACGTTTAGCCTCGAAAAATGCACTTTTTAAGTTTTTGCGAGATAAGGGGCGCCTGTGAGCATTCGTGTTCCTGGAAGAGTGGGTGTGAACGAGCGTGAAAAAATATATAGGAAAACTGTAAGCCCGAGTTTGAGGTTTTGGGGACCTACCTCATGGAAAAAGTGACAACCGTCGAGACTCATCGACCTCGGCTGTGAGTCGAGGTAGATTTTGGCTCAAAAATGGTCGTTCAAGTTTTGAGCAAATTTTTACTCAATTCGATGCCAAATGAGCCAACGATAAAAACTCATCGCCTTTGGCCATGAGCTCGAGGTGATTTTTACCAAAAAATGACGTTTAGGCTCGAAAAATGCAATTTTTATGTTTACGGGAGATAAGGGGCGCTCGTGAGCATTTGTGTTCCTGGAAGAGTGGGTGTGAACGAGCGTGATAAAATCTATAGGAAAAGCTGTAAGCCCGGTTTGTGGTTTTGGGGACCTACCTCATGGAAAAAGTGACAACCGTCGAGACTCATCGGCCTCGACATTGAGCTGAGGTAGATTTTGGCTCAAAAATGGTCGTCCAAGTTTTGAGCAAATTTTTACTCGGTTCGATGCGAAACGAGCCAACGATAAAAACTCATTGCCTTTGACCATGACCTCGGGGTGAATTTTGCCAAAAAATGACGTTTAGGCTCGAAAAAAACACTTTTTAAGTTTTTGGAGATGAGGGGTGCTGCGAGCATTCGAGTTCCTGGAAGAGTGGGTGTGAACGAGCGTGATAAAATCTATAGGAAACTTATAAGCCCCGAGTTTGAGGTTTTAGGGACCTACCTCATGGAAAAAGCGACAACGAGTCAAGACTCATCGTCCTCGGCTCGTGAGTCGAGGTAGATTTTGGCTCAAAAATGGTCGTCCAAGTTTTGAGCAAATTTTTCTCGGTTCGATGCCAAATGAGCCAATGATAAAAACTCATCGCCTGCGGCCATGAGCTCGAGGTGATTTTTACCAAAAAATGACGTTTAGGCTCGAAAAATGCACTTTTTAAGTTTTTAGAGATAAGGGGCGCCTGTGAGCATTTGTGTTCCTGGAAGAGTGGGTGTGAACGAGCGTGAAAAAATCTATAGGAAAGCTGTAAGCCCGGTTTGTGGTTTTGGAGACCTACCTCATGGAAAAAGTGACAACCGTCGAGACGCATCGGCCTCGACATTGAGCTGAGGTGGATTTTGGCTCAAAAATGGTCGTCCAAGTTTTGAGCAAATTTTTACTCGGTTTGATGCGAAACGAGCCAACGATAAAAACTCATTGCCTTTGACCATGACCTCGGGGTGATTTTTACCAAAAAATGACGTTTAGGCTCGAAAAAAACACTTTTTAAGTTTTTGGAGATGAGGGGTGCTGCGAGCATTCGAGTTCCTGGAAGAGTGGGTGTGAACGAGCGTGATAAAATCTATAGGAAACTTATAAGCCCCGAGTTTGAGGTTTTAGGGACCTACCTCATGGAAAAAGCGACAACCGTCAAGACTCATCGTCCTCGACTTGTGAGTGAGGTAGATTTTGGCTCAAAAATGGTCGTCCAAGTTTTAAGCAAATTTTTTCTCGGTTCGATGCCAAATGAGCCAATGATAAAAACTCATCGCCTTTGGCCATGAGCTCGAGGTGATTTTTACCAAAAAATGACGTTTAGGCTCGAAAAATGCACTTTTTAAGTTTTTGGAGATAAAGGGCGCTGTGAGCATTTGTGTTCCTGGAAGAGTGGGTGTGAACGAGCGTGAAAAAATCTATAGGAAAAGCTGTAAGCCCGGTTTGTGGTTTTGGGGACCTACCTCATGGAAAAAGTGACAACCGTCGAGACTCATCGGCCTCGACATTGAGTGAGGTAGATTTTGGCTCAAAAATGGTCGTCCAAGTTTTGAGCAAATTTTTACTCGGTTCGATGCCAAACGAGCCAACGATAAAAACTCAATATCTTTTCCCATGACCTCGGGGTGATTTTTTTCCAAAAAACGACGTTTAGGCTCGAAAAATACGCTTTTTAAGTTTTTGGAGATGAGGGGCGCCTACGAGCATTCATGTTCTGGAAGAGTGGGTGTGAACGAGCGTGAAAAAATCAATAGGAAAACTATAAGCCCGAGTTTGAGGTTTTGAGGACCTATCACATGGAAAAAGTGACAACCGTCGAGACTCATCGTCCTCGGCTGTGAGTGAGGTAGATTTTGTTTCAAAAATGGTCGTCCAAGTTTTGAGCAAATTTTTACCCGAGTCGATGCCAAATGAGCCAACGATAAAAACTCATCGCCTTTGGCCATGACCTCGGGGTGATTTTTACCAAAAAATGACGTTTAGGCTCGAAAAATGCACTTTTTAAGTTTTTGCGGATAAGAGGCGCTGTGAGCATTCGTGTTCTGGAAGAGTGGGTGTGAACGAGCGTGAAAAAATATATAGGAAAACTGTAAGCCCGAGTTTGAGGTTTTGGGGACCTACCTCATGGAAAAAGTGACAACCGTCGAGACTCATCGACCTCGGCTGTGAGTCGAGGTAGATTTTGGCTCAAAAATGGTCGTTCAAGTTTTGAGCAAATTTTTACTCAATTCGATGCCAAATGAGCCAATGATAAAAACTCATCGCCTTTGGCCATGAGCTCGAGGTGATTTTTACCAAAAAATGACGTTTAGGCTCGAAAAATGCAATTTTTATGTTTACGGAGATAAGGGGCGCTGTGAGCATTTGTGTTCCTGGAAGAGTGGGTGTGAACGAGCGTGATAAAATCTATAGGAAAGCTGTAAGCCCGGTTTGTGGTTTTGGGGACCTACCTCATGGAAAAAGTGACAACCGTCGAGACTCATCGGCCTCGACATTGAGCTGAGGTAGATTTTGGCTCAAAAATGGTCGTCCAAGTTTTGAGCAAATTTTTACTCGGTTCGATGCGAAACGAGCCAACGATAAAAACTCATTGCCTTTGACCATGACCTCGGGGTGAATTTTGCCAAAAAATGACGTTTAGGCTCGAAAAAAACACTTTTTAAGTTTTTGGAGATGAGGGGTGCTGCGAGCATTCGAGTTCCTGGAAGAGTGGGTGTGAACGAGCGTGATAAAATCTATAGGAAACTTATAAGCCCCGAGTTTGAGGTTTTAGGGACCTACCTCATGGAAAAAGCGACAACCGTCAAGACTCATCGTCCTCGACTGTGAGGTGAGGTAGATTTTGGCTCAAAAATGGTCGTCCAAGTTTTGAGCAAATTTTTCTCGGTTCGATGCCAAATGTGCCAATGATAAAAACTCATCGCCTTTGGCCATGAGCTCGAGGTGATTTTTACCAAAAAATGACGTTTAGGCTCGAAAAATGCACTTTTTAAGTTTTTAGAGATAAGGGGCGCTGTGAGCATTTGTGTTCCTGGAAGAGTGGGTGTGAACGAGCGTGAAAAAATCTATAGGAAAGCTGTAAGCCCGGTTTGTGGTTTTGGGGACCTACCTCATGGAAAAAGTGACAACCGTCGAGACTCATCGGCCTCGACATTGAGGTGAGGTAGATTTTGGCTCAAAAATGGTCGTCCAAGTTTTGAGCAAATTTTTACTCGGTTCGATGCGAAACGAGCGAACGATAAAAACTCATTGCCTTTGACCATGACCTCGGGGTGATTTTTACCAAAAAATGACGTTTAGGCTCGAAAAAAACACTTTTTAAGTTTTTGGAGATGAGGGGTGCTGCGAGCATTCGAGTTCTGGAAGAGTGGGTGTGAACGAGCGTGATAAAATCTATAGGAAACTTATAAGCCCCGAGTTTGAGGTTTTAGGGACCTACCTCATGGAAAAAGCGACAACCGTCAAGACTCACCGTCCTCGGCTGTGAGTGAGGTAGATTTTGGCTCAAAAATGGTCGTCCAAGTTTTGAGCAAATTTTTTCTCGGTTCGATGCCAAATGAGCCAATGATAAAAACTCATCGCCTTTGGCCATGAGCTCGAGGTGATTTTTACCAAAAAATGACGTTTAGGCTCGAAAAATGCACTTTTTAAGTTTTTGGAGATAAGGGGCGCTGTGAGCATTTGTGTTCTGGAAGAGTGGGTGTGAACGAGCGTGAAAAAATCTATAGGAAAGCTGTAAGCCCGGTTTGTGGTTTTGGGGACCTACCTCATGGAAAAAGTGACAACCGTCGAGACTCATCGGCCTCGACATTGAGTCGAGGTAGATTTTGGCTCAAAAATGGTCGTCCAAGTTTTGAGCAAATTTTTACTCGGTTCGATGCCAAACGAGCCAACGATAAAAACTCATTGCCTTTGACCATGACCTCGGGGTGATTTTTGCCAAAAAATGACGTTTAGGCTCGAAAAAAACACTTTTTAAGTTTTTGGAGATGAGGGGTGCTGCGAGCATTCGAGTTCTGGAAGAGTGGGTGTGAACTAGCGTGATAAAATCTATAGGAAACTTATAAGCCCCGAGTTTGAGGTTTTAGGGACCTACCTCATGGAAAAAGCGACAACCGTCAAGACTCATCGACCTCGGCTGTGAGTGAGGTAGATTTTGGCTCAAAAATGGTCGTCCAAGTTTTAAGCAAATTTTTTCTCGGTTCGATGCCAAATGAGCCAACAATAAAAACTCAATATCTTTTCCCATGACCTCGGGGTGATTTTTTTCCAAAAAACGACGTTTAGGCTCGAAAAATACGCTTTTTAAGTTTTTGGAGATGAGGGGCGCCTATGAGCATTCATGTTCTGGAAGAGTGGGTGTGAACGAGCGTGAAAAAATCTATAGGAAAACTATAAGCCCGAGTTTGAGGTTTTGAGGACCTATCACATGGACAAAGTGACAACCGTCGAGACGCATCGTCCTCGGCTGTGAGCTGAGGTAGATTTTGTTTCAAAAATGGTCGTCCAAGTTTTGAGCAAATTTTTACCCGGAGTCGATGCCAAATGAGCCAACGATAAAAACTCATTGCCTTTGGCCATGACCTCGGGGTGATTTTTACCAAAAAATGACGTTTAGGCTCGAAAAATGCACTTTTTAAGTTTTTGCGAGATAAGAGGCGCCTGTGAGCATTCGTGTTCTGGAAGAGTGGGTGTGAACGAGCGTGAAAAAATATATAGGAAAGCTGTAAGCCCGAGTTTGAGGTTTTGGGGACCTACCTCATGGAAAAAGTGACAACCGTCGAGACTCATCGACCTCGGCTGTGAGTGAGGTAGATTTTGGCTCAAAAATGGTCGTCCAAGTTTTGAGCAAATTTTTACTCAATTCGATGCCAAATGAGCCAATGATAAAAACTCATCGCCTTTGGCCATGAGCTCGAGGTGATTTTTACCAAAAAATGACGTTTAGGCTCGAAAAATGCACTTTTTAAGTTTTTGGAGATAAGGGGCGCTCGTGAGCATTTGTGTTCCTGGAAGAGTGGGTGTGAACAAGCGTGAAAAAATCTATAGGAAAAGCTGTAAGCCCGGTTTGTGGTTTTGGGGACCTACCTCATGGAAAAAGTGACAACCGTCGAGACTCATCGGCCTCGACATTGAGTTGAGGTAGATTTTGGCTCAAAAATGGTCGTCCAAGTTTTGAGCAAATTTTTACTCGGTTCGATGCCAAACGAGCCAACGATAAAAACTCATTGCCTTTGACCATGACCTCGGGGTGATTTTTGCCAAAAAATGACGTTTAGGCTCGAAAAAAACACTTTTTAAGTTTTTGGAGATGAGGGGTGCTGCGAGCATTCGAGTTCTGGAAGAGTGGGTGTGAACGAGCGTGATAAAATCTATAGGAAACTTATAAGCCCCGAGTTTGCGGTTTTAGGGACCTACCTCATGGAAAAAGCGACAACGCGTCGAGACTCATCGTCCTCGGCTGTGAGTCGAGGTAGATTTTGGCTCAAAAATGTTCGTCCAAGTTTTGAGCTAATTTTTCTCGGTTCGATGTCAAACGAGCCAACGATAAAAACTCAATATCTTTGCTCATGACCTCGGAGTGATTTTTTTCCAGAAAATTACGTTTAGGCTCGAAAAATACGCTTTTTAAGTTTTTGGAGATGAAGGGCGCCTGTGACCATTCGAGTTCTGGAAGAGTGGGTGTGAACGAGCGTGATAAAATCTATAGGAAACTTATAAGCTCCGAGTTTGAGGTTTTAGGGACCTACCTCATGGAAAAAGCGACAACCGTCAAGACTCATCGTCCTCGACTGTGAGGTGAGGTAGATTTTGGCTCAAAAATGGTCGTCCAAGTTTTGAGCAAATTTTTTCTCGGTTCGATGCCAAATGAGCCAATGATAAAAACTCATCCCCTTTGGCCATGAGCTCGAGGTGATTTTTACCAAAAAATGACGTTTAGCCTCGAAAAATGCACTTTTTAAGTTTTTGCGAGATAAGGGGCGCTGTGAGCATTCGTGTTCCTGGAAGAGTGGGTGTGAACGAGCGTGAAAAAATATATAGGAAAGCTGTAAGCCCGAGTTTGAGGTTTTGGGGACCTACCTCATGGCAAAAGTGACAACCGTCGAGACTCATCGGCCTCGACTATGAGTGAGGTAGATTTTGGCTCAAAAATGGTCGTCCAAGTTTTGAGCAAATTTTTACTCGGTTCGATGCCAAACGAGCCAACGATAAAAACTCATTGCCTTTGACCATGACCTCGGGGTGATTTTTGCCAAAAAATGACGTTTAGGCGCGAAAAAAACACTTTTTAAGTTTTTGGAGATGAGGGGTGCTGCGAGCATTCGAGTTCCTGGAAGAGTGGGTGTGAACTAGCGTGATAAAATCTATAGGAAACTTATAAGCCCCGAGTTTGAGGCTTTAGGGACCTACCTCATGGAAAAAGCGACAACCGTCAAGACTCATCGTCCTCGGCTGTGAGTCGAGGTCGATTTTGGCTCAAAAATGGTCGTCCAAGTTTTAAGCAAATTTTTCTCGGTTCGATGCCAAACGAGGCAACAATAAAAACTCAATATCTTTTCCCATGACCTCGGGGTGATTTTTTTCCAAAAAACGACGTTTAGGCTCGAAAAATACGCTTTTTAAGTTTTTGGAGATGAGGGGCGCCTATGAGCATTCATGTTCCTGGAAGAGTGGGTGTGAACGAGCGTGAAAAAATCTATAGGAAAACTATAAGCCCGAGTTTGAGGTTTTGAGGACCTATCACATGGAAAAAGTGACAACCGTCGAGACGCATCGTCCTCGGCTGTGAGCTGAGGTAGATTTTGTTTCAAAAATGGTCGTCCAAGTTTTGAGCAAATTTTTACCCGAGTCGATGCCAAATGAGCCAACGATAAAAACTCATTGCCTTTGGCCATGACCTCGGGGTGATTTTTACCAAAAAATGACGTTTAGGCTCGAAAAATAGACTTTTTAAGTTTTTGCGAGATAAGGGGCGCTGTGAGCATTCGTGTTCCTGGAAGAGTGGGTGTGAACGAGCGTGAAAAAATATATAGGAAAAGCTGTAAGCCCGAGTTTGAGGTTTTGGGGACCTACCTCATGGAAAAAGTGACAACCGTCGAGACTCATTGACCTCGGCTGTGAGCTAAGGTAGATTTTGGCTCAAAAATGGTCGTCCAAGTTTTGAGCAAATTTTTACTCAATTCGATGCCAAATGAGCCAATGATAAAAACTCATCGCCTTTGTCCATGAGCTCGAGGTGATTTTTACCAAAAAATGACGTTTAGGCTCGAAAAATGCACTTTTTAAGTTTTTGGAGATAAGGGGCGCTGTGAGCATTTGTATTCTGGAAGAGTGGGTGTGAACGAGCGTGAAAAAATCTATAGGAAAACTGTAAGCCCATTTTATGGTTTTGGGGACCTACCTCATGGAAAAAGTGACAACCGTCGAGACTCATTGGCCTCGACATTGAGCTGAGGTAGATTTTGGCTCAAAAATGGTCGTCCAAGTTTTGAGTAAATTTTTACTCGGTTCGATGCCAAACGAGCCAACGATAAAAACTCATTGCCTTTGACCATGACCTCGGGGTGATTTTTGCCAAAAAATGACGTTTAGGCTCGAAAAAAACACTTTTTAAGTTTTTGGAGATGAGGGGTGCCTACGAGCATTCGAGTTCTGGAAGAGTGGGTGTGAACGAGAGTGATAAAATCTATAGGAAACTTATAAGCCCCGAGTTTGAGGTTTTAGGGACCTACCTCATGGAAAAAGCGACAACCGTCAAGACTCATCGTCCTCGGCTTGTGAGTGAGGTAGATTTTGGCTCAAAAATGGTCGTCCAAGTTTTGAGCAAATTTTTCTCGATTCGATGCCAAACGAGCCAACGATAAAAACTCAATATCTTTTCCCATGACCTCGGGGTGATTATTTTCCAAAAAACGACGTTTAGGCTCGAAAAATACGCTTTTTAAGTTTTTGGAGATGAGGGGCGCCTACGAGCATTCATGTTCTGGAAGAGTGGGTGTGAACGAGCGTGAAAAAATCAATAGGAAAACTATAAGCCCGAGTTTGAGGTTTTGAGGACCTATCACATGGAAAAAGTGACAACCGTCGAGACTCATCGTCCTCGGCTGTGAGTGAGGTAGATTTTGTTTCAAAAATGGTCGTCCAAGTTTTGAGCAAATTTTTACCCGAGTCGATGCCAAATGAGCCAACGATAAAAACTCATCGCCTTTGGCCATGACCTCGGGGTGATTTTTACCAAAAAATGACGTTTAGGCTCGAAAAATGCACTTTTTAAGTTTTTGCGAGATAAGAGGCGCTGTGAGCATTCGTGTTCTGGAAGAGTGGGTGTGAACGAGCGTGAAAAAATATATAGGAAAAGCTGTAAGCCCGAGTTTGAGGTTTTGGGGACCTACCTCATGGAAAAAGTGACAACCGTCGAGACTCATCGACCTCGGCTGTGAGTGAGGTAGATTTTGGCTCAAAAATGGTCGTTCAAGTTTTGAGCAAATTTTTACTCAATTCGATGCCAAATGAGCCAATGATAAAAACTCATCGCCTTTGGCCATGAGCTCGAGGTGATTTTTACCAAAAAATGACGTTTAGGCTCGAAAAATGCAATTTTTATGTTTACGGAGATAAGGGGCGCTGTGAGCATTTGTGTTCTGGAAGAGTGGGTGTGAACGAGCGTGATAAAATCTATAGGAAAAGCTGTAAGCCCGGTTTGTGGTTTTGGGGACCTACCTCATGGAAAAAGTGACAACCGTCGAGACTCATCGGCCTCGACATTGAGTCGAGGTAGATTTTGGCTCAAAAATGGTCGTCCAAGTTTTGAGCAAATTTTTACTCGGTTCGATGCGAAACGAGCCAACGATAAAAACTCATTGCCTTTGACCATGACCTCGGGGTGAATTTTGCCAAAAAATGACGTTTAGGCTCGAAAAAAACACTTTTTAAGTTTTTGGAGATGAGGGGTGCGTGCGAGCATTCGAGTTCCTGGAAGAGTGGGTGTGAACGAGCGTGATAAAATCTATAGGAAACTTATAAGCCCCGAGTTTGAGGTTTTAGGGACCTACCTCATGGAAAAAGCGACAACCGTCAAGACTCATCGTCCTCGACTGTGAGGCGAGGTAGATTTTGGCTCAAAAATGGTCGTCCAAGTTTTGAGCAAATTTTTCTCGGTTCGATGCCAAATGAGCCAATGATAAAAACTCATCGCCTTTGGCCATGAGCTCGAGGTGATTTTTACCAAAAAATGACGTTTAGGCTCGAAAAATGCACTTTTTAAGTTTTTAGAGATAAGGGGCGCTGTGAGCATTTGTGTTCCTGGAAGAGTGGGTGTGAACGAGCGTGAAAAAATCTATAGGAAAAGCTGTAAGCCCGGTTTGTGGTTTTGGGGACCTACCTCATGGAAAAAGTGACAGCCGTCGAGACTCATCGGCCTCGACATTGAGTGAGGTAGATTTTGGCTCAAAAATGGTCGTCCAAGTTTTGAGCAAATTTTTACTCGGTTCGATGCGAAACGAGCGAACCATAAAAACTCATTGCCTTTGACCATGACCTCGGGGTGATTTTTACCAAAAAATGACGTTTAGGCTCGAAAAAAACACTTTTTAAGTTTTTGGAGATGAGGGGTGCTGCGAGCATTCGAGTTCTGGAAGAGTGGGTGTGAACGAGCGTGATAAAATCTATAGGAAACTTATAAGCCCCGAGTTTGAGGTTTTAGGGACCTACCTCATGGAAAAAGCGACAACGCGTCAAGACTCATCGTCCTCGGCTTGTGGTGAGGTAGAATTTGGCTCAAAAATGGTCGTCCAAGTTTTGAGCAAATTTTTCTCGGTTCGATGCCAAATGAGCCAATGATAAAAACTCATCGCCTTTGGCCATGAGCTCGAGGTGATTTTTACCAAAAAATGACGTTTAGGCTCGAAAAATGCACTTTTTAAGTTTTTGGAGATAAGGGGCGCTGTGAGCATTTGTGTTCCTGGAAGAGTGGGTGTGAACGAGCGTGAAAAAATCTATAGGAAAAGCTGTAAGCCCGGTTTGTGGTTTTGGGGACCTACCTCATGGAAAAAGTGACAACCGTCGAGACTCATCGGCCTCGACATTGAGTCGAGGTAGATTTTGGCTCAAAAATGGTCGTCCAAGTTTTGAGCAAATTTTTACTCGGTTCGATGCCAAACGAGCCAACGATAAAAACTCATTGCCTTTGACCATGACCTCGGGGTGATTTTTGCCAAAAAATGACGTTTAGGCTCGAAAAAAACACTTTTTAAGTTTTTGGAGATGAGGGGTGCTGCGAGCATTCGAGTTCTGGAAGAGTGGGTGTGAACTAGCGTGATAAAATCTATAGGAAACTTATAAGCCCCGAGTTTGAGGTTTTAGGGACCTACCTCATGGAAAAAGCGACAACCGTCAAGACTCATCGTCCTCGGCTGTGAGTGAGGTAGATTTTGGCTCAAAAATGGTCGTCCAAGTTTTAAGCAAATTTTTTCTCGGTTCGATGCCAAACGAGCCAACAATAAAAACTCAATATCTTTTCCCATGACCTCGGGGTGATTTTTTTCCAAAAAACGACGTTTAGGCTCGAAAAATACGCTTTTTAAGTTTTTGGAGATGAGGGGCGCCTATGAGCATTCATGTTCCTGGAAGAGTGGGTGTGAACGAGCGTGAAAAAATCTATAGGAAAACTATAAGCCCGAGTTTGAGGTTTTGAGGACCTATCACATGGAAAAAGTGACAACGCGTCGAGACGCATCGTCCTCGGCTGTGAGCTGAGGTAGATTTTGTTTCAAAAATGGTCGTCCAAGTTTTGAGCAAATTTTTACCCGGAGTCGATGCCAAATGAGCCAACGATAAAAACTCATTGCCTTTGGCCATGACCTCGGGGTGATTTTTACCAAAAAATGACGTTTAGGCTTGAAAAATGGACTTTTTAAGTTTTTGCGAGATAAGGGGCGCTGTGAGCATTCGTGTTCCTGGAAGAGTGGGTGTGAACGAGCGTGAAAAAATATATAGGAAAGCTGTAAGCCCGAGTTTGAGGTTTTGGGGACCTACCTCATGGAAAAAGTGACAACCGTCGAGACTCATTGACCTCGGCTGTGAGTGAGGTAGATTTTGGCTCAAAAATGGTCGTCCAAGTTTTGAGCAAATTTTTACTCAATTCGATGCCAAATGAGCCAATGATAAAAACTCATCGCCTTTGTCCATGAGCTCGAGGTGATTTTTACCAAAAAATGACGTTTAGGCTAGAAAAATGCACTTTTTAAGTTTTTGGAGATAAGGGGCGCTGTGAGCATTTGTGTTCTGGAAGAGTGGGTGTGAACGAGCGTGAAAAAATCTATAGGAAAAGCTGTAAGCCCGGTTTGTGGTTTTGGGGACCTACCTCATGGAAAAAGTGACAACCGTCGAGACTCATTGGCCTCGACATTGAGGTGAGGTAGATTTTGGCTCAAAAATGGTCGTCCAAGTTTTGAGTAAATTTTTACTCGGTTCGATGCCAAACGAGCCAACGATAAAAACTCATTGCCTTTGACCATGACCTCGGGGTGATTTTTGCCAAAAAATGACGTTTAGGCTCGAAAAAAACACTTTTTAAATTTTTGGAGATGAGGGGTGCCTACGAGCATTCGAGTTCTTGGAAGAGTGGGTGTGAACGAGAGTGATAAAATCTATAGGAAACTTATAAGCCCCGAGTTTGAGGTTTTAGGGACCTACCTCATGGAAAAAGCGACAACCGTCAAGACTCATCGTCCTCGGCTGTGAGGTGAGGTAGATTTTGGCTCAAAAATGGTCGTCCAAGTTTTGAGCAAATTTTTCTCGGTTCGATGCCAAACGAGCCAACGATAAAAACTCAATATCTTTTCCCATGACCTCGGGGTGATTTTTTTCCAAAAACGACGTTTAGGCTCGAAAAATACGCTTTTTAAGTTTTTGGAGATGAGGGGCGCCTACGAGCATTGATGTTCCTGGAAGAGTGGGTGTGAACGAGCGTGAAAAAATCAATAGGAAAACTATATGCCCGAGTTTGAGGTTTTGAGGACCTATCACATGGAAAAAGTGACAACCGTCGAGACTCATCGTCCTCGGCTGTGAGTGAGGTAGATTTTGTTTCAAAAATGGTCGTCCAAGTTTTGAGCAAATTTTTACCCGAGTCGATGCCAAATGAGCCAACGATAAAAACTCATCGCCTTTGGCCATGACCTCGGGGTGATTTTTACCAAAAAATGACGTTTAGGCTCGAAAAATGCACTTTTTAAGTTTTTGCGGATAAGGGGCGCTGTGAGCATTCGTGTTCCTGGAAGAGTGGGTGTGAACGAGCGTGAAAAAATATATAGGAAAGCTGTAAGCCCGAGTTTGAGGTTTTGGGGACCTACCTCATGGAAAAAGTGACAACCGTCGAGACTCATCGACCTCGGCTGTGAGTGAGGTAGATTTTGGCTCAAAAATGGTCGTCCAAGTTTTGAGCAAATTTTTACTCAATTCGATGCCAAATGAGCCAATGATAAAAACTCATCGCCTTTGGCCATGAGCTCGAGGTGATTTTTACCAAAAAATGACGTTTAGGCTCGAAAAATGCACTTTTTATGTTTTTGGAGATAAGGGGCGCTGTGAGCATTTGTGTTCTGGAAGAGTGGGTGTGAACAAGCGTGAAAAAATCTATAGGAAAAGCTGTAAGCCCGGTTTGTGGTTTTGGGGACCTACCTCATGGAAAAAGTGACAACCGTCGAGACTCATCGGCCTCGACATTGAGGTGAGGTAGATTTTGGCTCAAAAATGGTCGTCCAAGTTTTGAGCAAATTTTTACTCGGTTCGATGCGAAACGAGCCAACGATAAAAACTCATTGCCTTTGACCATGACCTCGGGGTGAATTTTGCCAAAAAATGACGTTTAGGCTCGAAAAAAACACTTTTTAAGTTTTTGGAGATGAGGGGTGCTGCGAGCATTCGAGTTCCTGGAAGAGTGGGTGTGAACGAGCGTGATAAAATCTATAGGAAACTTATAAGCCCCGAGTTTGAGGTTTTAGGGACCTACCTCATGGAAAAAGCGACAACGCGTCAAGACTCATCGTCCTCGGCTGTGAGTGAGGTAGATTTTGGCTCAAAAATGGTCGTCCAAGTTTTGAGCAAATTTTTCTCGGTTCGATGCCAAATGAGCCAATGATAAAAACTCATCGCCTTTGGCCATGAGCTCGAGGTGATTTTTACCAAAAAATGACGTTTAGGCTCGAAAAATGCACTTTTTAAGTTTTTAGAGATAAGGGGCGCCTGTGAGCATTTGTGTTCCTGGAAGAGTGGGTGTGAACGAGCGTGAAAAAATCTATAGGAAAGCTGTAAGCCCGGTTTGTGGTTTTGGGGACCTACCTCATGGAAAAAGTGACAACCGTCGAGACTCATCGGCCTCGACATTGAGTTGAGGTAGATTTTGGCTCAAAAATGGTCGTCCAAGTTTTGAGCAAATTTTTACTCGGTTCGATGCGAAACGAGCGAACGATAAAAACTCATTGCCTTTGACCATGACCTCGGGGTGATTTTTACCAAAAAATGACGTTTAGGCTCGAAAAAAACACTTTTTAAGTTTTTGGAGATGAGGGGTGCTGCGAGCATTCGAGTTCTGGAAGAGTGGGTGTGAACGAGCGTGATAAAATCTATAGGAAACTTATAAGCCCCGAGTTTGAGGTTTTAGGGACCTACCTCATGGAAAAAGCGACAACGCGTCAAGACTCATCGTCCTCGGCTGTGAGTGAGGTAGAATTTGGCTCAAAAATGGTCGTCCAAGTTTTGAGCAAATTTTTTCTCGGTTCGATGCCAAATGAGCCAATGATAAAAACTCATCGCCTTTGGCCATGAGCTCGAGGTGATTTTTACCAAAAAATGACGTTTAGGCTCGAAAAATGCACTTTTTAAGTTTTTGGAGATAAGGGGCGCTGTGAGCATTTGTGTTCCTGGAAGAGTGGGTGTGAACGAGCGTGAAAAAATCTATAGGAAAAGCTGTAAGCCCGGTTTGTGGTTTTGGGGACCTACCTCATGGAAAAAGTGACAACCGTCGAGACTCATCGGCCTCGACATTGAGTGAGGTAGATTTTGGCTCAAAAATGGTCGTCCAAGTTTTGAGCAAATTTTTACTCGGTTCGATGCCAAACGAGCCAACGATAAAAACTCATTGCCTTTGACCATGACCTCGGGGTGATTTTTGCCAAAAAATGACGTTTAGGCTCGAAAAAAACACTTTTTAAGTTTTTGGAGATGAGGGGTGCTGCGAGCATTCGAGTTCTGGAAGAGTGGGTGTGAACTAGCGTGATAAAATCTATAGGAAACTTATAAGCCCCGAGTTTGAGGTTTTAGGGACCTACCTCATGGAAAAAGCGACAACCGTCAAGACTCATCGTCCTCGGCTGTGAGTGAGGTAGATTTTGGCTCAAAAATGGTCGTCCAAGTTTTAAGCAAATTTTTCTCGGTTCGATGCCAAACGAGCCAACAATAAAAACTCAATATCTTTTCCCGCTGACCTCGGGGTGATTTTTTTCCAAAAAACGACGTTTAGGCTCGAAAAATACGCTTTTTAAGTTTTTGGAGATGAGGGGCGCCTATGAGCATTCATGTTCCTGGAAGAGTGGGTGTGAACGAGCGTGAAAAAATCTATAGGAAAACTATAAGCCCGAGTTTGAGGTTTTGAGGACCTATCACATGGAAAAAGTGACAACGCGTCGAGACGCATCGTCCTCGGCTGTGAGGTGAGGTAGATTTTGTTTCAAAAATGGTCGTCCAAGTTTTGAGCAAATTTTTACCGAGGTCGATGCCAAATGAGGCAACGATAAAAACTCATTGCCTTTGGCCATGACCTCGGGGTGATTTTTACCAAAAAATGACGTTTAGGCTTGAAAAATGGACTTTTTAAGTTTTTGCGAGATAAGGGGCGCTTGTGAGCATTCGTGTTCTGGAAGAGTGGGTGTGAACGAGCGTGAAAAAATATATAGGAAAAGCTGTAAGCCCGAGTTTGAGGTTTTGGGGACCTACCTCATGGAAAAAGTGACAACCGTCGAGACTCATTGACCTCGGCTGTGAGTGAGGTAGATTTTGGCTCAAAAATGGTCGTCCAAGTTTTGAGCAAATTTTTACTCAATTCGATGCCAAATGAGCCAATGATAAAAACTCATCGCCTTTGTCCATGAGCTCGAGGTGATTTTTACCAAAAAATGACGTTTAGGCTAGAAAAATGCACTTTTTAAGTTTTTGGAGATAAGGGGCGCTGTGAGCATTTGTGTTCCTGGAAGAGTGGGTGTGAACAAGCGTGAAAAAATCTATAGGAAAGCTGTAAGCCCGGTTTGTGGTTTTGGGGACCTACCTCATGGAAAAAGTGACAACCGTCGAGACTCATTGGCCTCGACATTGAGTGAGGTAGATTTTGGCTCAAAAATGGTCGTCCAAGTTTTGAGTAAATTTTTACTCGGTTCGATGCCAAACGAGCCAACGATAAAAACTCATTGCCTTTGACCATGACCTCGGGGTGATTTTTGCCAAAAAATGACGTTTAGGCTCGAAAAAAACACTTTTTAAGTTTTTGGAGATGAGGGGTGCCTACGAGCATTCGAGTTCTTGGAAGAGTGGGTGTGAACGAGAGTGATAAAATCTATAGGAAACTTATAAGCCCCGAGTTTGAGGTTTTAGGGACCTACCTCATGGAAAAAGCGACAACCGTCAAGACTCATCGTCCTCGGCTGCGAGGTGAGGTAGATTTTGGCTCAAAAATGGTCGTCCAAGTTTTGAGCAAATTTTTACTCGGTTCGATGCCAAACGAGCCAACGATAAAAACTCATTGCCTTTGACCATGACCTCGGGGTGATATTTGCCAAAAAATGACGTTTAGGCTCGAAAAAAACACTTTTTAAGTTTTTGGAGATGAGGGGTGCTGCGAGCATTCGAGTTCTGGAAGAGTGGGTGTGAACGAGCGTGATAAAATCTATAGGAAACTTATAAGCCCCGAGTTTGCGGTTTTAGGGACCTACCTCATGGAAAAGCGACAACCGTCAAGACTCATCGTCCTCGGCTTGTGGTGAGGTAGATTTTGGCTCAAAAATGTTCATCCAAGTTTTGAGCAAATTTTTCTCGGTTCGATGCCAAACGAGCCAACGATAAAAACTCAATATCTTTTCTCATGACCTCGGAGTGATTTTTTTCTAGAAAATTACGTTTAGGCTCGAAAAATACGCTTTTTAAGTTTTTGGAGATGAAGGGCGCTGTGACCATTCGAGTTCTGGAAGAGTGGGTGTGAACGAGCGTGATAAAATCTATAGGAAACTTATAAGCTCCGAGTTTGAGGTTTTAGGGACCTACCTCATGGAAAAAGCGACAACCGTCGAGACTCATCGTCCTCGGCTGTGAGGCGAGGTAGATTTTGGCTCAAAAATGGTCGTCCAAGTTTTGAGCAAATTTTTTCTCGGTTCGATGCCAAATGAGCCAATGATAAAAACTCATCGCCTTTGGCCATGAGCTCGAGGTGATTTTTACCAAAAAATGACGTTTAGCCTCGAAAAATGCACTTTTTAAGTTTTTGCGAGATAAGGGGCGCTGTGAGCATTCGTGTTCCTGGAAGAGTGGGTGTGAACGAGCGTGAAAAAATATATAGGAAAAGCTGTAAGCCCGAGTTTGAGGTTTTGGGGACCTACCTCATGGAAAAAGTGACAACCGTCGAGACTCATCGACCTCGGCTGTGAGTGAGGTAGATTTTGGCTCAAAAATGGTCGTTCAAGTTTTGAGCAAATTTTTACTCAATTCGATGCCAAATGAGCCAATGATAAAAACTCATCGCCTTTGGCCATGAGCTCGAGGTGATTTTTACCAAAAAATGACGTTTAGGCTCGAAAAATGCAATTTTTATGTTTACGGGAGATAAGGGGCGCTGTGAGCATTTGTGTTCTGGAAGAGTGGGTGTGAACGAGCGTGATAAAATCTATAGGAAAAGCTGTAAGCCCGGTTTGTGGTTTTGGGGACCTACCTCATGGAAAAAGTGACAACCGTCGAGACTCATCGGCCTCGACATTGAGTGCGAGTAGATTTTGGCTCAAAAATGGTCGTCCAAGTTTTGAGCAAATTTTTACTCGGTTCGATGCGAAACGAGCCAACGATAAAAACTCATTGCCTTTGACCATGACACAGGGGTGAATTTTGCCAAAAAATGACGTTTAGGCTCGAAAAAAACACTTTTTAAGTTTTTGGAGATGAGGGGTGCTGCGAGCATTCGAGTTCCTGGAAGAGTGGGTGTGAACGAGCGTGATAAAATCTATAGGAAACTTATAAGCCCCGAGTTTGAGGTTTTAGGGACCTACCTCATGGAAAAAGCGACAACCGTCAAGACTCATCGTCCTCGGCTGTGAGTGAGGTAGATTTTGGCTCAAAAATGGTCGTCCAAGTTTTGAGAAAATTTTTCTCGGTTCGATGCCAAATGAGCCAATGATAAAAACTCATCGCCTTTGGCCATGAGCTCGAGGTGATTTTTACCAAAAAATGACGTTTAGGCTCGAAAAATGCACTTTTTAAGTTTTTGGAGATAAGGGGCGCTGTGAGCATTTGTGTTCCTGGAAGAGTGGGTGTGAACGAGCGTGAAAAAATCTATAGGAAAAGCTGTAAGCCCGAGTTTGTGGTTTTGGGGACCTACCTCATGGAAAAAGTGACAACCGTCGAGACTCATCGGCCTCGACATTGAGTCGAGGTAGATTTTGGCTCAAAAATGGTCGTCCAAGTTTTGAGCAAATTTTTACTCGGTTCGATGCCAAACGAGCCAATGATAAAAACTCATTGCCTTTGACCATGACCTCGGGGTATGTTTGCCAAAAAATGACGTTTAGGCTCGAAAAAAACACTTTTTAAGTTTTTGGAGATGAGGGGTGCTGCGAGCATTCGAGTTCCTGGAAGAGTGGGTGTGAACTAGCGTGATAAAATCTATAGGAAACTTATAAGCCCCGAGTTTGAGGTTTTAGGGACCTACCTCATGGAAAAAGCGACAACCGTCAAGACTCATCGTCCTCGGCTGTGAGCTAAGGTAGATTTTGGCTCAAAAATGGTCGTCCAAGTTTTAAGCAAATTTTTCTCGGTTCGATGCCAAACGAGCCAACAATAAAAACTCAATATCTTTTCCCATGACCTCGGGGTGATTTTTTTCCAAAAAACGACGTTTAGGCTCGAAAAATACGCTTTTTAAGTTTTTGGAGATGAGGGGCGCCTATGAGCATTCATGTTCCTGGAAGAGTAGGTGTGAACGAGCGTGAAAAAATCTATAGGAAAACTATAAGCCCGAGTTTGAGGTTTTGAGGACCTATCACATGGAAAAAGTGACAACCGTCGAGACGCATCGTCCTCGGCTGTGAGGTGAGGTAGATTTTGTTTCAAAAATGGTCGTCCAAGTTTTGAGCAAATTTTTACCCGAGTCGATGCCAAATGAGCCAACGATAAAAACTCATCGCCTTTGGCCATGACCTCGGGGTGATTTTTACCAAAAAATGACGTTTAGGCTCGAAAAATGCACTTTTTAAGTTTTTGCGGATAAGGGGCGCCTGTGAGCATTCGTGTTCCTGGAAGAGTGGGTGTGAACGAGCGTGAAAAAATATATAGGAAAACTGTAAGCCCGAGTTTGAGGTTTTGGGGACCTACCTCATGGAAAAAGTGACAACCGTCGAGACTCATCGACCTCGGCTGTGGTGAGGTAGATTTTGGCTCAAAAATGGTCGTCCAAGTTTTGAGCAAATTTTTACTCAATTCGATGCCAAATGAGCCAATGATAAAAACTCATCGCCTTTGGCCATGAGCTCGAGGTGATTTTTACCAAAAAATGACGTTTAGGCTCGAAAAATGCACTTTTTAAGTTTTTGGAGATAAGGGGCGCCTGTGAGCATTTGTGTTCCTGGAAGAGTGGGTGTGAACAAGCGTGAAAAAATCTATAGGAAAAGCTGTAAGCCCGGTTTGTGGTTTTGGGGACCTACCTCATGGAAAAAGTGACAACCGTCGAGACTCATCGGCCTCGACATTGAGTTGAGGTAGATTTTGGCTCAAAAATGGTCGTCCAAGTTTTGAGTAAATTTTTACTCGGTTCGATGCCAAACGAGCCAATGATAAAAACTCATTGCCTTTGACCATGACCTCGGGGTGATTTTTGCCAAAAAATGACGTTTAGGCTCGAAAAAAACACTTTTTAAGTTTTTGGAGATGAGGGGTGCTGCGAGCATTCGAGTTCTGGAAGAGTGGGTGTGAACTAGCGTGATAAAATCTATAGGAAACTTATAAGCCCCGAGTTTGAGGTTTTAGGGACCTACCTCATGGAAAAAGCGACAACCGTCAAGACTCATCGTCCTCGGCTGTGAGGTGAGGTAGATTTTGGCTCAAAAATGGTCGTCCAAGTTTTAAGCAAATTTTTTCTCGGTTCGATGCCAAACGAGCCAACAATAAAAACTCAATATCTTTTCCCATGACCTCGGGGTGATTTTTTTCCAAAAAACGACGTTTAGGCTCGAAAAATACGCTTTTTAAGTTTTTGGAGATGAGGGGCGCCTATGAGCATTCATGTTCTGGAAGAGTGGGTGTGAACGAGCGTGAAAAAATCTATAGGAAAACTATAAGCCCGAGTTTGAGGTTTTGAGGACCTATCACATGGAAAAAGTGACAACGCGTCGAGACGCATCGTCCTCGGCTGTGAGGCTGAGGTAGATTTTGTTTCAAAAATGGTCGTCCAAGTTTTGAGCAAATTTTTACCCGAGTCGATGCCAAATGAGCCAACGATAAAAACTCATCGCCTTTGGCCATGACCTCGGGGTGAATTTTACCAAAAAATGACGTTTAGGCTCGAAAAATGCACTTTTTAAGTTTTTGCGGATAAGGGGCGCTGTGAGCATTCGTGTTCCTGGAAGAGTGGGTGTGAACGAGCGTGAAAAAATATATAGGAAAGCTGTAAGCCCGAGTTTGAGGTTTTGGGGACCTACCTCATGGAAAAAGTGACAACCGTCGAGACTCGTTGACCTCGGCTTGTGAGTGAGGTAGATTTTGGCTCAAAAATGGTCGTCCAAGTTTTGAGCAAATTTTTACTCAATTCGATGCCAAATGAGCCAATGATAAAAACTCATCGCCTTTGTCCATGAGCTCGAGGTGATTTTTACCAAAAAATGACGTTTAGGCTCGAAAAATGCACTTTTTAAGTTTTTGGAGATAAGGGGCGCCTGTGAGCATTTGTGTTCTGGAAGAGTGGGTGTGAACCGGCGTGAAAAAATCTATAGGAAAGCTGTAAGCCCGGTTTGTGGTTTTGGGGACCTACCTCATGGAAAAAGTGACAACCGTCGAGACTCATTGGCCTCGACATTGAGTCGAGGTAGATTTTGGCTCAAAAATGGTCGTCCAAGTTTTGAGTAAATTTTTCCTCGGTTCGATGCCAAATGAGCCAACGATAAAAACTCATTGCCTTTGACCATGACCTCGGGGTGATTTTTGCCAAAAAATGACGTTTAGGCTCGAAAAAAACACTTTTTAAGTTTTTGGAGATGAGGGGTGCCTACGAGCATTCGAGTTCTTGGAAGAGTGGGTGTGAACGAGAGTGATAAAATCTATAGGAAACTTATAAGCCCCGAGTTTGAGGTTTTAGGGACCTACCTCATGGAAAAAGCGACAACGCGTCAAGACTCATCGTCCTCGGCTTGTGGTGAGGTAGATTTTGGCTCAAAAATGGTCGTCCAAGTTTTGAGCAAATTTTTTCTCGGTTCGATGCCAAACGAGCCAACGATAAAAACTCAATATCTTTTCCCATGACCTCGGGGTGATTTTTTTCCAAAAACCGAGCGTTTAGGCTCGAAAAATACACTTTTTAAGTTTTTGGAGATGAGGGGCGCCTACGAGCATTGATGTTCCTGGAAGAGTGGGTGTGAACGAGCGTGAAAAAATAATTAGGAAAACTATATGCCCGAGTTTGAGGTTTTGAGGACCTATCACATGGAAAAAGTGACAACCGTCGAGACTCATCGTCCTCGGCTGTGAGGCTGAGGTAGATTTTGTTTCAAAAATGGTCGTCCAAGTTTTGAGCAAATTTTTACTCAATTCGATGCCAAATGAGCCAATGATAAAAACTCATCGCCTTTGGCCATGAGCTCGAGGTGATTTTTACCAAAAAATGACGTTTAGGCTCGAAAAATGCACTTTTTAAGTTTTTGGAGATAAGGGGCGCTGTGAGCATTTGTGTTCCTGGAAGAGTGGGTGTGAACAAGCGTGAAAAAATCTATAGGAAAAGCTGTAAGCCCGGTTTGTGGTTTTGGGGACCTACCTCATGGAAAAAGTGACAACCGTCGAGACTCATCGGCCTCGACATTGGTGAGGTAGATTTTGGCTCAAAAATGGTCGTCCAAGTTTTGAGTAAATTTTTACTCGGTTCGATGCCAAACGAGCCAATGATAAAAACTCATTGCCTTTGACCATGACCTCGGGGTATTTTTGCCAAAAAATGACGTTTAGGCTCGAAAAAAACACTTTTTAAGTTTTTGGAGATGAGGGGTGCTGCGAGCATTCGAGTTCTGGAAGAGTGGGTGTGAACTAGCGTGATAAAATCTATAGGAAACTTATAAGCCCCGAGTTTGAGGTTTTAGGGACCTACCTCATGGAAAAAGCGACAACCGTCAAGACTCATCGTCCTCGGCGTGTGGTGAGGTAGATTTTGGCTCAAAAATGGTCGTCCAAGTTTTAAGCAAATTTTTCTCGGTTCGATGCCAAACGAGCCAACAATAAAAACTCAATATCTTTTCCCATGACCTCGGGGTGATTTTTTTCCAAAAAACGACGTTTAGGCTCGAAAAATACGCTTTTTAAGTTTTTGGAGATGAGGGGCGCCTATGAGCATTCATGTTCCTGGAAGAGTGGGTGTGAACGAGCGTGAAAAAATCTATAGGAAAACTATAAGCCCGAGTTTGAGGTTTTGAGGACCTATCACATGGAAAAAGTGACAACCGTCGAGACGCATCGTCCTCGGCTGTGAGCTGAGGTAGATTTTGTTTCAAAAATGGTCGTCCAAGTTTTGAGCAAATTTTTACCCGAGTCGATGCCAAATGAGCCAACGATAAAAACTCATCGCCTTTGGCCATGACCTCGGGGTGAATTTTACCAAAAAATGACGTTTAGGCTCGAAAAATGCACTTTTTAAGTTTTTGCGAGATAAGGGGCGCTGTGAGCATTCGTGTTCTGGAAGAGTGGGTGTGAACGAGCGTGAAAAAATATATAGGAAAGCTGTAAGCCCGAGTTTGAGGTTTTGGGGACCTACCTCATGGAAAAAGTGACAACCGTCGAGACTCATTGACCTCGGCTGTGAGTGAGGTAGATTTTGGCTCAAAAATGGTCGTCCAAGTTTTGAGCAAATTTTTACTCAATTCGATGCCAAATGAGCCAATGATAAAAACTCATCGCCTTTGTCCATGAGCTCGAGGTGAGTTTTACCAAAAAATGACGTTTAGGCTCGAAAAATGCACTTTTTAAGTTTTTGGAGATAAGGGGCGCATGTGAGCATTTGTGTTCTGGAAGAGTGGGTGTGAACCGGCGTGAAAAAATCTATAGGAAAAGCTGTAAGCCCGGTTTGTGGTTTTGGGGACCTACCTCATGGAAAAAGTGACAACCGTCGAGACTCATTGGCCTCGACATTGAGTGAGGTAGATTTTGGCTCAAAAATGGTCGTCCAAGTTTTGAGTAAATTTTTCCTCGGTTCGATGCCAAATGAGCCAACGATAAAAACTCATTGCCTTTGACCATGACCTCGGGGTGATTTTTGCCAAAAAATGACGTTTAGGCTCGAAAAAAACACTTTTTAAGTTTTTGGAGATGAGGGGTGCCTACGAGCATTCGAGTTCTTGGAAGAGTGGGTGTGAACGAGAGTGATAAAATCTATAGGAAACTTATAAGCCCCGAGTTTGAGGTTTTAGGGACCTACCTCATGGAAAAAGCGACAACGCGTCAAGACTCATCGTCCTCGGCTGTGAGGTGAGGTAGATTTTGGCTCAAAAATGGTCGTCCAAGTTTTGAGCAAATTTTTTCTCGGTTCGATGCCAAACGAGCCAACGATAAAAACTCAATATCTTTTCCCATGACCTCGGGGTGATTTTTTTCCAAAAACCGAAGCGTTTAGGCTCGAAAAATACACTTTTTAAGTTTTTGGAGATGAGGGGCGCCTACGAGCATTGATGTTCCTGGAAGAGTGGGTGTGAACGAGCGTGAAAAAATAATTAGGAAAACTATATGCCCGAGTTTGAGGTTTTGAGGACCTATCACATGGAAAAAGTGACAACCGTCGAGACTCATCGTCCTCGGCTGTGAGGTGAGGTAGATTTTGTTTCAAAAATGGTCGTCCAAGTTTTGAGCAAATTTTTACCCGGAGTCGATGCCAAATGAGCCAACGATAAAAACTCATCGCCTTTGGCCATGACCTCGGGGTGATGTTTACCAAAAAATGACGTTTAGGCTCGAAAAATGCACTTTTTAAGTTTTTGCGAGATAAGGGGCGCTGTGAGCATTCGTGTTCTGGAAGAGTGGGTGTGAACGAGCGTGAAAAAATATATAGGAAAGCTGTAAGCCCGAGTTTGAGGTTTTGGGGACCTACCTCATGGAAAAAGTGACAACCGTCGAGACTCATCGACCTCGGCTGTGAGTGAGGTAGATTTTGGCTCAAAAATGGTCGTCCAAGTTTTGAGCAAATTTTTACTCAATTCGATGCCAAATGAGCCAATGATAAAAACTCATCGCCTTTGGCCATGAGCTCGAGGTGATTTTTACCAAAAAATGACGTTTAGGCTCGAAAAATGCACTTTTTAAGTTTTTGGAGATAAGGGGCGCACTGTGAGCATTTGTGTTCTGGAAGAGTGGGTGTGAACCGGCGTGAAAAAATCTATAGGAAAAGCTGTAAGCCCGGTTTGTGGTTTTGGGGACCTACCTCATGGAAAAAGTGACAACCGTCGAGACTCATCGGCCTCGACATTGAGTCGAGGTAGATTTTGGCTCAAAAATGGTCGTCCAAGTTTTGAGCAAATTTTTACTCGGTTCGATGCGAAAAAAGCCAACGATAAAAACTCATTGCCTTTGACCATGACCTCGGGGTGATTTTTGCCAAAAAATGACGTTTAGGCTCGAAAAAAAACACTTTTTAAGTTTTTGGAGATGAGGGGTGCTGCGAGCATTCGAGTTCTGGAAGAGTGGGTGTGAACGAGCGTGATAAAATCTATAGGAAACTTATAAGCCCCGAGTTTGCGGTTTTAGGGACCTACCTCATGGAAAAAGCGACAACGCGTCAAGACTCATCGTCCTCGGCTTGTGGTGAGGTAGATTTTGGCTCAAAAATGTTCGTCCAAGTTTTGAGCAAATTATTTCTCGGTTCGATGCCAAACGAGCCAACGATAAAAACTCAATATCTTTTCTCATGACCTCGGAGTGATTTTTTTCCGAGAAAATTACGTTTAGGCTCGAAAAATACGCTTTTTAAGTTTTTGGAGATGAAGGGCGCTGTGACCATTCGAGTTCTGGAAGAGTGGGTGTGAACGAGCGTGATAAAATCTATAGGAAACTTATAAGCTCCGAGTTTGAGGTTTTAGGGACCTACCTCATGGAAAAAGCGACAACCGTCAAGACTCATCGTCCTCGGCTTGTGAGTGAGGTAGATTTTGGCTCAAAAATGGTCGTCCAAGTTTTGAGCAAATTTTTCTCGGTTCGATGCCAAATGAGCCAATGATAAAAACTCATCGCCTTTGGCCATGAGCTCGAGGTGATTTTTACCAAAAAATGACGTTTAGGCTCGAAAAATGCACTTTTTAAGTTTTTGGAGATAAGGGGCGCTGTGAGCATTTGTGTTCTGGAAGAGTGGGTGTGAACGAGCGTGAAAAAATCTATAGGAAAAGCTGTAAGCCCGGTTTGTGGTTTTGGGGACCTACCTCATGGAAAAAGTGACAACGCGTCGAGACTCATCGGCCTCGACATTGAGTGAGGTAGATTTTGGCTCAAAAATGGTCGTCCAAGTTTTGAGCAAATTTTTACTCGGTTCGATGCGAAACGAGCCAACGATAAAAACTCATTGCCTTTGACCATGACCTCGGGGTGATTTTTGCCAAAAAATGACGTTTAGGCTCGAAAAAAACACTTTTTAAGTTTTTGGAGATGAGGGGTGCTGCGAGCATTCGAGTTCTGGAAGTGTGGGTGTGAACGAGCGTGATAAAATCTATAGGAAACTTATAAGCCCCGAGTTTGCGGTTTTAGGGACCTACCTCATGGAAAAAGCGACAACGCGTCAAGACTCATCGTCCTCGGCTTGTGAGTGAGGTAGATTTTGGCTCAAAAATGTTCGTCCAAGTTTTGAGCAAATTTTTTCTCGGTTCGATGCCAAACGAGCCAACGATAAAAACTCAATATCTTTTCTCATGACCTCGGAGTGATTTTTTTCCAGAAAATTACGTTTAGGCTCGAAAAATACGCTTTTTAAGTTTTTGGAGATGAAGGGCGCCTGTGACCATTCGAGTTCTGGAAGAGTGGGTGTGAACGAGCGTGATAAAATCTATAGGAAACTTATAAGCTCCGAGTTTGAGGTTTTAGGGACCTACCTCATGGAAAAAGCGACAACCGTCGAGACTCATCGTCCTCGGCTGTGAGTCGAGGTAGATTTTGGCTCAAAAATGGTCGTCCAAGTTTTGAGCAAATTTTTTCTCGGTTCGATGCCAAATGAGCCAATGATAAAAACTCATCGCCTTTGGCCATGAGCTCGAGGTGATTTTTACCAAAAAATGACGTTTAGCCTCGAAAAATGCACTTTTTAAGTTT
>CAWUPB010001181.1:63762-147737 GCA_963924115.1 Dovyalis caffra
TCTGGAAGAGTGGGTGTGAACGAGCGCGAAACAATCTATAGGAAAACTATAAGCCCCAGTTTGAGGTTTTGGGGACCTACCTCATGGCAAAAGCGACAACCGTCGAGGCTCATCGGCCTCGACCGTGAGTCGAGGTAGATTTTCGCTCAAAAATGGTCATCCAAGTTTTGACCAAATTTTTCTCAGCTTCGATGCCAAACGAGCCAACGATAAAAACTCATTGCCTTTGGCCATGACCTCGGGGTGATTTTTTTCTAAAAAACAACGTTTAGGCTCGAAAAATACACTTATTAAGTTTTTGGAGATGAGAGGCGCCTGTGACCATTCGAGTTCCTGGAAGAGTGGGTGTGAACGAGCGCGAAAAAATCTATAGGAAAACTGTAAGCCCGAGTTTGAGGTTTTGGGGACCTACCTCATGGAAAAAGTGACAACCGTCGAGACTCATCGGCCTCGACTGTGAGTCGAGGTAGATTTTGGCTCAAAAATGGTCGTCCAAGTTTTGAGCAAATTTTTACTCGGTTCGATGCCAAACGAGCCAACGATAAAAACTCATTGCCTTTGGCCATGACCTCGGGGTGATTTTTGCCAAAAAATGACGTTTAGGCTCGAAAAATACACTTTTTAAGTTTTTGGAGATGAGGGGCGCCTGCGAGCATTTGAGTTCCTGGAAGAGTGGGTGTGAACGAGCGCGAAAAAATCTATAGGAAAACTATAAGCCCCGAGTTTGAGGTTTTGGGGACCTACCTCATGGCAAAAGCGACAACCGTCGAGACTCATCGGCCTCGACTGTGAGTCGAGGTAGATTTTCGCTCAAAAATGGTCATCTAAGTTTTGAGCAAATTTTTACTCGGTTCGATGCCAAACGAGCCAACGATAAAAACTCAATATCTTTGGCCATGACCTCGGGGTGATTTTTTCCGAAAAATGACGTTTAGGCTCGAAAAATACGCTTTTAAGTTTTTAGAGATGAAGGGCGCCCGTGACCATTCGAGTTCCTGGAAGAGTGGGTGTGAACGAGTGCAAAAAAATCTATAGGAAAACTTTAAGCCCGAGTTTGAGGTTTTGAGGACCTACCTCATGGAAAAAGTGACAACCGTCGAGACTCATCGGCCTCGACCGTGAGCCGAGGTAGATTTTGGCTCAAAAATGGTCGTCCAAGTTTTGAGCAAATTTTTACTCGGTTCGATGCCAAATGAGCCAACGATAAAAACTCAATATCTTTTCCCATGACCTCGGGGTGATTTTTTTCCAAAAAGCGACGTTTAGGCTCGAAAAATACGCTTTTTAAGTTTTTGGAGATGAGGGGCGCCTACGAGCATTCAAGTTCCCGGAAGAGTGGGTGTGAACGAGCGTGAAAAAATCTATAGGAAAACTATAAGCCTAGTTTGAGGTTTTTGGGACCTACCTCATGGCAAAAGTGACAACCGTCGAGACTCATCGGCCTCGATTGTGAGCCGAGGTAGATTTTCGCTCAAAAATGGTCATCCAAGTTTTGAGCAACCTTTTACTTAGTTTGATGCCAAATGAGCCGATGATAAACACTCATCACGTTTGGCCATGACCTCGGGGTGATTTTTTCAAAAAAATGACGTTTAGGCTCGAAAAATACACTTTTTAAATTTTTGGAGATGAAGGACGCCTGCGATGCATTCGAGTTCCTGGAAGAGTAGGTGTGAACGAGCGCAAAAAAATCTATAGGAAAACTATAAGCCCAGTTTGAGGTTTTGGGGACCTACCTCATGGCAAAAGTGACAACCGTCGAGACTCATCGGCCTCGATCGTGAGTCGAGGTAGATTTTAGCTCAAAAATGGTCGTCCAAGTTTTGAGCAAATTTTTACTCGGTTCGATGCCAAACGAGCCAACGATAAAAACTCATTGCCTTTGGCCATGACTTTAGGATGATTTTTACGAGAAAACAACGTTTAGGCTCAAAAAATACACTTTTTATGTTTTTGGAGATGAGTGGCGCCCGTGAGCATTCGAGTTCCTAGAAGAGTCGATGTGAACGAGCGAGAAAAAATCTATAGGAAAACCGTAAGCCCGAGTTTGAGGCTTTGGGGACCGACCTCATGATAAAAGTGACAACCGTCGAGACTCATCGGCCTCGATCGTGAGCCGAGGTAGATTTTGCCTCAAAAATCGTCGTCCAAGTTTTGAGCAAATTTTTACTCGGCTCGATGCCAAACGAGCCAACGATAAAAACTCATTACCTTGGGCCATGACTTCGGGATGATTTTTTCAAGAAAACAACGTTTAGGCTAAAAAAATACACTTTTTAAGTTTTTGGAGATGAGTGGCGCCTGCGAGCATTCGAGTTCCCGGAAGAGTGGGTGTGAACGAGCACGAAAAAATCTATAGAAAAACTATAAGCCCCAGTTTGAGGTTTTGGGGACCTACCTCATGGCAAAAGCGATAACCGTCGAGACTCATCGGCCTCGACCGTAAGCCGAGGTAGATTTTCGCTCAAAAATGGTCATCCAAGTTTTGAGCAAATTTTCACTCGGTTCGATGCCAAATGAGCCAATGATAAAAAGTCAATATCTTTGCCCATGACCTCGGGGTGATTTTTTTCCGAAAAATGACGTTTAGGCTCGAAAAATACGCTTTTTATGTTTTTGGAGATGAAGGGCGCCTGTGACCATTCAAGTTCCTGGAAGAGTCGGGTGTGAACGAGTGTGAAAAAATCTATAGGAAAACTGTAAGCCCGAGTTTGAGGTTTTGGGACCTACCTCTTGGCAAAAGTAACAACCGTCGAGACTCATCGGCCTCGATTGTGAGCTTAGGTAGATTTTCGCTCAAAAATGATCATCCAAGTTTTGAGCAACCTTTTACTCGGCTTGATGCCAAACGAGCCGATGATAAACACTCATCACCTTTGGCCATGACCTCGGGGTGATTTTTTCAAAAAATGACGTTTAGGCTTGAAAAATACGCTTTTTGAGTTTTTGGAGATGAGGGACGCTTGCGAGCATTCGAGTTCCTGGAAGAGTGGGTGTGAACGAGCGCGAAAAAATCTATAGGAAAACTATAAGCCCGAGTTTTAGGTTTTGGGGATCTACCTCATGGCAAAAGTGACAACCGTCGAGACTCATCGGCCTCGACCGTGAGCCGAGGTAGATTTTGGCTCAAAAATGGTCGTCCAAGTTTTGAGCAAATTTTTACTCGGTTCGATGCCAAACGAGCGAACGATAAAAACTCATTGCCTTAGGCCATGACCTCGGGGTGATTTTTGCCAAAAAATGACGTTTAGGCTCGAAAAAAACACTTTTTAAGTTTTTGGAGATGAGGGGCGCCTGCGAGCATTCGAGTTCCTGGAAGAGTGGGTGTGAACGAGCGCGAAAAAATCTATAGGAAAACTATAAGCCCCAGTTTGAGGTTTTGGGGACCTACCTCATGGCAAAAGCGACAACCGTCGAGACTCATCGTCCTCGACCGTGAGCCGAGGTAGATTTTGGCTCAAAAATGGTCGTCCAAGTTTTGAGCAAATTTTTACTCGGTTCGATGCCAAACGAGCCAACGATAAAAACTCATTGCCTTACGGCCATGACCTCGGGGTGATTTTTGCCAAAAAATGACGTTTAGGCTCGAAAAATACACTTTTTAAGTTTTTGGAGATGAGCGGCGCCTGCGAGCATTCGAGTTCTCGGAAGAGTGGGTGTGAACGAGCGCGAAAAAATCTATAGGAAAACTATAAGCCCCGGTTTGAGGTTTTGGGGACCTACCTCATGGCAAAAGCGACAACCGTCGAGACTCATCGGCCTCGACCGTGAGCCGAGGTAGATTTTGGCTCAAAAATGGTCGTCCAAGTTTTGAGCAAATTTTTACTCGGTTCGATGCCAAACGAGCCAACGATAAAAACTCATCGCCTTTGGCCATGACCTCGGGGTGATTTTTTTCAAAAAACAACGTTTAGGCTCGAAAAATACACTTATTAAGTTTTTGGAGATGAGAGGCGCCTGTGACCATTCGAGTTCCCGGAAGAGTGGGTGTGAACGAGCGCGAAAAAATCTATAGGAAAACTGTAAGCCCGAGTTTGAGGTTTTGGGGACCTACCTCATGACAAAAGTGACAACCGTCGAGACTCATCGGCCTCGATTGTGAGTCGAGGTAGATTTTGGCTCAAAAATGGTCATCCAAGTTTTGAGCAAATTTTTACTCGGTTCGATGCCAAACGAGCCAACGATAAAAACTCATTACCTTAGGCCATGACCTCGGGGTGATTTTTGCCAAAAAATGACGTTTAGGCTCGAAAAAAACACTTTTTAAGTTTTTGGAGATGAGGGGTGTCTGCGAGCATTCGAGTTCCCGGAAGAATGGGTGTGAATGAGCGTGATAAAATCTATTGGAAACTTATAAGCCGCAGTTTGAGGTTTTAGGGACCTACGTCATGGAAAAAGCGACAACCGTCGAGACTCGTCGTCCTCGACTGTGAGCTAAGGTAGATTTTGGCTCAAAAATGGTCGTCCAAGTTTTGAGCAAATTTTTACTCAGCTCGATGCCAAACGAGCCAACGATAAAAACTCATCGCCTTTGGCCATGACCTCGGGGTGATTTTTTTCTAAAAAATGACGTTTAGGCTCGAAAAATACACTTATTAAGTTTTTGGAGATGAGAGGCGCCTGTGACCATTCGAGTTCCTGGAAGAGTGGGTGTGAACGAGCGCGAAAAAATCTATAGGAAAACTGTAAGCCCGAGCTTGAGGTTTTGGGGACCTACCTCATGGCAAAAGTGACAACCGTCGAGACTCATCGGCCTCGACCGTGAGCCGAGGTAGATTTTGGCTCAAAAATGGTCGTCCAAGTTTTGAGCAAATTTTTACTCGGTTCGATGCCAAACGAGCCAACGATAAAAACTCATTGCCTTTGGCCATGACCTCGGGGTGATTTTTGCCAAAAAATGACGTTTAGCGCTCGAAAAATACACTTTTTAAGTTTTTGGAGATGAGTGGCGCCTGCGAGCATTCGAGTTCCCGGAAGAGTAGGTGTGAACGAGCGCGAAAAAATCTATAGGAAAACTGTAAGCCCGAGTTTGAGGTTTTGGGGACCTACCTCATGGCAAAAGTGACAACCGTCGAGACACATCGGCCTCGACCGTGAGCTGAGGTAGATTTTGGCTCAAAAATGGTCGTCCAAGTTTTGAGCAAATTTTTACTCAGTTCGATGCCAAACGAGCCAACGATAAAAACTCATTACCTTAGGCCATGACCTCGGGGTGATTTTTGTTCCAAAAAATGACGTTTAGGCTCGAAAAATACACTTTTTAAGTTTTTGGAGATGAGGGGCGCCTGCGAGCATTCGAGTTCCTGGAAGAGTAGGTGTGAACGAGCGCGAAAAAATCTATAGGAAAACTATAAGCCCTAGTTTGAGGTTTTGGGGACCTACCTCATGGCAAAAGTGACAACCGTCAAGACTCATCGTCCTTGATTATGAGCCGAGGTAGATTTTGGTTCAAAAATGGTCGTCCAAGTTTTGAGCAAATTTTTACTTAGTTCGATGCCAAACGAGCCAATGATAAAAACTCATTGCCTTAGGCCATGACCTCGGGGTGATTTTTGCCAAAAAATGACGTTTAGGCTTGAAAAATACACTTTTTAAATTTTTGGAGATGAAGGACGCCTGCGAGCATTTGAGTTCCTGGAAGAGTGGGTGTGAACGAGCGCGAAAAAATCTATAGGAAAACTATAAGCCCCAGTTTGAGGTTTTGGGGACCTACCTCATGGCAAAAGCGACAATCGTCGAGACTCATCGGCCTCGACTGTGAGTCGAGGTAGATTTTCGCTCAAAAATGGTCATCCAAGTTTTGAGCAAATTTTTACTCGGTTCGATGCCAAACGAGCCAATGATAAAAACTCAATATCTTTGCCCATGACCTCGGGGTGATTTTTTTCCAGAAAATGACGTTTAGGCTCGAAAAATACGCTTTTTAAGTTTTTGGAGATGAAGGGCGCCTATGACCATTCAAGTTCCTGGAAGAGTGGGTGTGAACGAGCGTGAAAAAATCTATAGGAAAACTGTAAGCCCAGTTTGAGGTTTTGGGGACCTACCTCATGGCAAAAGTGACAACCGTCGAGACTCATCGGCCTCGACTGTGAGCCGAGGTAGATTTTCGCTCAAAAATGGTCATCCAAGTTTTGAGCAACCTTTTACTCGGCTTGATGCCAAACGAGCCGATGATAAACACTCATCACCTTTGGCCATGACCTCGGGGTGATTTTTTCCAAAAAATGACGTTTAGGCTCGAAAAATACACTTTTTGAGTTTTTGGAGATGAGGGACGCTTGCGAGCATTCGAGTTCCTGGAAGAGTGGGTGTGAACGAGCGTGAAAAAATCTATAGGAAAACTATAAGCCCAGTTTTAGGTTTTGGGGATCTACCTCATGGCAAAAGTGACAACCGTCGAGACTCATCGGCCTCGACCGTGAGTCGAGGTAGATTTTGGCTCAAAAATGGTCGTCCAAGTTTTGAGCAAATTTTTACTCGGTTCGATGCCAAACGAGCCAACGATAAAAACTCATTGCCTTTTCCCATGACCTCGGGGTGATTTTTGCCAAAAAATGACGTTTAGGCTCGAAAAAAACACTTTTTAAGTTTTTGGAGATGAGGGGCGCCTGCGAGCATTTGAGTTCCTGGAAGAGTGGGTGTGAACGAGCGCGAAAAAATCTATAGGAAAACTATAAGCCCGAGTTTGAGGTTTTGGGGACCTACCTCATGGCAAAAGTGACAACCGTCGAGACTCATCGGCCTCGACCGTGAGCTGAGGTAGATTTTGGCTCAAAAATGGTCATCCAAGTTTTGAGCAAATTTTTAATCGAGTTCGATACCAAACGAGCCAACGATAAAAACTCATTGCCTTAGGCTATGACCTCGGGGTGATTTTTGCCAAAAAATGACGTTTAGGCTCGAAAAAACACTTTTTAAGTTTTTGGAGATGAGGGGCGCCTGCGAGCATTTCGAGTTCCCGGAAGAGTGGGTGTGAACGAGCGCGAAAAAATCTATAGGAAAACTATAAGCCCCGAGTTTGAGGTTTTGGGGACCTACCTCATGGCAAAAACGACAACCGTCGAGGCTCATCGGCCTCGACCGTGAGTCGAGGTAGATTTTCGCTCAAAAATTGTCATCCAAGTTTTGACCAAATTTTTCTCGGCTCGATGCCAAACGAGCCAACGATAAAAACTCATTGCCTTTGGCCATGACCTCGGGGTGATTTTTTTCTAAAAAACAACGTTTAGGCTCGAAAAATACACTTATTAAGTTTTTGGAGATGAGAGGCGCCTGTGACCATTCGAGTTCCCGGAAGAGTGGGTGTGAACGAGCGCGAAAAAATCTATAGGAAAACCGTAAGCCCGAGTTTGAGGTTTTGGGGACCTACATCATGGAAAAAGTGACAACCGTCGAGACTCATCGGCCTCGACCGTGAGTCGAGGTAGATTTTGGCTCAAAAATGGTCGTCCAAGTTTTGAGCAAATTTTTACTCGGTTCGATGCCAAACGAGCCAACGATAAAAACTCATTGCCTTAGGCCATGACCTCGGGGTGATTTTTGCCAAAAAATGACGTTTAGGCTCGAAAAAAACACTTTTTAAGTTTTTGGAGATGAGGGGCGCCTGCGAGCATTTGAGTTCCCGGAAGAGTGGGTGTGAACGAGCGCGAAAAAATCTATAGGAAAACTATAAGCCCCAGTTTGAGGTTTTGGGGACCTACCTCATGGCAAAAGCGACAACCGTCGAGACTCATCGGCCTCGATCGTGAGCCGAGGTAGATTTTCGCTCAAAAATGGTCATCCAA
This sequence comes from Dovyalis caffra, assembly GCA_963924115.1. NCBI lineage: Eukaryota > Viridiplantae > Streptophyta > Magnoliopsida > Malpighiales > Salicaceae > Dovyalis > Dovyalis caffra. Next base: position 71,547 of record CAWUPB010001181.1, read on the forward strand.
GTTTTGAGCAAATTTTTACTCGATTCGATGCCAAACGAGCCAACGATAAAAACTCAATATCTTTGGTCATGACCTCGGGGTGATTTTTTTCCGAAAAATGACGTTTAGGCTCGAAAAATACGCTTTTTAAGTTTTTAGAGATGAAGGGCGCCTGTGACCATTCGAGTTCCCGGAAGAGTGGGTGTGAACGAGTGCGAAAAAATCTATAGGAAAACTTTAAGCCCGAGCTTGAGGTTTTGAGGACCTACCTCATGGAAAAAGTGACAACCGTCGAGACTCATCGGCCTCGACCGTGAGCCGAGGTAGATTTTGGCTCAAAAATGGTCGTCCAAGTTTTGAGCAAATTTTTACTCGGTTCGATGCCAAATGAGCCAACGATAAAAACTCAATATCTTTGCCCATGACCTCGGGGTGATTTTTTTCCAAAAAGCGACGTTTAGGCTCGAAAAATACGCTTTTTAAGTTTTTGGAGATGAGGGGCGCCTACGAGCATTCAAGTTCCTGGAAGAGTGGGTGTGAACGAGCGTGAAAAAATCTATAGGAAAACTATAAGCCTAGTTTGAGGTTTTTGGGACCTACCTCATGGCAAAAGTGACAACCGTCGAGACTCATCGGCCTCGATCGTGAGCCGAGGTAGATTTTTGCTCAAAAATGGTCATCCAAGTTTTGAGCAACCTTTTACTTAGTTTGATGCCAAATGAGCCGATGATAAACACTCATCACCTTTGGCCATGACCTCGGGGTGATTTTTTCCAAAAAATGACGTTTAGGCTCGAAAAATACACTTTTTAAGTTTTTGGAGATGAAGGACGCCTGCGACGCATTCGAGTTCCTGGAAGAGTAGGTGTGAACGAGCGCGAAAAAATCTATAGGAAAACTATAAGCCCGAGTTTGAGGTTTTGGGGACCTACCTCATGGCAAAAGTGACAACCGTCGAGACTCATCGGCCTCGACTGTGAGCCGAGGTAGATTTTAGCTCAAAAATGGTCGTCCAAGTTTTGAGCAAATTTTTACTCGGTTCGATGCCAAACGAGCCAACGATAAAAACTCATTGCCTTTGGCCATGACCTCGGGATGATTTTTGCCAAAAAATGACGTTTAGGCTCGAAAAATACACTTTTTAAGTTTTTGGAGATGAGTGGCGCCTGCGAGCATTCGAGTTCCTAGAAGAGTCGGTGTGAACGAGCGCGAAAAAATCTATAGGAAAACTATAAGCCCGAGTTTGAGGTTTTGGGGACCTACCTCATGGCAAAAGTGACAACCGTCGAGACTCATCGGCCTCGATTGTGAGCTGAGGTAGATTTTGGCTCAAAAATGGTCGTCCAAGTTTTGAGCAAATTTTTACTCGGTTCGATGCCAAACGAGCCAACGATAAAAACTCATTGCCTTTGGCCATGACTTCGGGGTGATTTTTGCCAAAAAATGACGTTTAGGCTCGAAAAATACACTTTTTAAGTTTTTGGAGATGAGTGGCGCCTGCGACCATTCGAGTTCCTGGAAGAGTAGGTGTGAACGAGCGCGAAAAAATCTATAGGAAAACTATAAGCCCGAGTTTGAGGTTTTGGGGACCTACCTCATGGCAAAAGTGACAACCGTCGAGACTCATCGGCCTCGATCGTGAGCTGAGGTAGATTTTGGCTCAAAAATGGTCGTCCAAGTTTTGAGCAAATTTTTACTCGGTTCGATGCCAAACGAGCCAACGATAAAAACTCATTGCCTTTGGCCATGACCTCGGGGTGATTTTTGCCAAAAAATGACGTTTAGGCTCGAAAAATACACTTTTTAAGTTTTTGGAGATGAGGGGCGCCTGCGACCATTCGAGTTCCTGGAAGAGTGGGTGTGAACGAGCGCGATAAAATCTATAGGAAAACTTATAAGCCCAAGTTTGAGGTTTTGGGGACCTACCTCATGGCAAAAGTGACAACCGTCGAGACTCATCGGCCTCGACTCGTGAGCTGAGGTAGATTTTGGCTCAAAAATGGTCGTCTAAGTTTTGAGCAAATTTTTACTCGGCTCGATGCCAAACGAGCCAACGATAAAAACTCATCGCCTTTGGCCATGACCTCGGGGTGATTTTTGCCAAAAAATGACGTTTAGGCTCGAAAAATACACTTTTTAAGTTTTTGGAGATGAGTGGCGCCTGCGACCATTCGAGTTCCTGGAAGAGTAGGTGTGAACGAGCGCGAAAAAATCTATAGGAAAACTATAAGCCCAGCTTTGAGGTTTTGGGGACCTACCTCATGGCAAAAGTGACAACCGTCGAGACTCATCGGCCTCGACTGTGAGCCGAGGTAGATTTTGGCTCAAAAATGGTCGTCCAAGTTTTGAGCAAATTTTTACTCGGTTCGATGCCAAACGAGCCAACGATAAAAACTCATTGCCTTTGGCCATGACCTCGGGGTGATTTTTGCCAAAAAATGACGTTTAGGCTCGAAAAATACACTTTTTAAGTTTTTGGAGATGAGTGGCGCCTGCGAGCATTCGAGTTCCTGGAAGAGTAGGTGTGAACGAGCGCGAAAAAATCTATAGGAAAACTATAAGCCCGAGTTTGAGGTTTTGGGGACCTACCTCATGGCAAAAGTGACAACCGTCGAGACTCATCGGCCTCGACCGTGAGCTGAGGTAGATTTTGGCTCAAAAATGGTCGTCCAAGTTTTGAGCAAATTTTTACTCGGTTCGATGCCAAACGAGCCAACGATAAAAACTCATTACCTTAGGCCATGACCTCGGGGTGATTTTTGTCCAAAAAATGACGTTTAGGCTCGAAAAATACACTTTTTAAGTTTTTGGAGATGAGGGACGCTCGCGAGCATTCGAGTTCCCGGAAGAGTGAGTGTGAACGAGCGCGAAAAAATCTATAGGAAAACTATAAGCCCTAGTTTGAGGTTTTGGGGACCTACCTCATGGCAAAAGTGACAACCGTCGAGACTCATCGGCCTCGATCGTGAGTCGAGGTAGATTTTCGGCTCAAAAATGGTCATCCAAGTTTTGAGCAAATTTTTACTCGGTTCGATGCCAAACGAGCCAATGATAAAAACTCAATATCTTTGCCCATGACCTCGGGGTGATTTTTTCCAGAAAATGACGTTTAGGCTCGAAAAATACGCTTTTTAAGTTTTTGGAGATGAAGGGCGCCTGTGACCATTCGAGTTCCCGGAAGAGTGGGTGTGAACGAGCGTGAAAAAATCTATAGGAAAACTGTAAGCCCGAGTTTGAGGTTTTGGGGACCTACCTCATGGCAAAAGTGACAACCGTCGAGACTCATCGGCCTCGATCGTGAGCTGAGGTAGATTTTCGCTCAAAAATGGTCATCCAAGTTTTGAGCAACCTTTTACTCGGTTTGATGCCAAACGAGCCGATGATAAAAACTCATCACCTTTGGCCATGACCTCGGGGTGATTTTTTCCAAAAAATGACGTTTAGGCTCGAAAAATACACTTTTTGAGTTTTTGGAGATGAGGGACGCTTGCGAGCATTCGAGTTCCTGGAAGAGTGGGTGTGAACGAGCGTGAAAAAATCTATAGGAAAACTATAAGCCCGAGTTTGAGGTTTTGGGGATCTACCTCATGGCAAAAGTGACAACCGTCGAGACTCATCGGCCTCGACCGTGAGTCGAGGTAGATTTTGGCTCAAAAATGGTCATCCAAGTTTTGAGCAAATTTTTACTCGAGTTCGATGCCAAACGAGCCAACGATAAAAACTCATTGCCTTTGGCCATGACCTCGGGGTGATTTTTGCCAAAAAATGACGTTTAGGCTCGAAAAATACACTTTTTAAGTTTTTGGAGATGAGGGGCGCCTGCGAGCATTTGAGTTCCTGGAAGAGTGGGTGTGAACGAGCGTGAAAAAATCTATAGGAAAACTATAAGCCCTAGTTTGAGGTTTTGGGGACCTACCTCATGGCAAAAGCGACAACCGTCGAGACTCATCGGCCTCGACTGTGAGCCGAGGTAGATTTTCGCTCAAAAATGGTCATCCAAGTTTTGAGCAAATTTTTACTCGGTTCGATGCCAAACGAGCCAACGATAAAAACTCAATATCTTTGCCCATGACCTCGGGGTGATTTTTTCCAGAAAATGACGTTTAGGCTCGAAAAATACGCTTTTTAAGTTTTTGGAGATGAAGGGCGCCTGTGACCATTCGAGTTCCTGGAAGAGTGGGTGTGAACGAGCGCGAAAAAATCTATAGGAAAACTGTAAGCCCGAGTTTGAGGTTTTGGGGACCTACCTCATGGCAAAAGTGACAACCGTCGAGACTCATCGGCCTCGACCGTGAGCCGAGGTAGATTTTGGCTCAAAAATGGTCGTCTAAGTTTTGAGCAAATTTTTACTCGGTTCGATGCCAAACGAGCCAACGATAAAAACTCATTGCCTTTGGCCATGACCTCGGGGTGATTTTTACCAAAAAATGACGTTTAGGCTCGAAAAATGCACTTTTTAAGTTTTTGGAGATAAGGGGCGCCTGTGAGCATTCGAGTTCCTGGAAGAGTGGGTGTGAACGAGCGTGAAAAAATCTATAGAAAAACTGTAAGCCCGAGTTTGAGGTTTTGGGGACCTACCTCATGGCAAAAGTGACAACCGTCGAGACTCATCGGCCTCGACCGTGAGCCGAGGTAGATTTTGGCTCAAAAATGGTCGTCCAAGTTTTGAGCAAATTTTTACTCGGTTCGATGCCAAACGAGCCAACGATAAAAACTCATTGCCTTTGGCCATGACCTCGGGGTGATTTTTGCCAAAAAATGACGTTTAGGCTCGAAAAATACACTTTTTACGTTTTTAGAGATGAGGGGCGCCTGCGAGCATTCGAGTTCCCGGAAGAATGGGTGTGAACGAGCGTGATAAAATCTATTGGAAAACTTATAAGCCGCAGTTTGAGGTTTTGGGGACCTACCTCATGGCAAAAGCGACAACCGTCGAGACTCGTCGTCCTCGACTCGTGAGCTGAGGTAGATTTTGGCTCAAAAATGGTCGTCCAAGTTTTGAGCAAATTTTTACTCGGCTCGATGCCAAACAAGCCAACGATAAAAACTCATCGCCTTTGGCCATGACCTCGGGGTGATTTTTGTCTAAAAAACGACGTTTAGGCTCGAAAAATACACTTTTTAAGTTTTTGGAGATGAGGGGCGCCCGCGAGCATTTGAGTTCCCGGAAGAGTGGGTGTGAACGAGCGCGAAAAAATCTATAGAAAAACTATAAGCCCCAGCTTGAGGTTTTGGGGACCTACCTCATGGCAAAAGCGACAACCGTCGAGACTCATCGGCCTCGACCGTGAGCCGAGGTAGATTTTCGCTCAAAAATGGTCATCCAAGTTTTGAGCAAATTTTTACTCGGTTCGATGCCAAATGAGCCAATGATAAAAACTCAATATCTTTGCCCATGACCTCGGGGTGATTTTTTTCCGAAAAATGACGTTTAGGCTCGAAAAATACGCTTTTTATGTTTTTGGAGATGAAGGGCGCCCGTGACCATTCAAGTTCCCGGAAGAGTGGGTGTGAACGAGCGTGAAAAAATCTATAGGAAAACTGTAAGCCCGAGTTTGAGGTTTTGGGACCTACCTCATGGCAAAAGTAACAACCGTCGAGACTCATCGGCCTCGATTGTGAGCTTGAGGTAGATTTTCGCTCAAAAATGGTCATCCAAGTTTTGAGCAACCTTTTACTCGGTTTGATGCCAAACGAGCCGATGATAAACACTCATCACCTTTGGCCATGACCTCGGGGTGATTTTTTCCAAAAAATGACGTTTAGGCTCGAAAAATACACTTTTTGAGTTTTTGGAGATGAGGGACGCTTGCGAGCATTCGAGTTCCTGGAAGAGTGGGTGTGAACGAGCGCGAAAAAATCTATAGGAAAACTATAAGCCCGAGTTTGAGGTTTTGGGGATCTACCTCATGGCAAAAGTGACAACCGTCGAGACTCATCGGCCTCGACCGTGAGCTGAGGTAGATTTTGGCTCAAAAATGGTCGTCCAAGTTTTGAGCAAATTTTTACTCGGTTCGATGCCAAACGAGCGCAACGATAAAAACTCATTGCCTTTGGCCATGACCTCGGGGTGATTTTTGCCAAAAAATGACGTTTAGGCTCGAAAAATACACTTTTTAAGTTTTTGGAGATGAGGGACGCCTGCGAGCATTCGAGTTCCCGGAAGAGTGGGTGTGAACGAGCGCGAAAAAATCTATAGGAAAACTATAAGCCCGAGTTTGAGGTTTTGGGGACCTACCTCATGGCAAAAGTGACAACCGTCGAGACTCATCGGCCTCGACCGTGAGCCGAGGTAGATTTTGGCTCAAAAATGGTCGTCCAAGTTTTGAGCAAATTTTTACTCAGTTCGATGCCAAACGAGGCAACGATAAAAACTCATTGCCTTCGGCCATGACCTCGGGGTGATTTTTGCCAAAAAATGACGTTTAGCCTCGAAAAATACACTTTTTAAGTTTTTGGAGATGAGTGACGCCCGCGACCATTCGAGTTCCCGGAAGAGTAGGTGTGAACGAGCGCGAAAAAATCTATAGGAAAACTATAAGCCCAGCTTTGAGGTTTTGGGGACCTACCTCATGGCAAAGGTGACAACCGTCGAGACTCATCGGCCTCGACCGTGAGCCGAGGTAGATTTTGGCTCAAAAATGGTCGTCTAAGTTTTGAGCAAATTTTTACTCGCTTCGATGCCAAACGAGGCAACGATAAAAACTCATTGCCTTTGGCCATGACCTCGGGGTGATTTTTGCCAAAAAATGACGTTTAGCCTCGAAAAATACACTTTTTAAGTTTTTGGAGATGAGTGACGCCCGCGACCATTCGAGTTCCCGGAAGAGTAGCCGTGAACGAGCGCGAAAAAATCTATAGGAAAACTATAAGCCCAAGCTTTGAGGTTTTGGGGACCTACCTCATGGCAAAGGTGACAACCGTCGAGACTCATCGGCCTCGACCGTGAGCCGAGGTAGATTTTGGCTCAAAAATGGTCGTCTAAGTTTTGAGCAAATTTTTACTCGCTTCGATGCCAAACGAGGCAACGATAAAAACTCATTGCCTTTGGCCATGACCTCGGGGTGATTTTTGCCAAAAAATGACGTTTAGCCTCGAAAAATACACTTTTTAAGTTTTTGGAGATGAGTGACGCCCGCGACCATTCGAGTTCCCGGAAGAGTAGCCGTGAACGAGCGCGAAAAAATCTATAGGAAAACTATAAGCCCAAGCTTGAGGTTTTGGGGACCTAACTCATGGCAAAGGTGACAACCGTCGAGACACATCGGCCTCGACCGTGAGCCGAGGTAGATTTTGGCTCAAAAATGGTCGTCTAAGTTTTGAGCAAATTTTTGCTCGCTTCGATGCCAAACGAGGCAACGATAAAAACTCATTGCCTTCGGCCATGACCTCGGGTGATTTTTGCCAAAAAATGACGTTTAGCCTCGAAAAATACACTTTTTAAGTTTTTGGAGATGAGTGACGCCCGCGACCATTCGAGTTCCCGGAAGAGTAGCCGTGAACGAGCGCGAAAAAATCTATAGGAAAACTATAAGCCCAGCTTGAGGTTTTGGGGACCTACCTCATGGCAAAGGTGACAACCGTCGAGACTCATCGGCCTCGACCGTGAGCCGAGGTAGATTTTGGCTCAAAAATGGTCGTCTAAGTTTTGAGCAAATTTTTGCTCGCTCCGATGCCAAACGAGGCAACGATAAAAACTCATTGCCTTTGGCCATGACCTCTGGGTGATTTTTGCCAAAAAATGACGTTTAGCCTCGAAAAATACACTTTTTAAGTTTTTGGAGATGAGTGACGCCCGCGACCATTCGAGTTCCCGGAAGAGTAGCCGTGAACGAGCGCGAAAAAATCTATAGGAAAACTATAAGCCCAAGCTTTGAGGTTTTGGGGACCTAACTCATGGCAAAGGTGACAACCGTCGAGACACATCGGCCTCGACCGTGAGCCGAGGTAGATTTTGGCTCAAAAATGGTCGTCTAAGTTTTGAGCAAATTTTTACTCAGCTCGATGCCAAACGAGGCAACGATAAAAACTCATTGCCTTTGGCCATGACCTCGGGGTGATTTTTGCCAAAAAATGACGTTTAGCCTCGAAAAATACACTTTTTAAGTTTTTGGAGATGAGTGACGCCCGCGACCATTCGAGTTCCCGGAAGAGTAGCCGTGAACGAGCGCGAAAAAATCTATAGGAAAACTATAAGCCCAGCTTTGAGGTTTTGGGGACCTAACTCATGGCAAAGGTGACAACCGTCGAGACTCATCGGCCTCGACCGTGAGCCGAGGTAGATTTTGGCTCAAAAATGGTCGTCTAAGTTTTGAGCAAATTTTTGCTCGCTTCGATGCCAAACGAGGCAACGATAAAAACTCATTGCCTTTGGCCATGACCTCGGGGTGATTTTTGCCAAAAAATGACGTTTAGCCTCGAAAAATACACTTTTTAAGTTTTTGGAGATGAGTGACGCCCGCGACCATTCGAGTTCCCGGAAGAGTAGCCGTGAACGAGCGCGAAAAAATCTATAGGAAAACTATAAGCCCAGCTTTGAGGTTTTGGGGACCTAACTCATGGCAAAGGTGACAACCGTCGAGACACATCGGCCTCGACCGTGAGCCGAGGTAGATTTTGGCTCAAAAATGGTCGTCTAAGTTTTGAGCAAATTTTTACTCGGCTCGATGCCAAACGAGGCAACGATAAAAACTCATTGCCTTTGGCCATGACCTCGGGGTGATTTTTGCCAAAAAATGACGTTTAGGCTCGAAAAATACACTTTTTAAGTTTTTGGAGATGAGGGACGCCCGCGACCATTCGAGTTCCCGGAAGAGTAGGTGTGAACGAGCGCGATAAAATCTATAGGAAAACTATAAGCCCAGCTTTGAGGTTTTGGGGACCTACCTCATGGCAAAGGTGACAACCGTCGAGACTCATCGGCCTCGACCGTGAGCCGAGGTAGATTTTGGCTCAAAAATGGTCGTCTAAGTTTTGAGCAAATTTTTACTCGCCTCGATGCCAAACGAGGCAACGATAAAAACTCATCGCCTTTGGCCATGACCTCGGGGTGATTTTTTGCTAAAAAACGACGTTTAGGCTCGAAAAATACACTTATTCAAGTTTTTGGAGATGAGAGGCGCCCGTGACCATTCGAGTTCCTGGAAGAGTAGGTGTGAACGAGCGCGAAAAAATCTATAGAAAAACTGTAAGCCCAGCTTTGAGGTTTTGGGGACCTACTCATGGAAAAAGTGACAACCGTCGAGACTCATCGGCCTCGACATTGAGCCGAGGTAGATTTTGGCTCAAAACTGGTCGTCCAAGTTTTGAGCAAATTGTTACTCGGTTTGATGCCAAACGAACCAACGATAAAAACTCATTGCCTTTGGCCAAGACTTCGGGATGAGTTTTGTGAGAAAACAACGTTTAGGCTCGAAAAATACACTTTTTAAGTTTTTGGAGATGAGTGGCGCCTGCGAGCATTCGAGTTCCCGGAAGAGTCGGTGTGAACGAGCGAGAAAAAATCTATAGGAAAATTGTAAGCCCGAGCTTTGAGGTTTTGGGGACCTACCGGATGACAATAGTGACAACCGTCGAGACTCATCGGCCTCGACCGTGAGCTAAGGTAGATTTTGGCTCAAAAATGGTCGTCCAAGTTTTGAGCAAATTTTTACTCGGCTTGATGCCAAACAAGCCAATGATAAAAACTCATTACCTTATGCCATGACCTCGGGGTGATTTTTGTTCCAAAAAATGATGTTTAGGCTCGAAAAAAACACTTTTTAAGTTTTTGGAGATGAGGGGCGCCTGCGAGCATTCGAGTTCCCGGAAGAGTAGGTGTGAACGAGCGCGAAAAATCTATAGGAAAACTATAAGCCCTAGTTTGAGGTTTTGGGGACCTACCTCATGGCAAAAGTGACAACCGTCAAGACTCATCGTCCTTGATTATGAGCCGAGGTAGATTTTGGTTCAAAAATGGTCGTCCAAGTTTTGAGCAAATTTTTACTTAGTTCGATGCCAAACGAGCCAATGATAAAAACTCATTGCCTTAGGCCATGACCTCGGGGTGATTTTTGCCAAAAAATGACGTTTAGGCTTGAAAAATACACTTTTTAAATTTTTGGAGATGAAGGACGCCTGCGAGCATTTGAGTTCCCGGAAGAGTGAGTGTGAACGAGCGCGAAAAAATTTATAGGAAAACTATAAGCCCGAGTTTGAGGTTTTTGGGACCTACCTCATGGCAAAAGTAACAACCGTCGAGACTCATCGGCCTCGATTGTGAGCCGAGTTAGATTTTCGCTCAAAAATGGTCATCCAAGTTTTGAGCAACCTTTTACTCGGCTTGATGCCAAACGAGCCGATGATAAACACTCATCACCTTTGGCCATGACCTCGGGGTGATTTTTTCAAAAAAATGACGTTTAGGCTCGAAAAATACGTTTTTTGAGTTTTTGGAGATGAGGGACGCTTGCGAGCATTCGAGTTCCCGGAAGAGTGGGTGTGAACGAGCGCGAAAAAATCTATAGGAAAACTATAAGCCCGAGCTTTAGGTTTTGGGGATCTACCTCATGGCAAAAGTGACAACCGTCGAGACTCATCGGCCTCGACCGTGAGCCGAGGTAGATTTTGGTTCAAAAATGGTCGTCCAAGTTTTGAGCAAATTTTTACTTAGTTCGATGCCAAACGAGCCAATGATAAAAACTTATTGCCTTAGGCCATGACCTTGGGGTGATTTTTGCCAAAAAAATGACGTTTAGGCTTGAAAAATACACTTTTTAAAATTTGGGAGATGAAGGACGCCTGCGAGCATTTGAGTTCGGAAAGAGTAGGTGTGAACGAGCGCGAAAAAATCTAAGGAAAACTATAAGCCCAGCTTGAGGTTTTGGGGACCTACCTCATGGCACAAGTGACAACCGTCGAGACTCATCGGCCTCGACCGTGAGTCGAGGTAGATTTTAGCTCAAAAATGGTCGTCCAGGTTTTGAGCAAATTTTTACTTAGTTCGATGCCAAACGAGCCAACGATAAAAACTCAATATCTTTTACCATGACCTCGGGGTGATTTGTTTCCAAAAAGCGACGTTTAGGCTCGAAAAATACGCTTTTAAGTTTTTGGAGATGAGGGGCGCCTACGAGCATTCATGTTCCCGGAAGAGTGGGTGTGAACGAGCGTGAAAAAATCTATAGGAAAACTATAAGCCCAGCTTTAAGGTTTTTGGGACCTACCTCATAGCAAAAGTGACAACCGTCGAGACTCATTGGCCTAGATCGTGAGCCGAGGTAGATTTTCGCTCAAAAATGGTCATCCAAGTTTTGAGCAACCTTTTACTCGGCTTGATGCCAAACGAGCCGATGATAAACACTCATCACCTTTGGCCATGACCTCGGGGTGTTTTTTCAAAAAAATGACGTTTAGGCTCGAAAAATACACTTTTTGAGTTTTTGGAGATGAGGGACGCTCGCGAGCATTCGAGTTCCCGGAAGAGTGCGTGTGAACGAGCGTGAAAAAATCTATAGGAAAACTATAAGCCCAGTATTAGGTTTTGGGGATCTACCTCATGGCAAAAGTGACAACCGTCGAGACTCATCGGCCTCGACCGTGAGCCGAGGTAGATTTTGGCTCAAAAATGGTCGTCCAAGTTTTGAGCAAATTTTTACTCGCTTAGATGCCAAATGAGCCAATGATAAAAACTCAATATCTTTGCCCATGACCTCGGGGTGAGTTTTTTCTAGAAAATGACGTTTAGGCTCGAAAAATACGCTTTTTAAGTGTTTGGAGATGAAGGGCGCCCGTGACCATTCAAGTTCCCGGAAGAGTGGGTGTGAACGAGCGTGAAAAAATCTATAGGAAAACTATAAGCCCAGTTTGAGGTTTTTGGGACCTACCTCATGGCAAAAGTAACAACCGTCGAGACTCATCGGCCTCGATTGTGAGTCGAGTTAGATTTTCGCTCAAAAATGGTCATCCAAGTTTTGAGCAACCTTTTACTCGACTTGATGCCAAACGAGCCGATGATAAACACTCATCACCTTTGGCCATGACCTCGGGGTGATTTTTTCAAAAAAATGACGTTTAGGCTCGAAAAATACGTTTTTTGAGTTTTTGGAGATGAGGGACGCTTGCGAGCATTCGAGTTCCCGGAAGAGTGGGTGTGAACGAGCGCGAAAAAATCTATAGGAAAACTATAAGCCCAAGCTTTAGGTTTTGGGGATCTACCTCATGGCAAAAGTGACAACCGTCGAGACTCATCGGCCTCGACCGTGAGCCGAGGTAGATTTTGGCTCAAAAATGGTCGTCCAAGTTTTGAGCAAATTTTTACTCAGCTCGATGCCAAACGAGCCAACGATAAAAACTCATTGCCTTCGCCCATGACCTCGGGGTGATTTTTGCCAAAAAATGACGTTTAGGCTCGAAAAATACACTTTTTAAGTTTTTGGAGATGAGGGGCGCCCGCGAGCATTTGAGTTCCCGGAAGAATGGGTGTGAACGAGCGCGAAAAAATCTATAGGAAAACTATAAGCCCCAGCTTGAGGTTTTGGGGACCTACCTCATGGCAAAAGCGACAACCGTCGAGACTCATCGGCCTCGACCGTGAGCCGAGGTAGATTTTCGCTCAAAAATGGTCATCCAAGTTTTGAGCAAATTTTTACTCGCTTCGATGCCAAACGAGCCAATGATAAAAACTCAATATCTTTGCCCATGACCTCGGGGTGATTTTTTTCCGAAAAATGACGTTTAGGCTCGAAAAATACGCTTTTTAAGTTTTTGGAGATGAAGTGGCGCCCGTGACCATTCGAGTTCCCGGAAGAGTGGGTGTGAACGAGCGTGAAAAAATCTATAGGAAAACCGTAAGCCCAGCTTGAGGTTTTGGGGACCTACCTCATGGCAAAAGTGACAACCGTCGAGACTCATCGGCCTCGATCGTGAGCCGAGGTAGATTTTTGCTCAAAAATGGTCATCCAAGTTTTGAGCAACCTTTTACTCGGCTTGATGCCAAACGAGCCGATGATAAAAACTCATCACCTTTGGCCATGACCTCGGGGTGATTTTTGTCAAAAAATGACGTTTAGGCTCGAAAAATACACTTTTTAAGTTTTTGGAGATGAGGGACGCCTGCGAGCATTCGAGTTCCCGGAAGAGTAGGTGTGAACGAGCGCGAAAAAATCTATAGGAAAACTATAAGCCCAGCTTTGAGGTTTTGGGGACCTACCTCATGGCAAAAGTGACAACCGTCGAGACTCATCGGCCTCGACCGTGAGCCGAGGTAGATTTTGGCTCAAAAATGGTCGTCCAAGTTTTGAGCAAATTTTTACTCGCTCGATGCCAAACGAGCCAACGATAAAAACTCATTGCCTTTGGCCATGACCTCGGGGTGATTTTTGCCAAAAAATGACGTTTAGGCTCGAAAAATACACTTTTTAAGTTTTTGGAGATGAGGGACGCCCGCGAGCATTCGAGTTCCCGGAAGAGTAGCGTGTGAACGAGCGCGAAAAAATCTATAGGAAAACTATAAGCCCGGCTTCGAGGTTTTGGGGACCTACCTCATGGCAAAAGCGACAACCGTCGAGACTCATCGTCCTCGACCGTGAGCCGAGGTAGATTTTGGCTCAAAAATGGTCGTCCAAGTTTTGAGCAAATTTTTACTCGCTCGATGCCAAACGAGCCAACGATAAAAACTCATTGCCTTATGGCATGACCTCGGGGTGATTTTAGCCAAAAAATGACGTTTAGGCTCGAAAAATACACTTTTTATGTTTTTGGAGATGAGCGGCGCCCGCGAGCATTCGAGTTCCTGGAAGAGTGGGTGTGAACGAGCGCGAAAAAATCTATAGGAAAACTATAAGCCCCGGCTTCAAGTTTTGAGCAAATTTTTACTCGCTTAGATGCCAAATGAGCCAATGATAAAAACTCAATATCTTTGCCCATGACCTCGGGGTGATTTTTTCCAAAAAATGACGTTTAGGCTCGAAAAATACGCTTTTTAAGTTTTTGGAGATGAAGGGCGCCCGTGACCATTCGAGTTCCCGGAAGAGTGGGTGTGAACGAGCGCGAAAAAATCTATAGGAAAACTGTAAGCCCAGCTTGAGGTTTTGGGGACCTACCTCATGGCAAAAGTGACAACCGTCGAGACTCATCGGCCTCGACCGTGAGCCGAGGTAGATTTTCGCTCAAAAATGGTCATCCAAGTTTTGAGCAAATTTTTACTCGCTTCGATGCCAAACGAGCCAATGATAAAAACTCATTACCTTTGCCCATGACCTCGGGGTGATTTTTTCCAAAAAATGACGTTTAGGCTCGAAAAATACACTTTTTAAGTTTTTGGAGATGAAGGGACGCCCGCGACCATTCGAGTTCCCGGAAGAGTGGGTGTGAACGAGCGTGAAAAAATCTATAGGAAAACTGTAAGCCCAGCTTTGAGGTTTTGGGGACCTACCTCATGGCAAAAGTGACAACCGTCGAGACTCATCGGCCTCGATCGTGAGCCGAGGTAGATTTTCGCTCAAAAATGGTCATCCAAGTTTTGAGCAACCTTTTACTCGCTTCGATGCCAAACGAGCCGATGATAAAAACTCATCACCTTTGGCCATGACCTCTGGGTGATTTTTGCCAAAAAATGACGTTTAGGCTCGAAAAATACACTTTTTAAGTTTTTGGAGATGAGGGACGCTCGCGACCATTCGAGTTCCCGGAAGAGTAGCTGTGAACGAGCGCGAAAAAATCTATAGGAAAACTATAAGCCCAAGCTTTGAGGTTTTGGGGACCTACCTCATGGCAAAGGTGACAACCGTCGAGACTCATCGGCCTCGACCGTGAGCCGAGGTAGATTTTGGCTCAAAAATGGTCGTCTAAGTTTTGAGCAAATTTTTACTCGCTTCGATGCCAAACGAGGCAACGATAAAAACTCATTGCCTTTGGCCATGACCTCGGGGTGATTTTTGCCAAAAAATGACGTTTAGGCTCGAAAAATACACTTTTTAAGTTTTTGGAGATGAGTGACGCCCGCGACCATTCGAGTTCCCGGAAGAGTAGCCGTGAACGAGCGCGAAAAAATCTATAGGAAAACTATAAGCCCAAGCTTTGAGGTTTTGGGGACCTAACTCATGGCAAAGGTGACAACCGTCGAGACTCATCGGCCTCGACCGTGAGCCGAGGTAGATTTTGGCTCAAAAATGGTCGTCCAAGTTTTGAGCAAATTTTTACTCGCCTCGATGCCAAACGAGCCAACGATAAAAACTCATTGCCTTTGGCCATGACCTCGGGTGATTTTTGCCAAAAAATGACGTTTAGGCTCGAAAAATACACTTTTTAAGTTTTTGGAGATGAAGTGACGCCCGCGACCATTCGAGTTCCCGGAAGAGTAGGCGTGAACGAGCGCGAAAAAATCTATAGGAAAACTATAAGCCCAGCTTTGAGGTTTTGGGGACCTAACTCATGGCAAAGGTGACAACCGTCGAGACACATCGGCCTCGACCGTGAGCCGAGGTAGATTTTGGCTCAAAAATGGTCGTCTAAGTTTTGAGCAAATTTTTACTCGCCTCGATGCCAAACGAGGCAACGATAAAAACTCATTGCCTTTGGCCATGACCTCGGGGTGATTTTTGCCAAAAAATGACGTTTAGCCTCGAAAAATACACTTTTTAAGTTTTTGGAGATGAGTGACGCCCGCGACCATTCGAGTTCCCGGAAGAGTAGCCGTGAACGAGCGCGAAAAAATCTATAGGAAAACTATAAGCCCAGCTTTGAGGTTTTGGGGACCTAACTCATGGCAAAGGTGACAACCGTCGAGACTCATCGGCCTCGACCGTGAGCCGAGGTAGATTTTGGCTCAAAAATGGTCGTCTAAGTTTTGAGCAAATTTTTGCTCGCTTCGATGCCAAACGAGGCAACGATAAAAACTCATTGCCTTTGGCCATGACCTCGGGGTGATTTTTGCCAAAAAATGACGTTTAGGCTCGAAAAATACACTTTTTAAGTTTTTGGAGATGAGTGACGCCCGCGACCATTCGAGTTCCCGGAAGAGTAGCTGTGAACGAGCGCGAAAAAATCTATAGGAAAACTATAAGCCCAAGCTTTGAGGTTTTGGGGACCTAACTCATGGCAAAGGTGACAACCGTCGAGACACATCGGCCTCGATCGTGAGCCGAGGTAGATTTTGGCTCAAAAATGGTCGTCTAAGTTTTGAGCAAATTTTTGCTCGCTCGATGCCAAACGAGGCAACGATAAAAACTCATTGCCTTCGGCCATGACCTCGGGGTGATTTTTGCCAAAAAATGACGTTTAGCCTCGAAAAATACACTTTTTAAGTTTTTGGAGATGAGTGACGCCCGCGACCATTCGAGTTCCCGGAAGAGTAGGTGTGAACGAGCGCGAAAAAATCTATAGGAAAACTATAAGCCCAGCTTGAGGTTTTGGGGACCTAACTCATGGCAAAGGTGACAACCGTCGAGACACATCGGCCTCGACCGTGAGCCGAGGTAGATTTTGGCTCAAAAATGGTCGTCTAAGTTTTGAGCAAATTTTTGCTCGCTCGATGCCAAACGAGGCAACGATAAAAACTCATTGCCTTTGGCCATGACCTCGGGGTGATTTTTGCCAAAAAATGACGTTTAGCCTCGAAAAATACACTTTTTAAGTTTTTGGAGATGAGTGACGCCCGCGACCATTCGAGTTCCCGGAAGAGTAGCCGTGAACGAGCGCGAAAAAATCTATAGGAAAACTATAAGCCCAAGCTTTGAGGTTTTGGGGACCTAACTCATGGCAAAGGTGACAACCGTCGAGACTCATCGGCCTCGACCGTGAGCCGAGGTAGATTTTGGCTCAAAAATGGTCGTCTAAGTTTTGAGCAAATTTTTGCTCGCCCGATGCCAAACGAGGCAACGATAAAAACTCATTGCCTTTGGCCATGACCTCGGGGTGATTTTTGCCAAAAAATGACGTTTAGGCTCGAAAAATACACTTTTTAAGTTTTTGGAGATAAGTGCACGCCCGCGACCATTCGAGTTCCCGGAAGAGTAGGTGTGAACGAGCGCGAAAAAATCTATAGGAAAACTATAAGCCCAAGCTTTGAGGTTTTGGGGACCTACCTCATGGCAAAGGTGACAACCGTCGAGACTCATCGGCCTCGACCGTGAGCCGAGGTAGATTTTGGCTCAAAAATGGTCGTCTAAGTTTTGAGCAAATTTTTGCTCGCTCGATGCCAAACGAGGCAACGATAAAAACTCATTGCCTTTGGCCATGACCTCGGGGTGATTTTTGCCAAAAAATGACGTTTAGCCTCGAAAAATACACTTTTTAAGTTTTTGGAGATGAGTGACGCCCGCGACCATTCGAGTTCCCGGAAGAGTAGCTGTGAACGAGCGCGAAAAAATCTATAGGAAAACTATAAGCCCAGCTTTGAGGTTTTGGGGACCTAACTCATGGCAAAGGTGACAACCGTCGAGACTCATCGTCCTCGACCGTGAGCCGAGGTAGATTTTGGCTCAAAAATGGTCGTCTAAGTTTTGAGCAAATTTTTGCTCGCCCGATGCCAAACGAGGCAACGATAAAAACTCATTGCCTTTGGCCATGACCTCGGGGTGATTTTTGCCAAAAAATGACGTTTAGGCTCGAAAAATACACTTTTTAAGTTTTTGGAGATGAGTGACGCCCGCGACCATTCGAGTTCCCGGAAGAGTAGGTGTGAACGAGCGCGAAAAAATCTATAGGAAAACTATAAGCCCAAGCTTTGAGGTTTTGGGGACCTAACTCATGGCAAAGGTGACAACCGTCGAGACACATCGGCCTCGATCGTGAGCCGAGGTAGATTTTGGCTCAAAAATGGTCGTCTAAGTTTTGAGCAAATTTTTGCTCGCTCGATGCCAAACGAGGCAACGATAAAAACTCATTGCCTTCGGCCATGACCTCGGGGTGATTTTTGCCAAAAAATGACGTTTAGGCTCGAAAAATACACTTTTTAAGTTTTTGGAGATGAGTGCACGCCCGCGACCATTCGAGTTCCCGGAAGAGTAGCCGTGAACGAGCGCGAAAAAATCTATAGGAAAACTATAAGCCCAGCTTTGAGGTTTTGGGGACCTAACTCATGGCAAAGGTGACAACCGTCGAGACTCATCGGCCTCGACCGTGAGCCGAGGTAGATTTTGGCTCAAAAATGGTCGTCTAAGTTTTGAGCAAATTTTTACTCGCTTCGATGCCAAACGAGGCAACGATAAAAACTCATTGCCTTTGGCCATGACCTCGGGGTGATTTTTGCCAAAAAATGACGTTTAGCCTCGAAAAATACACTTTTTAAGTTTTTGGAGATGAGTGACGCCCGCGACCATTCGAGTTCCCGGAAGAGTAGGTGTGAACGAGCGCGAAAAAATCTATAGGAAAACTATAAGCCCAAGCTTTGAGGTTTTGGGGACCTAACTCATGGCAAAGGTGACAACCGTCGAGACACATCGGCCTCGACCGTGAGCCGAGGTAGATTTTGGCTCAAAAATGGTCGTCTAAGTTTTGAGCAAATTTTTGCTCGCTCGATGCCAAACGAGGCAACGATAAAAACTCATTGCCTTTGGCCATGACCTCTGGGTGATTTTTGCCAAAAAATGACGTTTAGCCTCGAAAAATACACTTTTTAAGTTTTTGGAGATGAGTGACGCCCGCGACCATTCGAGTTCCCGGAAGAGTAGCCGTGAACGAGCGCGAAAAAATCTATAGGAAAACTATAAGCCCAAGCTTGAGGTTTTGGGGACCTAACTCATGGCAAAGGTGACAACCGTCGAGACACATCGGCCTCGACCGTGAGCCGAGGTAGATTTTGGCTCAAAAATGGTCGTCTAAGTTTTGAGCAAATTTTTACTCGCCTCGATGCCAAACGAGGCAACGATAAAAACTCATTGCCTTTGGCCATGACCTCGGGGTGATTTTTGCCAAAAAATGACGTTTAGCCTCGAAAAATACACTTTTTAAGTTTTTGGAGATGAGTGACGCCCGCGACCATTCGAGTTCCCGGAAGAGTAGCCGTGAACGAGCGCGAAAAAATCTATAGGAAAACTATAAGCCCAGCTTTGAGGTTTTGGGGACCTAACTCATGGCAAAGGTGACAACCGTCGAGACACATCGGCCTCGACCGTGAGCCGAGGTAGATTTTGGCTCAAAAATGGTCGTCTAAGTTTTGAGCAAATTTTTGCTCGCTCGATGCCAAACGAGGCAACGATAAAAACTCATTGCCTTCGGCCATGACCTCGGGGTGATTTTTGCCAAAAAATGACGTTTAGGCTCGAAAAATACACTTTTTAAGTTTTTGGAGATGAGTGACGCCCGCGACCATTCGAGTTCCCGGAAGAGTAGCCGTGAACGAGCGCGAAAAAATCTATAGGAAAACTATAAGCCCAGCTTTGAGGTTTTGGGGACCTAACTCATGGCAAAGGTGACAACCGTCGAGACACATCGGCCTCGACCGTGAGCCGAGGTAGATTTTGGCTCAAAAATGGTCGTCTAAGTTTTGAGCAAATTTTTACTCGCCCGATGCCAAACGAGGCAACGATAAAAACTCATTGCCTTCGGCCATGACCTCGGGGTGATTTTTGCCAAAAAATGACGTTTAGGCTCGAAAAATACACTTTTTAAGTTTTTGGAGATGAGTGACGCCCGCGACCATTCGAGTTCCCGGAAGAGTAGGTGTGAACGAGCGCGAAAAAATCTATAGGAAAACTATAAGCCCAAGCTTTGAGGTTTTGGGGACCTACCTCATGGCAAAGGTGACAACCGTCGAGACTCATCGGCCTCGACCGTGAGCCGAGGTAGATTTTGGCTCAAAAATGGTCGTCTAAGTTTTGAGCAAATTTTTGCTCAGCTCGATGCCAAACGAGGCAACGATAAAAACTCATTGCCTTTGGCCATGACCTCGGGGTGATTTTTGCCAAAAAATGACGTTTAGCCTCGAAAAATACACTTTTTAAGTTTTTGGAGATGAGTGACGCCCGCGACCATTCGAGTTCCCGGAAGAGTAGCCGTGAACGAGCGCGAAAAAATCTATAGGAAAACTATAAGCCCAAGCTTTGAGGTTTTGGGGACCTAACTCATGGCAAAGGTGACAACCGTCGAGACACATCGGCCTCGACCGTGAGCCGAGGTAGATTTTGGCTCAAAAATGGTCGTCTAAGTTTTGAGCAAATTTTTACTCGCCTCGATGCCAAACGAGGCAACGATAAAAACTCATTGCCTTTGGCCATGACCTCGGGGTGATTTTTGCCAAAAAATGACGTTTAGCCTCGAAAAATACACTTTTTAAGTTTTTGGAGATGAGTGACGCCCGCGACCATTCGAGTTCCCGGAAGAGTAGCTGTGAACGAGCGCGAAAAAATCTATAGGAAAACTATAAGCCCAGCTTTGAGGTTTTGGGGACCTACCTCATGGCAAAGGTGACAACCGTCGAGACTCATCGGCCTCGACCGTGAGCCGAGGTAGATTTTGGCTCAAAAATGGTCGTCTAAGTTTTGAGCAAATTTTTGCTCGCCTCGATGCCAAACGAGGCAACGATAAAAACTCATTGCCTTTGGCCATGACCTCGGGGTGATTTTTGCCAAAAAATGACGTTTAGCCTCGAAAAATACACTTTTTAAGTTTTTGGAGATGAGTGACGCCCGCGACCATTCGAGTTCCCGGAAGAGTAGCCGTGAACGAGCGCGAAAAAATCTATAGGAAAACTATAAGCCCAGCTTTGAGGTTTTGGGGACCTAACTCATGGCAAAGGTGACAACCGTCGAGACACATCGGCCTCGACCGTGAGCCGAGGTAGATTTTGGCTCAAAAATGGTCGTCTAAGTTTTGAGCAAATTTTTGCTCGCCTCGATGCCAAACGAGGCAACGATAAAAACTCATTGCCTTTGGCCATGACCTCGGGGTGATTTTTGCCAAAAAATGACGTTTAGCCTCGAAAAATACACTTTTTAAGTTTTTGGAGATGAGTGACGCCCGCGACCATTCGAGTTCCCGGAAGAGTAGCCGTGAACGAGCGCGAAAAAATCTATAGGAAAACTATAAGCCCAGCTTGAGGTTTTGGGGACCTAACTCATGGCAAAGGTGACAACCGTCGAGACTCATCGGCCTCGACCGTGAGCCGAGGTAGATTTTGGCTCAAAAATGGTCGTCTAAGTTTTGAGCAAATTTTTACTCGCTCGATGCCAAACGAGGCAACGATAAAAACTCATTGCCTTTGGCCATGACCTCGGGGTGATTTTTGCCAAAAAATGACGTTTAGGCTCGAAAAATACACTTTTTAAGTTTTTGGAGATGAGTGACGCCCGCGACCATTCGAGTTCCCGGAAGAGTAGCTGTGAACGAGCGCGAAAAAATCTATAGGAAAACTATAAGCCCAGCTTTGAGGTTTTGGGGACCTACCTCATGGCAAAGGTGACAACCGTCGAGACTCATCGGCCTCGACCGTGAGCCGAGGTAGATTTTGGCTCAAAAATGGTCGTCTAAGTTTTGAGCAAATTTTTACTCGCCTCGATGCCAAACGAGGCAACGATAAAAACTCATTGCCTTTGGCCATGACCTCGGGGTGATTTTTGCCAAAAAATGACGTTTAGGCTCGAAAAATACACTTTTTAAGTTTTTGGAGATGAGTGACGCCCGCGACCATTCGAGTTCCCGGAAGAGTAGCGTGTGAACGAGCGCGAAAAAATCTATAGGAAAACTATAAGCCCAAGCTTTGAGGTTTTGGGGACCTACCTCATGGCAAAGGTGACAACCGTCGAGACTCATCGGCCTCGACCGTGAGCCGAGGTAGATTTTGGCTCAAAAATGGTCGTCTAAGTTTTGAGCAAATTTTTACTCGCCTCGATGCCAAACGAGGCAACGATAAAAACTCATCGCCTTTGGCCATGACCTCGGGGTGATTTTTGCCAAAAAATGACGTTTAGGCTCGAAAAATACACTTTTTAAGTTTTTGGAGATAAGGGACGCCCGCGACCATTCGAGTTCCCGGAAGAGTAGGTGTGAACGAGCGCGAAAAAATCTATAGGAAAACTATAAGCCCAAGCTTGAGGTTTTGGGGACCTACCTCATGGCAAAGGTGACAACCGTCGAGACTCATCGGCCTCGACCGTGAGCCGAGGTAGATTTTGGCTCAAAAATGGTCGTCTAAGTTTTGAGCAAATTTTTACTCGCTCGATGCCAAACGAGGCAACGATAAAAACTCATTGCCTTTGGCCATGACCTCGGGGTGATTTTTGCCAAAAAATGACGTTTAGGCTCGAAAAATACACTTTTTAAGTTTTTGGAGATGAGGGACGCCCGCGACCATTCGAGTTCCCGGAAGAGTAGCTGTGAACGAGCGCGAAAAAATCTATAGGAAAACTATAAGCCCAAGCTTTGAGGTTTTGGGGACCTAACTCATGGCAAAGGTGACAACCGTCGAGACTCATCGGCCTCGACCGTGAGCCGAGGTAGATTTTGGCTCAAAAATGGTCGTCTAAGTTTTGAGCAAATTTTTACTCGCTCGATGCCAAACGAGGCAACGATAAAAACTCATTGCCTTTGGCCATGACCTCGGGGTGATTTTTGCCAAAAAATGACGTTTAGGCTCGAAAAATACACTTTTTAAGTTTTTGGAGATGAGTGACGCCCGCGACCATTCGAGTTCCCGGAAGAGTAGGTGTGAACGAGCGCGAAAAAATCTATAGGAAAACTATAAGCCCAGCTTGAGGTTTTGGGGACCTACCTCATGGCAAAGGTGACAACCGTCGAGACTCATCGGCCTCGACCGTGAGCCGAGGTAGATTTTGGCTCAAAAATGGTCGTCTAAGTTTTGAGCAAATTTTTACTCAGTTCGATGCCAAACGAGGCAACGATAAAAACTCATTGCCTTTGGCCATGACCTCGGGGTGATTTTTGCCAAAAAATGACGTTTAGGCTCGAAAAATACACTTTTTAAGTTTTTGGAGATGAAGTGACGCCTCGCGACCATTCGAGTTCCCGGAAGAGTAGCTGTGAACGAGCGCGAAAAAATCTATAGGAAAACTATAAGCCCAGCTTTGAGGTTTTGGGGACCTACCTCATGGCAAAGGTGACAACCGTCGAGACTCATCGGCCTCGACCGTGAGCCGAGGTAGATTTTGGCTCAAAAATGGTCGTCTAAGTTTTGAGCAAATTTTTACTCGCTTCGATGCCAAACGAGGCAACGATAAAAACTCATTGCCTTTGGCCATGACCTCGGGGTGATTTTTGCCAAAAAATGACGTTTAGGCTCGAAAAATACACTTTTTAAGTTTTTGGAGATGAGGGACGCCTGCGACCATTCGAGTTCCCGGAAGAGTAGGTGTGAACGAGCGCGAAAAAATCTATAGGAAAACTATAAGCCCAAGCTTTGAGGTTTTGGGGACCTACCTCATGGCAAAAGTGACAACCGTCGAGACTCATCGGCCTCGATCGTGAGCCGAGGTAGATTTTGGCTCAAAAATGGTCATCCAAGTTTTGAGCAAACTTTTACTCGCTTCGATGCCAAACGAGGCAACGATAAAAACTCATCGCCTTTGGCCATGACCTCGGGGTGATTTTTGCCAAAAAATGACGTTTAGCCTCGAAAAATACACTTTTTAAGTTTTTGGAGATGAGTGACGCTCGCGACCATTCGAGTTCCCGGAAGAGTAGCTGTGAACGAGCGCGAAAAAATCTATAGGAAAACTATAAGCCCAGCTTTGAGGTTTTGGGGACCTACCTCATGGCAAAAGTGACAACCGTCGAGACTCATCGGCCTCGACCGTGAGCCGAGGTAGATTTTGGCTCAAAAATGGTCGTCCAAGTTTTGAGCAAATTTTTACTCGCCTCGATGCCAAACGAGGCAACGATAAAAACTCATTGCCTTTGGCCATGACCTCGGGGTGATTTTTGCCAAAAAATGACGTTTAGGCTCGAAAAATACACTTTTTAAGTTTTTGGAGATGAGGGACGCTCGCGACCATTCGAGTTCCCGGAAGAGTAGGCGTGAACGAGCGCGAAAAAATCTATAGGAAAACTATAAGCCCAGCTTTGAGGTTTTGGGGACCTACCTCATGGCAAAGGTGACAACCGTCGAGACTCATCGGCCTCGACCGTGAGCCGAGGTAGATTTTGGCTCAAAAATGGTCGTCCAAGTTTTGAGCAAATTTTTACTCGCTCGATGCCAAACGAGGCAACGATAAAAACTCATTGCCTTTGGCCATGACCTCGGGGTGATTTTTGCCAAAAAATGACGTTTAGGCTCGAAAAATACACTTTTTAAGTTTTTGGAGATGAAGTGACGCCCGCGACCATTCGAGTTCCCGGAAGAGTAGGTGTGAACGAGCGCGAAAAAATCTATAGGAAAACTATAAGCCCAGCTTTGAGGTTTTGGGGACCTACCTCATGGCAAAGGTGACAACCGTCGAGACTCATCGGCCTCGACCGTGAGCCGAGGTAGATTTTGGCTCAAAAATGGTCGTCTAAGTTTTGAGCAAATTTTTACTCGCTTCGATGCCAAACGAGGCAACGATAAAAACTCATTGCCTTTGGCCATGACCTCGGGGTGATTTTTGCCAAAAAATGACGTTTAGGCTCGAAAAATACACTTTTTAAGTTTTTGGAGATGAGGGACGCCCGCGACCATTCGAGTTCCCGGAAGAGTAGCTGTGAACGAGCGCGAAAAAATCTATAGGAAAACTATAAGCCCAGCTTTGAGGTTTTGGGGACCTACCTCATGGCAAAGGTGACAACCGTCGAGACTCATCGGCCTCGACCGTGAGCCGAGGTAGATTTTGGCTCAAAAATGGTCGTCCAAGTTTTGAGCAAATTTTTACTCGCTTCGATGCCAAACGAGGCAACGATAAAAACTCATTGCCTTTGGCCATGACCTCGGGGTGATTTTTGCCAAAAAATGACGTTTAGGCTCGAAAAATACACTTTTTAAGTTTTTGGAGATGAGTGACGCCCGCGACCATTCGAGTTCCCGGAAGAGTAGCTGTGAACGAGCGCGAAAAAATCTATAGGAAAACTATAAGCCCAAGCTTTGAGGTTTTGGGGACCTACCTCATGGCAAAGGTGACAACCGTCGAGACTCATCGGCCTCGACCGTGAGCCGAGGTAGATTTTGGCTCAAAAATGGTCGTCTAAGTTTTGAGCAAATTTTTACTCGCTTCGATGCCAAACGAGGCAACGATAAAAACTCATTGCCTTTGGCCATGACCTCGGGGTGATTTTTGCCAAAAAATGACGTTTAGCCTCGAAAAATACACTTTTTAAGTTTTTGGAGATGAGGGACGCCCGCGACCATTCGAGTTCCCGGAAGAGTAGGTGTGAACGAGCGCGAAAAAATCTATAGGAAAACTATAAGCCCAGCTTTGAGGTTTTGGGGACCTACCTCATGGCAAAGGTGACAACCGTCGAGACTCATCGGCCTCGACCGTGAGCCGAGGTAGATTTTGGCTCAAAAATGGTCGTCCAAGTTTTGAGCAAATTTTTACTCGCTTCGATGCCAAACGAGCCAACGATAAAAACTCATTGCCTTCGGCCATGACCTCGGGGTGATTTTTGCCAAAAAATGACGTTTAGGCTCGAAAAATACACTTTTTAAGTTTTTGGAGATGAGGGACGCCCGCGACCATTCGAGTTCCCGGAAGAGTAGCGTGTGAACGAGCGTGAAAAAATCTATAGGAAAACTATAAGCCCAGCTTTGAGGTTTTGGGGACCTACCTCATGGCAAAAGTGACAACCGTCGAGACTCATCGCGCCTCGACCGTGAGCCGAGGTAGATTTTGGCTCAAAAATGGTCGTCCAAGTTTTGAGCAAACTTTTACTCGCTTCGATGCCAAACGAGCCAACGATAAAAACTCATCGCCTTTGGCCATGACCTCGGGGTGATTTTTGCCAAAAAATGACGTTTAGGCTCGAAAAATACACTTTTTAAGTTTTTGGAGATGAGGGACGCCCGCGAGCATTCGAGTTCCCGGAAGAGTAGGTGTGAACGAGCGCGAAAAAATCTATAGGAAAACTATAAGCCCAGCTTTGAGGTTTTGGGGACCTACCTCATGGCAAAAGTGACAACCGTCGAGACTCATCGGCCTCGACCGTGAGCCGAGGTAGATTTTGGCTCAAAAATGGTCGTCCAAGTTTTGAGCAAATTTTTACTCGCTTCGATGCCAAACGAGCCAACGATAAAAACTCATTGCCTTTGGCCATGACCTCGGGGTGATTTTTGCCAAAAAATGACGTTTAGGCTCGAAAAATACACTTTTTAAGTTTTTGGAGATGAGGGACGCCTCGCGAGCATTCGAGTTCCCGGAAGAGTAGGTGTGAACGAGCGCGATAAAATCTATAGGAAAACTTATAAGCCCCAGCTTGAGGTTTTAGGGACCTACCTCATGGCAAAAGTGACAACCGTCGAGACTCATCGTCCTCGACCGTGAGCCGAGGTAGATTTTGGCTCAAAAATGGTCGTCCAAGTTTTGAGCAAATTTTTACTCAGTTCGATGCCAAACGAGCCAACGATAAAAACTCATTGCCTTTGGCCATGACCTCGGGGTGATTTTTGCCAAAAAATGACGTTTAGGCTCGAAAAATACACTTTTTAAGTTTTTGGAGATGAGGGACGCCCGCGAGCATTCGAGTTCCCGGAAGAGTAGGTGTGAACGAGCGCGAAAAAATCTATAGGAAAACTATAAGCCCCAGCTTTGAGGTTTTGGGGACCTACCTCATGGCAAAAGTGACAACCGTCGAGACTCATCGGCCTCGACCGTGAGCCGAGGTAGATTTTGGCTCAAAAATGGTCGTCCAAGTTTTGAGCAAATTTTTACTCAGCTCGATGCCAAACGAGCCAACGATAAAAACTCATTGCCTTTGGCCATGACCTCGGGGTGATTTTTGCCAAAAAATGACGTTTAGGCTCGAAAAATACACTTTTTAAGTTTTTGGAGATGAGTGGCGCCCGTGACCATTCGAGTTCCCGGAAGAGTAGGTGTGAACGAGCGCGAAAAAATCTATAGGAAAACTATAAGCCCAGCTTTGAGGTTTTGGGGACCTACCTCATGGCAAAAGTGACAACCGTCGAGACTCATCGGCCTCGACCGTGAGCCGAGGTAGATTTTGGCTCAAAAATGGTCGTCCAAGTTTTGAGCAAATTTTTACTCGCTTCGATGCCAAACGAGCCAACGATAAAAACTCATTGCCTTTGGCCATGACCTCGGGGTGATTTTTGCCAAAAAATGACGTTTAGGCTCGAAAAATACACTTTTTAAGTTTTTGGAGATGAGGGGCGCCTGCGAGCATTCGAGTTCCCGGAAGAGTGGGTGTGAACGAGCGTGATAAAATCTATAGGAAAACTTATAAGCCCCAGCTTGAGGTTTTAGGGACCTACCTCATGGCAAAAGCGACAACCGTCGAGACTCATCGTCCTCGACCGTGAGCCGAGGTAGATTTTGGCTCAAAAATGGTCGTCCAAGTTTTGAGCAAATTTTTACTCGCTCGATGCCAAACGAGCCAACGATAAAAACTCATTGCCTTAGGCCATGACCTCGGGGTGATTTTTGCCAAAAAATGACGTTTAGGCTCGAAAAATACACTTTTTAAGTTTTTGGAGATGAGGGGCGCCCGCGAGCATTCGAGTTCCCGGAAGAGTGGGTGTGAACGAGCGCGAAAAAATCTATAGGAAAACTATAAGCCCCAGTTTGAGGTTTTGGGGACCTACCTCATGGCAAAAGTGACAACCGTCGAGACTCATCGGCCTCGACCGTGAGCCGAGGTAGATTTTGGCTCAAAAATGGTCATCCAAGTTTTGAGCAAATTTTTACTCGGCTCGATGCCAAACGAGCCAACGATAAAAACTCATTGCCTTTGGCCATGACCTCGGGGTGATTTTTTGCCAAAAAACGACGTTTAGGCTCGAAAAATACACTTATTAAGTTTTTGGAGATGAGAGGCGCCCGTGACCATTCGAGTTCCCGGAAGAGTGGGTGTGAACGAGCGCGAAAAAATCTATAGGAAAACTGTAAGCCCAGCTTGAGGTTTTGAGGACCTACCTCATGGCAAAAGTGACAACCGTCGAGACTCATCGGCCTCGACCGTGAGCCGAGGTAGATTTTGGCTCAAAAATGGTCGTCCAAGTTTTGAGCAAATTTTTACTCGCTCGATGCCAAATGAGCCAACGATAAAAACTCATCGCCTTTGGCCATGACCTCGGGGTGATTTTTACCAAAAAATGACGTTTAGGCTCGAAAAATACACTTTTTAAGTTTTTGGAGATAAGTGGCGCCCGCGAGCATTCGAGTTCCCGGAAGAGTGGGTGTGAACGAGCGTGAAAAAATCTATAGGAAAACTATAAGCCCAGCTTGAGGTTTTGGGGACCTACCTCATGGCAAAAGTGACAACCGTCGAGACTCATCGGCCTCGACCGTGAGCCGAGGTAGATTTTGGCTCAAAAATGGTCGTCCAAGTTTTGAGCAAATTTTTACTCGCCTCGATGCCAAACGAGCCAACGATAAAAACTCATTGCCTTTGCCCATGACCTCGGGGTGATTTTTGCCAAAAAATGACGTTTAGGCTCGAAAAATACACTTTTTAAGTTTTTGGAGATGAGGGGCGCCCGCGAGCATTCGAGTTCCCGGAAGAGTAGGTGTGAACGAGCGTGATAAAATCTATAGGAAAACTTATAAGCCCCAGCTTGAGGTTTTGGGGACCTACCTCATGGCAAAAGTGACAACCGTCGAGACTCATCGTCCTCGACCGTGAGCCGAGGTAGATTTTGGCTCAAAAATGGTCGTCCAAGTTTTGAGCAAATTTTTACTCGCTTCGATGCCAAACGAGCCAATGATAAAAACTCATTGCCTTTGGCCATGACCTCGGGGTGATTTTTTCCAAAAAATGACGTTTAGGCTCGAAAAATACACTTTTTAAGTTTTTGGAGATGAGGGGCGCCCGCGACCATTCGAGTTCCCGGAAGAGTGGGTGTGAACGAGCGCGAAAAAATCTATAGGAAAACTATAAGCCCAGCTTGAGGTTTTGGGGACCTACCTCATGGCAAAAGTGACAACCGTCGAGACTCATCGGCCTCGACCGTGAGCCGAGGTAGATTTTGGCTCAAAAATGGTCGTCCAAGTTTTGAGCAAATTTTTACTCGCCTCGATGCCAAACGAGCCAACGATAAAAACTCATTGCCTTCGGCCATGACCTCGGGGTGATTTTTGCCAAAAAATGACGTTTAGGCTCGAAAAATACACTTTTTAAGTTTTTGGAGATGAGGGACGCCCGCGAGCATTCGAGTTCCCGGAAGAGTAGGTGTGAACGAGCGCGAAAAAATCTATAGGAAAACTATAAGCCCAAGCTTTGAGGTTTTGGGGACCTACCTCATGGCAAAAGTGACAACCGTCGAGACTCATCGGCCTCGACCGTGAGCCGAGGTAGATTTTGGCTCAAAAATGGTCGTCCAAGTTTTGAGCAAATTTTTACTCGCTCGATGCCAAACGAGCCAACGATAAAAACTCATTGCCTTTGGCCATGACCTCGGGGTGATTTTTGCCAAAAAATGACGTTTAGGCTCGAAAAATACACTTTTTAAGTTTTTGGAGATGAGGGGCGCCCGCGACCATTCGAGTTCCCGGAAGAGTAGGTGTGAACGAGCGTGAAAAAATCTATAGGAAAACTATAAGCCCTAGCTTGAGGTTTTGGGGACCTACCTCATGGCAAAAGTGACAACCGTCGAGACTCATCGGCCTCGACCGTGAGCCGAGGTAGATTTTGGCTCAAAAATGGTCATCCAAGTTTTGAGCAAATTTTTACTCGCTCGATGCCAAACGAGCCAACGATAAAAACTCATTGCCTTTGGCCATGACCTCGGGGTGATTTTTGCCAAAAAATGACGTTTAGGCTCGAAAAATACACTTTTTAAGTTTTTGGAGATGAGGGACGCCTGCGAGCATTCGAGTTCCCGGAAGAGTGGGTGTGAACGAGCGTGAAAAAATCTATAGGAAAACTATAAGCCCAGCTTTGAGGTTTTGGGGACCTACCTCATGGCAAAAGTGACAACCGTCGAGACTCATCGGCCTCGACCGTGAGCCGAGGTAGATTTTCGCTCAAAAATGGTCATCCAAGTTTTGAGCAACCTTTTACTCGCTTCGATGCCAAACGAGCCAATGATAAAAACTCATCACCTTTGGCCATGACCTCGGGGTGATTTTTTCCAAAAAATGACGTTTAGGCTCGAAAAATACACTTTTTGAGTTTTTGGAGATAAGGGACGCCTGCGAGCATTCGAGTTCCCGGAAGAGTGGGTGTGAACGAGCGTGAAAAAATCTATAGGAAAACTATAAGCCCAGCTTTGAGGTTTTGGGGACCTACCTCATGGCAAAAGTGACAACCGTCGAGACTCATCGGCCTCGATCGTGAGCCGAGGTAGATTTTCGCTCAAAAATGGTCATCCAAGTTTTGAGCAACCTTTTACTCGCTTCGATGCCAAACGAGCCAATGATAAAAACTCATCACCTTTGGCCATGACCTCGGGGTGATTTTTTCCAAAAAATGACGTTTAGGCTCGAAAAATACACTTTTTGAGTTTTTGGAGATGAGGGACGCTCGCGAGCATTCGAGTTCCCGGAAGAGTGGGTGTGAACGAGCGCGAAAAAATCTATAGGAAAACTATAAGCCCAAGCTTTGAGGTTTTGGGGACCTACCTCATGGCAAAAGTGACAACCGTCGAGACTCATCGGCCTCGACCGTGAGCCGAGGTAGATTTTGGCTCAAAAATGGTCGTCCAAGTTTTGAGCAAATTTTTACTCGCCTCGATGCCAAACGAGCCAACGATAAAAACTCATTGCCTTTGGCCATGACCTCGGGGTGATTTTTGCCAAAAAATGACGTTTAGGCTCGAAAAATACACTTTTTAAGTTTTTGGAGATGAGGGGCGCCTGCGAGCATTCGAGTTCCCGGAAGAGTGGGTGTGAACGAGCGCGAAAAAATCTATAGGAAAACTATAAGCCCCAGCTTGAGGTTTTGGGGACCTACCTCATGGCAAAAGTGACAACCGTCGAGACTCATCGTCCTCGACCGTGAGCCGAGGTAGATTTTGGCTCAAAAATGGTCGTCCAAGTTTTGAGCAAATTTTTACTCGCCTCGATGCCAAACGAGCCAACGATAAAAACTCATTGCCTTTGGCCATGACCTCGGGGTGATTTTTGCCAAAAAATGACGTTTAGGCTCGAAAAATACACTTTTTAAGTTTTTGGAGATGAGGGGCGCCTCGCGAGCATTCGAGTTCCCGGAAGAGTGGGTGTGAACGAGCGCGAAAAAATCTATAGGAAAACTATAAGCCCCGCTTGAGGTTTTGGGGACCTACCTCATGGCAAAAGTGACAACCGTCGAGACTCATCGGCCTCGACCGTGAGCCGAGGTAGATTTTCGCTCAAAAATGGTCGTCCAAGTTTTGAGCAAATTTTTACTCGCTCGATGCCAAACGAGCCAACGATAAAAACTCATTACCTTTGGCCATGACCTCGGGTGATTTTTTCCAAAAAATGACGTTTAGGCTCGAAAAATACACTTTTTAAGTTTTTGGAGATGAAGTGGCGCCCGTGACCATTCGAGTTCCCGGAAGAGTGGGTGTGAACGAGCGCGAAAAAATCTATAGGAAAACTGTAAGCCCAGCTTGAGGTTTTGGGGACCTACCTCATGGCAAAAGTGACAACCGTCGAGACTCATCGGCCTCGACCGTGAGCCGAGGTAGATTTTGGCTCAAAAATGGTCGTCCAAGTTTTGAGCAAATTTTTACTCGCTTCGATGCCAAACGAGCCAACGATAAAAACTCATTGCCTTTGGCCATGACCTCGGGTGATTTTTGCCAAAAAATGACGTTTAGGCTCGAAAAATACACTTTTTAAGTTTTTGGAGATGAGGGACGCCTGCGAGCATTCGAGTTCCCGGAAGAGTGGGTGTGAACGAGCGCGAAAAAATCTATAGGAAAACTATAAGCCCAAGCTTGAGGTTTTGGGGACCTACCTCATGGCAAAAGTGACAACCGTCGAGACTCATCGGCCTCGACCGTGAGTCGAGGTAGATTTTGGCTCAAAAATGGTCATCCAAGTTTTGAGCAAATTTTTACTCGCTTCGATGCCAAACGAGCCAACGATAAAAACTCATTGCCTTTGGCCATGACCTCGGGGTGATTTTTGCCAAAAAATGACGTTTAGGCTCGAAAAATACACTTTTTAAGTTTTTGGAGATGAAGGACGCCCGCGAGCATTCGAGTTCCCGGAAGAGTAGGTGTGAACGAGCGCGAAAAAATCTATAGGAAAACTATAAGCCCAAGCTTGAGGTTTTGGGGACCTACCTCATGGCAAAAGTGACAACCGTCGAGACTCATCGGCCTCGACCGTGAGCCGAGGTAGATTTTGGCTCAAAAATGGTCGTCCAAGTTTTGAGCAAATTTTTACTCGGCTCGATGCCAAACGAGCCAACGATAAAAACTCATTGCCTTTGGCCATGACCTCGGGGTGATTTTTGCCAAAAAATGACGTTTAGGCTCGAAAAATACACTTTTTAAGTTTTTGGAGATGAGGGACGCCTGCGAGCATTCGAGTTCCCGGAAGAGTAGGTGTGAACGAGCGCGAAAAAATCTATAGGAAAACTATAAGCCCTAGCTTGAGGTTTTGGGGACCTACCTCATGGCAAAAGTGACAACCGTCGAGACTCATCGTCCTCGATCGTGAGCCGAGGTAGATTTTGGCTCAAAAATGGTCATCCAAGTTTTGAGCAAATTTTTACTCAGCTCGATGCCAAACGAGCCAACGATAAAAACTCATTGCCTTCGGCCATGACCTCGGGGTGATTTTTGCCAAAAAATGACGTTTAGGCTCGAAAAATACACTTTTTAAGTTTTTGGAGATGAAGGGACGCCCGCGAGCATTCGAGTTCCCGGAAGAGTAGGTGTGAACGAGCGCGAAAAAATCTATAGGAAAACTATAAGCCCAGCTTGAGGTTTTGGGGACCTACCTCATGGCAAAAGTGACAACCGTCGAGACTCATCGGCCTCGACCGTGAGCCGAGGTAGATTTTGGCTCAAAAATGGTCGTCCAAGTTTTGAGCAAATTTTTACTCGGCTCGATGCCAAACGAGCCAACGATAAAAACTCATTGCCTTTGGCCATGACCTCGGGGTGATTTTTGCCAAAAAATGACGTTTAGGCTCGAAAAATACACTTTTTAAGTTTTTGGAGATGAGGGGCGCTCGCGAGCATTCGAGTTCCCGGAAGAGTGGGTGTGAACGAGCGTGAAAAAATCTATAGGAAAACTATAAGCCCAGCTTTGAGGTTTTGGGGACCTACCTCATGGCAAAAGTGACAACCGTCGAGACTCATCGGCCTCGACCGTGAGCCGAGGTAGATTTTGGCTCAAAAATGGTCGTCCAAGTTTTGAGCAAATTTTTACTCGCCTCGATGCCAAACGAGCCAACGATAAAAACTCAATACCTTTGCCCATGACCTCGGGGTGATTTTTTCCAAAAAATGACGTTTAGGCTCGAAAAATACACTTTTTAAGTTTTTGGAGATGAAGTGGCGCCTGTGACCATTCGAGTTCCCGGAAGAGTGGGTGTGAACGAGCGTGAAAAAATCTATAGGAAAACCGTAAGCCCAGCTTGAGGTTTTGGGGACCTACCTCATGGCAAAAGTGACAACCGTCGAGACTCATCGGCCTCGACCGTGAGCCGAGGTAGATTTTCGCTCAAAAATGGTCATCCAAGTTTTGAGCAACCTTTTACTCGCTTCGATGCCAAACGAGCCGATGATAAAAACTCATCACCTTTGGCCATGACCTCGGGGTGATTTTTTCCAAAAAATGACGTTTAGGCTCGAAAAATACACTTTTTGAGTTTTTGGAGATGAGGGACGCTTGCGAGCATTCGAGTTCCCGGAAGAGTGGGTGTGAACGAGCGCGAAAAAATCTATAGGAAAACTATAAGCCCAGCTTTGAGGTTTTGGGGACCTACCTCATGGCAAAAGTGACAACCGTCGAGACTCATCGGCCTCGACCGTGAGCCGAGGTAGATTTTGGCTCAAAAATGGTCGTCCAAGTTTTGAGCAAATTTTTACTCGCCTCGATGCCAAACGAGCCAACGATAAAAACTCATTGCCTTTGGCCATGACCTCGGGGTGATTTTTACCAAAAAATGACGTTTAGGCTCGAAAAATACACTTTTTAAGTTTTTGGAGATGAGGGGCGCCCGCGAGCATTCGAGTTCCCGGAAGAGTGGGTGTGAACGAGCGTGAAAAAATCTATAGGAAAACTATAAGCCCCAGCTTGAGGTTTTGGGGACCTACCTCATGGCAAAAGTGACAACCGTCGAGACTCATCGGCCTCGACCGTGAGCCGAGGTAGATTTTCGCTCAAAAATGGTCATCCAAGTTTTGAGCAAATTTTTACTCGCTTCGATGCCAAACGAGCCAATGATAAAAACTCAATATCTTTGCCCATGACCTCGGGGTGATTTTTTTCCAGAAAATGACGTTTAGGCTCGAAAAATACGCTTTTTAAGTTTTTGGAGATGAAGGGCGCCTGTGACCATTCGAGTTCCCGGAAGAGTGGGTGTGAACGAGCGCGAAAAAATCTATAGGAAAACTGTAAGCCCAGCTTGAGGTTTTGGGGACCTACCTCATGGAAAAAGTGACAACCGTCGAGACTCATCGGCCTCGACCGTGAGCCGAGGTAGATTTTGGCTCAAAAATGGTCGTCCAAGTTTTGAGCAAATTTTTACTCGCTTCGATGCCAAACGAGCCAACGATAAAAACTCAATATCTTTGCCCATGACCTCGGGGTGATTTTTTCCAAAAAATGACGTTTAGGCTCGAAAAATACGCTTTTTAAGTTTTTGGAGATGAAGGGCGCCTGTGACCATTCGAGTTCCTGGAAGAGTGGGTGTGAACGAGCGCGAAAAAATCTATAGGAAAACTGTAAGCCCAGCTTGAGGTTTTGGGGACCTACCTCATGGAAAAAGTGACAACCGTCGAGACTCATCGGCCTCGACCGTGAGCCGAGGTAGATTTTGGCTCAAAAATGGTCGTCCAAGTTTTGAGCAAATTTTTACTCGCTCGATGCCAAATGAGCCAACGATAAAAACTCATCGCCTTTGGCCATGACCTCGGGGTGATTTTTACCAAAAAATGACGTTTAGGCTCGAAAAATACACTTTTTAAGTTTTTGGAGATAAGGGGCGCCCGCGAGCATTCGAGTTCCCGGAAGAGTGGGTGTGAACGAGCGTGAAAAAATCTATAGGAAAACCGTAAGCCCAGTTTGAGGTTTTGGGGACCTACCTCATGGAAAAAGTGACAACCGTCGAGACTCATCGGCCTCGACCGTGAGCCGAGGTAGATTTTGGCTCAAAAATGGTCGTCCAAGTTTTGAGCAAATTTTTACTCGCTTCGATGCCAAACGAGCCAACGATAAAAACTCATTGCCTTTGGCCATGACCTCGGGGTGATTTTTACCAAAAAATGACGTTTAGGCTCGAAAAATACACTTTTTAAGTTTTTGGAGATGAGGGGCGCCTGCGAGCATTCGAGTTCCCGGAAGAGTGGGTGTGAACGAGCGCGAAAAAATCTATAGGAAAACTATAAGCCCCAGCTTGAGGTTTTGGGGACCTACCTCATGGCAAAAGTGACAACCGTCGAGACTCATCGTCCTCGACCGTGAGCTGAGGTAGATTTTGGCTCAAAAATGGTCGTCCAAGTTTTGAGCAAATTTTTACTCAATTCGATGCCAAACGAGCCAACGATAAAAACTCATTGCCTTTGGCCATGACCTCGGGGTGATTTTTTCCAAAAAATGACGTTTAGGCTCGAAAAATACACTTTTTAAGTTTTTGGAGATGAGGGGCGCCTGTGACCATTCGAGTTCCCGGAAGAGTGGGTGTGAACGAGCGCGAAAAAATCTATAGGAAAACCGTAAGCCCAGTTTGAGGTTTTGGGGACCTACCTCATGGCAAAAGTGACAACCGTCGAGACTCATCGGCCTCGACCGTGAGCCGAGGTAGATTTTGGCTCAAAAATGGTCGTCCAAGTTTTGAGCAAATTTTTACTCGCTTCGATGCCAAACGAGCCAACGATAAAAACTCATTGCCTTAGGCCATGACCTCGGGGTGATTTTTGCCAAAAAATGACGTTTAGGCTCGAAAAATACACTTTTTAAGTTTTTGGAGATGAGGGACGCTCGCGAGCATTCGAGTTCCTGGAAGAGTAGGTGTGAACGAGCGCGAAAAAATCTATAGGAAAACTATAAGCCCTAGTTTGAGGTTTTGGGGACCTACCTCATGGCAAAAGTGACAACCGTCAAGACTCATCGTCCTTGATTATGAGCCGAGGTAGATTTTGGTTCAAAAATGGTCGTCCAAGTTTTGAGCAAATTTTTACTTAGTTCGATGCCAAACGAGCCAATGATAAAAACTCATTGCCTTAGGCCATGACCTCTGGGTGATTTTTGCCAAAAAATGACGTTTAGGCTTGAAAAATACACTTTTTAAATTTTTGGAGATGAAGGACGCCTGCGAGCATTCGAGTTCCCGGAAGAGTAGGTGTGAACGAGCGCGAAAAAATCTATAGGAAAACTATAAGCCCGAGCTTTGAGGTTTTGGGGACCTACCTCATGGCAAAAGTGACAACCGTCGAGACTCATCGGCCTCGACCGTGAGCCGAGGTAGATTTTAGCTCAAAAATGGTCGTCCAAGTTTTGAGCAAATTTTTACTCGCTTCGATGCCAAACGAGCCAACGATAAAAACTCAATATCTTTTCCCATGACCTCGGGGTGATTTTTTGCCAAAAAGTGACGTTTAGGCTCGAAAAATACGCTTTTTAAGTTTTTGGAGATGAGGGGCGCCTACGAGCATTCGAGTTCCCGGAAGAGTGGGTGTGAACGAGCGTGAAAAAATCTATAGGAAAACTATAAGCCCAGCTTGAGGTTTTGGGGACCTACCTCATGGCAAAAGTGACAACCGTCGAGACTCATCGGCCTCGATCGTGAGCCGAGGTAGATTTTCGCTCAAAAATGGTCGTCCAAGTTTTGAGCAAACTTTTACTCGGTTCGATGCCAAACGAGCCAACGATAAAAACTCATCGCCTTTGGCCATGACCTCGGGGTGATTTTTGCCAAAAAATGACGTTTAGGCTCGAAAAATACACTTTTTAAGTTTTTGGAGATAAGGGACGCCTGCGACCATTCGAGTTCCCGGAAGAGTAGGTGTGAACGAGCGCGAAAAAATCTATAGGAAAACTATAAGCCCGAGTTTGAGGTTTTGGGGACCTACCTCATGGCAAAGGTGACAACCGTCGAGACTCATCGGCCTCGACCGTGAGCCGAGGTAGATTTTGGCTCAAAAATGGTCGTCCAAGTTTTGAGCAAATTTTTACTCGGCTCGATGCCAAACGAGCCAACGATAAAAACTCATTATCTTTGCCCATGACCTCGGGGTGATTTTTTCCAAAAAACGACGTTTAGGCTCGAAAAATACGCTTTTTAAGTTTTTGGAGATGAGGGGCGCCTACGAACATTCGAGTTCCCGGAAGAGTGGGTGTGAACGAGCGTGAAAAAATCTATAGGAAAACTATAAGCCCAGCTTGAGGTTTTCGGGACCTACCTCATGGCAAAAGTGACAACCGTCGAGACTCATCGGCCTCGATCGTGAGCCGAGGTAGATTTTCGCTCAAAAATGGTCATCCAAGTTTTGAGCAAGCTTTTACTCGCTTTGATGCCAAACGAGCCAATGATAAACACTCATCACCTTTGGCCATGACCTCGGGGTGATTTTTTCCAAAAAATGACGTTTAGGCTCGAAAAATACACTTTTTAAGTTTTTAGAGATGAGGGACGCTTGCGAGCATTCGAGTTTCCGGAAGAGTGCGTGTGAACGAGCGTGAAAAAATCTATAGGAAAACTATAAGCCCAGCTTGAGGTTTTTGGGACCTACCTCATGGCAAAAGTGATAACCGTCGAGACTCATCGGCCTCGATTGTGAGCCGAGGTAGATTTTGGCTCAAAAATGGTCATACAAGTTTTGAGTAACCTTTTACTCGGCTTGATGCCAAACGAGCCAATGATAAACACTCATCACCTTTGGCTATGACCTCGGGGTGATTTTTTCAAAAAAATGACGTTTAGGCTCGAAAAATACACTTTTTGAGTTTTGGGAGATGAGGGACGCTTGCGAACATTCGAGTTCCCGGAAGAGTGGGTGTGAACGAGCGCGAAAAAATCTATAGGAAAACTATCAGCCCAGCTTTGAGGTTTTGGGGATCTACCTCATGGCAAAAGTGACAACCGTCGAGACTCATCGGCCTCGACCGTGAGCCGAGGTAGATTTTGGCTAAAAAATGGTCGTCCAAGTTTTGAGCAAATTTTTACTCGGCTTGATGCCAAACGAGCCAACAATAAAAACTCATTGCCATAGGCCATGACCTCGGGGAGATTTTTGCCAAAAAATGACGTTTAGGCTCGAAAAAAACACTTTTTATGTTTTTGGAGATGAGGGGTGCCTGCGAGCTTTCGAGTTCCCGGAAGAGTGGGTGTGAACGAGCGTGATAAAATGTATAGGAAACTTATAAGCCCCAGCTTGAGGTTTTAGGGACCTACCTCATGGAAGAAGCGACAACCGTCGAGACTCATCGTCCTCGACCGTGAGCTAAGGTAGATTTTGGCTCAAAAATGGTCGTCCAAGTTTTGAGCAAATTTTTAATCGCTTCGATGCCAAACGAGCCAACGATAAAAACTCATTGCCTTAGGCCATGACCTCGGGGTGATCTTTGCCAAAAAATGACGTTTAGGCTCGAAAAAAACACTTTTTAAGTTTTTGGAGATGAGAGGCGCCTGCGAGCATTTGCGTTCCCGGAAGAGTGGGTGTGAACGAGCGCGAAAAAATCTATAGGAAAACTATAAGCCCCAGCTTGAGGTTTTGGGGACCTACCTCATGGCAAAAGCGACAACCGTCGAGGCTCATCGGCCTCGACCGTGAGCTCGAGGTAGATTTTCGCTCAAAAATGGTCATCCAAGTTTTGAGCAAATTGTTACTCGGCTCGATTCCAAACGAGCCAATGATAAAAACTCATTGCCTTAGGCCATGACCTCGGGGTGATTTTTGCCAAAAAATGATGTTTAGGCTTGAAAAATACACTTTTTAAATTTTTGGAGATGAAGGACGCCTGCGAGCATTCGAGTTCTTGGAAGAGTAGGTGTGAACGAGCGCGAAAAAATCTAAGGAAAACTATAAGCCCAGCTTGAGGTTTTGGGGACCTACCTAATAGCAAAAGTCACAACCGTCGAGACTCATCGGCCTCGACTCGTGAGCCGAGGTAGAATTTAGCTCAAAAATGGTCGTCCAAGTTTTGAGCAAATTTTTACTCGCTTCGATGCCAAACGAGCCAACGATAAAAACTCATTGCCTTTGCCCATGACCTCGGGGTGATTTTTGCCAAAAAATGACGTTTAGGCTCGAAAAAAACTCTTTTTAAGTTTTTGGAGATGAGGGGTGCTTGCAAGCATTCGAGTTCCTCGGAAGAGTGGGTGTGAACGAGCGTGATAAAATCTATAGGAAACTTATAAGCCCCAGCTTGAGGTTTTAGGGACCTACCTCATGGAAAAAGCGACAACCGTCGAGACTCATCGTCCTCGATCGTGAGCTAAGGTAGATTTTGGCTCAAAAATGGTCGTCCATGTTTTTAGCAAATTTTTAATCGCTTCGATACCAAACGAGCAAACGATAAAAACTCATTGCCTTAGGCCATGACCTCGGGGTGATTTTTGCCAAAAAATGACGTTTAGGCTCGAAAAAAACACTTTTTAAGTTTTTGGAGATGAGGGGCGCCTGCGAGCATTTGAGTTCCCGGAAGAGTGGGTGTGAACGAGCGCGAAAAAATATATAAGAAAACTATAAGCCCCAGCTTGAGGTTTTGGGGACCTACCTCATGGCAAAAGCGACAATCGTCGAGGCTCATCGGCCTCGACCGTGAGCCGAGGTAGATTTTCGCTCAAAAATGGTCATCCACGTTTTGAGCAAATTTTTACTCGCTCGATGCCAAACGAGCCAACGATAAAAACTCATTGCCTTTGGCCATGACCTCGGGGTGATGTTTTTCTAAAAAACAACGTTTAGGCTCGAAAAATACACTTATTAAGTTTTTGGAGATGAGAGGCGCCTGTGACCATTCGAGTTCCCGGAAGAGTGGGTGTGAACGAGCGTGAAAAAATCTATAGGAAAACTGGAAGCCCAGCTTTGAGGTTTTGGGGACCTACCTCATGGAAAAAGTGACAACCGTCGAAACTCATCGGCCTCGACCGTGAGCCGAGGTAGATTTTCGCTCAAAAATGGTCATCCAAGTTTTGAGCAAATTTTTACTCGCTCGATGCCAAATGAGCCAACGATAAAAACTCAATATCTTTGGTCATGACCTCGGGGTGATTTTTTTCCAGAAAATGACGTTTAGGCTCGAAAAATACGCTTTTTAAGTTTTTAGAGATGAAGGGCGCCCGTGACCATTCGAGTTCCCGGAAGAGTGGGTGTGAACGAGTGCGAAAAAATCTATAGGAAAACTATAAGCCCAGCTTGAGGTTTTGAGGACCTACCTCATGGAAAAAGTGACAACCGTCGAGACTCATCGGCCTCGACCGTGAGCTAAGGTAGATTTTGGCTCAAAAATGGTCGTCCAAGTTTTGAGCAAATTTTTACTCAGTTCGATGCCAAATGAGCCAACGATAAAAACTCATCGCCTTTGGCCATGACCTCGGGGTGATTTTTACCAAAAAATGACGTTTAGGCTCGAAAAATGCACTTTTTAAGTTTTTGGAGATAAGGGGCGCCCGCGAGCATTCGTGTTCCCGGAAGAGTGGGTGTGAACGAGCGTGAAAAAATCTATAGGAAAACTATAAGCCCAGCTTTGAGGTTTTGGGGACCTACCTCATGGAAAAAGTGACAACCGTCGAGACTCATCGGCCTCGACCGTGAGCCGAGGTAGATTTTGGCTCAAAAATGGTCGTCCAAGTTTTGAGCAAATTTTTACTCGCTTCGATGCCAAACGAGCCAACGATAAAAACTCATTGCCTTTGCCCATGACCTCGGGGTGATTTTTGCCAAAAAATGACGTTTAGGCTCGAAAAATACACTTTTTATGTTTTTGGAGATAAGGGGCGCCCGTGAGCATTCGTGTTCCCGGAAGAGTGGGTGTGAACGAGCGTGAAAAAATCTATAGGAAAACCGTAAGCCCGAGCTTGAGGTTTTGGGGACCTACCTCATGGAAAAAGTGACAACCGTCGAGACTCATCGGCCTCGACATCGAGCCGAGGTAGATTTTGGCTCAAAAATGGTCGTCCAAGTTTTGAGCAAATTTTTACTCGCTTCGATGCCAAACGAGCCAACGATAAAAACTCATTGCCTTTGCCCATGACCTCGGGGTGATTTTTGCCAAAAAATGACGTTTAGGCTCGAAAAAAACACTTTTTAAGTTTTTGGAGATGAGGGGTGCCTCGCGAGCATTCGAGTTCCTGGAAGAGTGGGTGTGAACGAGCGTGATAAAATCTATAGGAAACTTATAAGCCCCAGCTTGAGGTTTTAGGGACCTACCTCATGGAAAAAGCGACAACCGTCGAGACTCATCGTCCTCGATCGTGAGCTGAGGTAGATTTTGGCTCAAAAATGGTCGTCCAAGTTTTGAGCAAATTTTTAATCGCCTCGATACCAAACGAGCCAACGATAAAAACTCATCGCCTTAGGCCATGACCTCGGGGTGATTTTTGCCAAAAAATGACGTTTAGGCTCGAAAAATACACTTTTTAAGTTTTTGGAGATGAGGAGCGCCTGCGAGCATTCGAGTTCCCGGAAGAGTGGGTGTGAACGAGCGCGAAAAAATATATAGGAAAACTATAAGCCCCAGCTTGAGGTTTTGGGGACCTACCTCATGGCAAAAGCGACAACCGTCGAGACTCATCGGCCTCGACCGTGAGCCGAGGTAGATTTTCGCTCAAAAATGGTCATCCACGTTTTGAGCAAATTTTTCTCGCTTCGATGCCAAACGAGCCAACGATAAAAACTCATTGCCTTTGGCCATGACCTCGGGGTGATGTTTTTCCAAAAAATAACGTTTAGGCTCGAAAAATACACTTATTAAGTTTTTGGAGATGAGAGGCGCCCGTGACCATTCGAGTTCCCGGAAGAGTAGGTGTGAACGAGCGCGAAAAAATCTATAGGAAAACTGGAAGCCCAGCTTGAGGTTTTGGGGACCTACCTCATGGAAAAGGTGACAACCGTCGAGACTCATCGGCCTCGACCGTGAGCCGAGGTAGATTTTGGCTCAAAAATGGTCATCCAAGTTTTGAGCAAATTTTTACTCGCTCGATGCCAAACGAGCCAACGATAAAAACTCAATATCTTTGGCCATGACCTCGGGGTGATTTGTTTCCGAAAAATGACGTTTAGGCTCGAAAAATACGCTTTTTAAGTTTTTGGAGATGAAGGGCGCCCGTGACCATTCGAGTTCCCGGAAGAGTGGGTGTGAACGAGCGCGAAAAAATCTATAGGAAAACTATAAGCCCAGCTTCGAGGTTTTGAGGACCTACCTCATGGAAAAAGTGACAACCGTCGAGACTCATCGGCCTCGACCGTGAGCTGAGGTAGATTTTGGCTCAAAAATGGTCGTCCAAGTTTTGAGCAAATTTTTACTCAGCTCGATGCCAAATGAGCCAACGATAAAAACTCATCGCCTTTGGCCATGACCTCGGGGTGATTTTTACCAAAAAATGACGTTTAGGCTCGAAAAATGCACTTTTTAAGTTTTTGGAGATAAGGGGCGCCTGTGAGCATTCGTGTTCCCGGAAGAGTGGGTGTGAACGAGCGTGAAAAAATCTATAGGAAAACTGTAAGCCCAGTTTGAGGTTTTGGGGACCTACCTCATGGAAAAAGTGACAACCGTCGAGACTCATCGGCCTCGACCGTGAGCCGAGGTAGATTTTGGCTCAAAAATGGTCGTCCAAGTTTTGAGCAAATTTTTACTCGCTTCGATGCCAAACGAGCCAACGATAAAAACTCATTGCCTTTGGCCATGACCTCGGGGTGATTTTTGCCAAAAAATGACGTTTAGGCTCGAAAAATACACTTTTTAAGTTTTTGGAGATAAGGGGCGCCTCGTGAGCATTCGAGTTCCCGGAAGAGTGGGTGTGAACGAGCGTGAAAAAATCTATAGGAAAACCTGTAAGCCCAGCTTGAGGTTTTGGGGACCTACCTCATGGAAAAAGTGACAACCGTCGAGACTCATCGGCCTCGACCGTGAGCTGAGGTAGATTTTGGCTCAAAAATGGTCGTCCAAGTTTTGAGCAAATTTTTACTCGGCTCGATGCCAAACGAGCCAACGATAAAAACTCATTGCCTTTGGCCATGACCTCGGGGTGATTTTTGCCAAAAAATGACGTTTAGGCTCGAAAAATACACTTTTTAAGTTTTTGGAGATAAGGGGCGCCTGCGAGCATTCGAGTTCCCGGAAGAGTGGGTGTGAACGAGCGTGAAAAAATCTATAGGAAAACTATAAGCCCAGCTTTGAGGTTTTGGGGACCTACCTCATGGAAAAAGTGACAACCGTCGAGACTCATCGGCCTCGACCGTGAGCCGAGGTAGATTTTGGCTCAAAAATGGTCGTCCAAGTTTTGAGCAAATTTTTACTCGGCTCGATGCCAAACGAGCCAACGATAAAAACTCATTGCCTTTGCCCATGACCTCGGGGTGATTTTTGCCAAAAAATGACGTTTAGGCTCGAAAAAAACACTTTTTAAGTTTTTGGAGATGAGGGGTGCCTGCGAGCATTCGAGTTCCCGGAAGAGTGGGTGTGAACGAGCGTGATAAAATCTATAGGAAAACTTATAAGCCCCAGCTTGAGGTTTTGGGGACCTACCTCATGGAAAAAGCGACAACCGTCGAGACTCATCGTCCTCGATCGTGAGCTGAGGTAGATTTTGGCTCAAAAATGGTCGTCCAAGTTTTGAGCAAATTTTTACTCGGCTCGATGCCAAACGAGCCAACGATAAAAACTCATCGCCTTTGGCCATGACCTCGGGGTGATTTTTGCCAAAAAATGACGTTTAGGCTCGAAAAATACACTTTTTAAGTTTTTGGAGATGAGGGGCGCCTGCGAGCATTCGAGTTCCCGGAAGAGTGGGTGTGAACGAGCGCGAAAAAATCTATAGGAAAACTATAAGCCCCAGCTTGAGGTTTTGGGGACCTACCTCATGGCAAAAGCGACAACCGTCGAGACTCATCGGCCTCGACCGTGAGCCGAGGTAGATTTTGGCTCAAAAATGGTCATCCAAGTTTTGAGCAAATTTTTACTCGCTTCGATGCCAAACGAGCCAACGATAAAAACTCATCGCCTTTGGCCATGACCTCGGGGTGATTTTTACCAAAAAATGACGTTTAGGCTCGAAAAATACACTTTTTAAGTTTTTGGAGATAAGGGGCGCCTGCGAGCATTCGAGTTCCCGGAAGAGTGGGTGTGAACGAGCGTGAAAAAATCTATAGGAAAACTATAAGCCCAGCTTTGAGGTTTTGGGGACCTACCTCATGGCAAAAGTGACAACCGTCGAGACTCATCGGCCTCGACCGTGAGCCGAGGTAGATTTTGGCTCAAAAATGGTCGTCCAAGTTTTGAGCAAATTTTTACTCGCTTCGATGCCAAACGAGCCAACGATAAAAACTCATTGCCTTTCGCCATGACCTCGGGGTGATTTTTGCCAAAAAATGACGTTTAGGCTCGAAAAATACACTTTTTAAGTTTTTGGAGATAAGGGACGCTCGTGAGCATTCGAGTTCCCGGAAGAGTGGGTGTGAACGAGCGTGAAAAAATCTATAGGAAAACTATAAGCCCAGCTTTGAGGTTTTGGGGA
Source organism: Dovyalis caffra (assembly GCA_963924115.1). Lineage (NCBI taxonomy): Eukaryota > Viridiplantae > Streptophyta > Magnoliopsida > Malpighiales > Salicaceae > Dovyalis > Dovyalis caffra. The sequence continues at coordinate 116,385 of CAWUPB010001181.1, forward strand.
CCTACCTCATGGCAAAAGTGACAACCGTCGAGACTCATCGGCCTCGACCGTGAGCCGAGGTAGATTTTGGCTCAAAAATGGTCGTCCAAGTTTTGAGCAAATTTTTACTCGCTCGATGCCAAACGAGCCAACGATAAAAACTCATTGCCTTTGGCCATGACCTCGGGGTGATTTTTGCCAAAAAATGACGTTTAGGCTCGAAAAATACACTTTTTAAGTTTTTGGAGATGAGGGGCGCCCGCGAGCATTCGAGTTCCCGGAAGAGTAGGTGTGAACGAGCGCGAAAAAATCTATAGGAAAACTATAAGCCCCAGCTTGAGGTTTTGGGGACCTACCTCATGGCAAAAGTGACAACCGTCGAGACTCATCGTCCTCGACCGTGAGCCGAGGTAGATTTTGGCTCAAAAATGGTCGTCCAAGTTTTGAGCAAATTTTTACTCGCTCGATGCCAAACGAGCCAACGATAAAAACTCATTGCCTTCGGCCATGACCTCTGGGTGATTTTTGCCAAAAAATGACGTTTAGGCTCGAAAAATACACTTTTTAAGTTTTTGGAGATGAGGGACGCCCGCGACCATTCGAGTTCCCGGAAGAGTAGGTGTGAACGAGCGCGAAAAAATCTATAGGAAAACTATAAGCCCAGCTTGAGGTTTTGGGGACCTACCTCATGGCAAAAGTGACAACCGTCGAGACTCATCGGCCTCGACCGTGAGCCGAGGTAGATTTTGGCTCAAAAATGGTCGTCCAAGTTTTGAGCAAATTTTTACTCGCCTCGATGCCAAACGAGGCAACGATAAAAACTCATTGCCTTTGGCCATGACCTCGGGGTGATTTTTGCCAAAAAATGACGTTTAGGCTCGAAAAATACACTTTTTAAGTTTTTGGAGATGAGGGACGCCCGCGACCATTCGAGTTCCCGGAAGAGTAGGTGTGAACGAGCGCGAAAAAATCTATAGGAAAACTATAAGCCCAGCTTGAGGTTTTGGGGACCTACCTCATGGCAAAGGTGACAACCGTCGAGACTCATCGGCCTCGACCGTGAGCCGAGGTAGATTTTGGCTCAAAAATGGTCGTCTAAGTTTTGAGCAAATTTTTACTCAGCTCGATGCCAAACGAGGCAACGATAAAAACTCATTGCCTTTGGCCATGACCTCTGGGTGATTTTTGCCAAAAAATGACGTTTAGCCTCGAAAAATACACTTTTTAAGTTTTTGGAGATGAGTGACGCCCGCGACCATTCGAGTTCCCGGAAGAGTAGGTGTGAACGAGCGCGAAAAAATCTATAGGAAAACTATAAGCCCAAGCTTTGAGGTTTTGGGGACCTACCTCATGGCAAAGGTGACAACCGTCGAGACTCATCGGCCTCGACCGTGAGCCGAGGTAGATTTTGGCTCAAAAATGGTCGTCTAAGTTTTGAGCAAATTTTTACTCAGTTCGATGCCAAACGAGGCAACGATAAAAACTCATTGCCTTTGGCCATGACCTCGGGGTGATTTTTGCCAAAAAATGACGTTTAGCCTCGAAAAATACACTTTTTAAGTTTTTGGAGATGAGTGACGCCCGCGACCATTCGAGTTCCCGGAAGAGTAGGTGTGAACGAGCGCGAAAAAATCTATAGGAAAACTATAAGCCCAGCTTTGAGGTTTTGGGGACCTAACTCATGGCAAAGGTGACAACCGTCGAGACACATCGGCCTCGACCGTGAGCCGAGGTAGATTTTGGCTCAAAAATGGTCGTCTAAGTTTTGAGCAAATTTTTGCTCGCTCGATGCCAAACGAGGCAACGATAAAAACTCATTGCCTTCGGCCATGACCTCGGGGTGATTTTTGCCAAAAAATGACGTTTAGCCTCGAAAAATACACTTTTTAAGTTTTTGGAGATGAGTGACGCCCGCGACCATTCGAGTTCCCGGAAGAGTAGCCGTGAACGAGCGCGAAAAAATCTATAGGAAAACTATAAGCCCAAGCTTTGAGGTTTTGGGGACCTACCTCATGGCAAAGGTGACAACCGTCGAGACTCATCGGCCTCGACCGTGAGCCGAGGTAGATTTTGGCTCAAAAATGGTCGTCTAAGTTTTGAGCAAATTTTTACTCAGCTCGATGCCAAACGAGGCAACGATAAAAACTCATTGCCTTTGGCCATGACCTCGGGGTGATTTTTGCCAAAAAATGACGTTTAGGCTCGAAAAATACACTTTTTAAGTTTTTGGAGATGAGTGACGCCCGCGACCATTCGAGTTCCCGGAAGAGTAGCCGTGAACGAGCGCGAAAAAATCTATAGGAAAACTATAAGCCCAAGCTTTGAGGTTTTGGGGACCTACCTCATGGCAAAGGTGACAACCGTCGAGACTCATCGGCCTCGACCGTGAGCCGAGGTAGATTTTGGCTCAAAAATGGTCGTCTAAGTTTTGAGCAAATTTTTACTCGCTTCGATGCCAAACGAGGCAACGATAAAAACTCATTGCCTTCGGCCATGACCTCGGGGTGATTTTTGCCAAAAAATGACGTTTAGGCTCGAAAAATACACTTTTTAAGTTTTTGGAGATGAGGGACGCCCGCGACCATTCGAGTTCCCGGAAGAGTGAGTCGTGAACGAGCGCGATAAAATCTATAGGAAAACTTATAAGCCCCAGCTTGAGGTTTTGGGGACCTACCTCATGGCAAAAGTGACAACCGTCGAGACTCATCGTCCTCGACCGTGAGCTGAGGTAGATTTTGGCTCAAAAATGGTCGTCCAAGTTTTGAGCAAATTTTTACTCGCTTCGATGCCAAACGAGCCAACGATAAAAACTCATTGCCTTCGGCCATGACCTCGGGGTGATTTTTGCCAAAAAATGACGTTTAGGCTCGAAAAGATACACTTTTTAAGTTTTTGGAGATGAGGGGCGCCCGCGACCATTCGAGTTCCCGGAAGAGTAGGTGTGAACGAGCGCGAAAAAATCTATAGGAAAACTATAAGCCCCAGCTTGAGGTTTTGGGGACCTACCTCATGGCAAAAGTGACAACCGTCGAGACTCATCGGCCTCGACCGTGAGCCGAGGTAGATTTTCGCTCAAAAATGGTCGTCCAAGTTTTGAGCAAATTTTTACTCGCTTCGATGCCAAACGAGCCAACGATAAAAACTCATTGCCTTTGGTCATGACCTCGGGGTGATTTTTTGCCGAAAAATGACGTTTAGGCTCGAAAAATACACTTTTTAAGTTTTTAGAGATGAAGGGACGCCCGTGACCATTCGAGTTCCCGGAAGAGTAGGTGTGAACGAGCGCGAAAAAATCTATAGGAAAACTATAAGCCCGAGCTTTGAGGTTTTGAGGACCTACCTCATGGCAAAAGTGACAACCGTCGAGACTCATCGGCCTCGATCGTGAGCTAACGTAGATTTTGGCTCAAAAATGGTCGTCCAAGTTTTGAGCAAATTTTTACTCGCTTCGATGCCAAACGAGGCAAACGATAAAAACTCATTGCCTTAGGCCATGACCTCGGGGTGATTTTTGCCAAAAAATGACGTTTAGGCTCGAAAAATACACTTTTTAAGTTTTTGGAGATGAGGGGCGCCTGCGAGCATTTGAGTTCCCGGAAGAGTGGGTGTGAACGAGCGCGAAAAAATCTATAGGAAAACTATAAGCCCCAGCTTGAGGTTTTGGGGACCTACCTCATGGCAAAAACGACAACCGTCGAGGCTCATCGGCCTCGACCGTGAGCCGAGGTAGATTTTCGCTCAAAAATGGTCATCCACGTTTTGAGCAAATTTTTTCTCGCCTCGATGCCAAACGAGCCAACGATAAAAACTCATTGCCTTTGGCCATGACCTCGGGGTGATGTTTTTCTAAAAAACGACGTTTAGGCTCGAAAAATACACTTATTAAGTTTTTGGAGATGAGAGGCGCCCGCGACCATTCGAGTTCCCGGAAGAGTGGGTGTGAACGAGCGCGAAAAAATCTATAGGAAAACTGGAAGCCCGAGTTTGAGGTTTTGGGGACCTACCTCATGGAAAAAGTGACAAACGTCGAGACTCATCTCCAAAAACACTTTTTAAGTTTTTGGAGATGAGGGGTGCTCGCAAGCATTCGAGTTCTTGGAAGAGTGGGTGTGAACGAGCGTGATAAAATCTATAGGAAACTTATAAGCCCCGAGCTTGAGGTTTTAGGGACCTACCTCATGGAAAAAGCGACAACCGTCAAGACTCATCGTCCTCGATTGTGAGCTAAGGTAGATTTTGGCTCAAAAATGGTCGTCCAAGTTTTGAGCAAATTTTTACTCGATTCGATGCCAAACGAGCCAACGATAAAAACTCATTGCCTTAGGCCATGACCTCGGGGTGATTTTTGCCAAAAAATGACGTTTAGGCTCGAAAAATACACTTTTTAAGTTTTTGGAGATGAGGGACGCCCGCGACCATTCGAGTTCCCGGAAGAGTAGGTGTGAACGAGCGCGAAAAAATCTATAGGAAAACTATAAGCCCTAGCTTCGAGGTTTTGGGGACCTACCTCATGGCAAAAGTGACAACCGTCGAGACTCATCGGCCTCGACCGTGAGCCGAGGTAGATTTTGGCTCAAAAATGGTCGTCTAAGTTTTGAGCAAATTTTTACTCGCTTCGATGCCAAACGAGCCAACGATAAAAACTCATTGCCTTCGGCCATGACCTCGGGGTGATTTTTGCCAAAAAATGACGTTTAGGCTCGAAAAATACACTTTTTAAGTTTTTGGAGATGAGGGACGCCCGCGAGCATTCGAGTTCCCGGAAGAGTAGGTGTGAACGAGCGTGAAAAAATCTATAGGAAAACTATAAGCCCAGCTTGAGGTTTTAGGGACCTACCTCATGGCAAAGGTGACAACCGTCGAGACTCATCGGCCTCGACCGTGAGCCGAGGTAGATTTTGGCTCAAAAATGGTCGTCCAAGTTTTGAGCAAATTTTTACTCGCTTCGATGCCAAACGAGGCAACGATAAAAACTCATTGCCTTTGGCCATGACCTCGGGGTGATTTTTGCCAAAAAATGACGTTTAGGCTCGAAAAATACACTTTTTAAGTTTTTGGAGATGAGGGACGCCCGCGACCATTCGAGTTCCCGGAAGAGTAGGCGTGAACGAGCGCGAAAAAATCTATAGGAAAACTATAAGCCCAGCTTTGAGGTTTTGGGGACCTACCTCATGGCAAAGGTGACAACCGTCGAGACTCATCGGCCTCGACCGTGAGCCGAGGTAGATTTTGGCTCAAAAATGGTCGTCTAAGTTTTGAGCAAATTTTTACTCGCTCGATGCCAAACGAGGCAACGATAAAAACTCATTGCCTTTGGCCATGACCTCGGGGTGATTTTTGCCAAAAAATGACGTTTAGCCTCGAAAAATACACTTTTTAAGTTTTTGGAGATGAGTGACGCCCGCGACCATTCGAGTTCCCGGAAGAGTAGGTGTGAACGAGCGCGAAAAAATCTATAGGAAAACTATAAGCCCAGCTTTGAGGTTTTGGGGACCTAACTCATGGCAAAGGTGACAACCGTCGAGACTCATCGGCCTCGACCGTGAGCCGAGGTAGATTTTGGCTCAAAAATGGTCGTCTAAGTTTTGAGCAAATTTTTACTCGCTTCGATGCCAAACGAGGCAACGATAAAAACTCATTGCCTTTGGCCATGACCTCGGGGTGATTTTTGCCAAAAAATGACGTTTAGCCTCGAAAAATACACTTTTTAAGTTTTTGGAGATGAGTGACGCCCGCGACCATTCGAGTTCCCGGAAGAGTAGCCGTGAACGAGCGCGAAAAAATCTATAGGAAAACTATAAGCCCAGCTTTGAGGTTTTGGGGACCTAACTCATGGCAAAGGTGACAACCGTCGAGACACATCGGCCTCGACCGTGAGCCGAGGTAGATTTTGGCTCAAAAATGGTCGTCTAAGTTTTGAGCAAATTTTTGCTCGCTCGATGCCAAACGAGGCAACGATAAAAACTCATTGCCTTTGGCCATGACCTCGGGGTGATTTTTGCCAAAAAATGACGTTTAGGCTCGAAAAATACACTTTTTAAGTTTTTGGAGATAAGGGACGCCCGCGACCATTCGAGTTCCCGGAAGAGTAGGTGTGAACGAGCGCGAAAAAATCTATAGGAAAACTATAAGCCCAGCTTTGAGGTTTTGGGGACCTACCTCATGGCAAAGGTGACAACCGTCGAGACTCATCGGCCTCGACCGTGAGCCGAGGTAGATTTTGGCTCAAAAATGGTCGTCTAAGTTTTGAGCAAATTTTTACTCGCTCCGATGCCAAACGAGGCAACGATAAAAACTCATTGCCTTTGGCCATGACCTCGGGGTGATTTTTGCCAAAAAATGACGTTTAGCCTCGAAAAATACACTTTTTAAGTTTTTGGAGATGAGTGACGCCCGCGACCATTCGAGTTCCCGGAAGAGTAGGTGTGAACGAGCGCGAAAAAATCTATAGGAAAACTATAAGCCCAAGCTTGAGGTTTTGGGGACCTACCTCATGGCAAAGGTGACAACCGTCGAGACTCATCGGCCTCGACCGTGAGCCGAGGTAGATTTTGGCTCAAAAATGGTCGTCTAAGTTTTGAGCAAATTTTTACTCAGCTCGATGCCAAACGAGGCAACGATAAAAACTCATTGCCTTTGGCCATGACCTCGGGGTGATTTTTGCCAAAAAATGACGTTTAGCCTCGAAAAATACACTTTTTAAGTTTTTGGAGATGAGTGACGCCCGCGACCATTCGAGTTCCCGGAAGAGTAGCCGTGAACGAGCGCGAAAAAATCTATAGGAAAACTATAAGCCCAGCTTGAGGTTTTGGGGACCTACCTCATGGCAAAGGTGACAACCGTCGAGACTCATCGGCCTCGACCGTGAGCCGAGGTAGATTTTGGCTCAAAAATGGTCGTCTAAGTTTTGAGCAAATTTTTACTCGCTCGATGCCAAACGAGGCAACGATAAAAACTCATTGCCTTTGGCCATGACCTCGGGGTGATTTTTGCCAAAAAATGACGTTTAGGCTCGAAAAATACACTTTTTAAGTTTTTGGAGATGAGTGACGCCCGCGACCATTCGAGTTCCCGGAAGAGTAGCCGTGAACGAGCGCGAAAAAATCTATAGGAAAACTATAAGCCCAAGCTTGAGGTTTTGGGGACCTACCTCATGGCAAAGGTGACAACCGTCGAGACTCATCGGCCTCGACCGTGAGCCGAGGTAGATTTTGGCTCAAAAATGGTCGTCTAAGTTTTGAGCAAATTTTTACTCGCTCGATGCCAAACGAGGCAACGATAAAAACTCATTGCCTTTGGCCATGACCTCGGGTGATTTTTGCCAAAAAATGACGTTTAGGCTCGAAAAATACACTTTTTAAGTTTTTGGAGATAAGTGACGCCCGCGACCATTCGAGTTCCCGGAAGAGTAGGTGTGAACGAGCGCGAAAAAATCTATAGGAAAACTATAAGCCCAGCTTTGAGGTTTTGGGGACCTACCTCATGGCAAAAGTGACAACCGTCGAGACTCATCGGCCTCGACCGTGAGCCGAGGTAGATTTTGGCTCAAAAATGGTCGTCTAAGTTTTGAGCAAATTTTTACTCGCCTCGATGCCAAACGAGGCAACGATAAAAACTCATTGCCTTTGGCCATGACCTCGGGGTGATTTTTGCCAAAAAATGACGTTTAGGCTCGAAAAATACACTTTTTAAGTTTTTGGAGATGAGTGACGCCCGCGACCATTCGAGTTCCCGGAAGAGTAGGTGTGAACGAGCGCGAAAAAATCTATAGGAAAACTATAAGCCCCAGCTTGAGGTTTTGGGGACCTACCTCATGGCAAAGGTGACAACCGTCGAGACTCATCGGCCTCGACCGTGAGCCGAGGTAGATTTTGGCTCAAAAATGGTCGTCTAAGTTTTGAGCAAATTTTTGCTCGCTCGATGCCAAACGAGGCAACGATAAAAACTCATTGCCTTTGGCCATGACCTCGGGGTGATTTTTGCCAAAAAATGACGTTTAGGCTCGAAAAATACACTTTTTAAGTTTTTGGAGATGAGGGACGCCCGCGACCATTCGAGTTCCCGGAAGAGTAGGTGTGAACGAGCGTGAAAAAATCTATAGGAAAACTATAAGCCCAAGCTTGAGGTTTTGGGGACCTACCTCATGGCAAAAGTGACAACCGTCGAGACTCATCGGCCTCGACCGTGAGCCGAGGTAGATTTTGGCTCAAAAATGGTCGTCCAAGTTTTGAGCAAATTTTTACTCGGCTCGATGCCAAACGAGCCAACGATAAAAACTCATTGCCTTTGGCCATGACCTCTGGGTGATTTTTGCCAAAAAATGACGTTTAGGCTCGAAAAATACACTTTTTAAGTTTTTGGAGATGAGGGACGCCCGCGAGCATTCGAGTTCCCGGAAGAGTAGGTGTGAACGAGCGCGAAAAAATCTATAGGAAAACTATAAGCCCCAGCTTGAGGTTTTGGGGACCTACCTCATGGCAAAAGTGACAACCGTCGAGACTCATCGGCCTCGACCGTGAGCCGAGGTAGATTTTGGCTCAAAAATGGTCGTCCAAGTTTTGAGCAAATTTTTACTCGCTTCGATGCCAAACGAGCCAACGATAAAAACTCATTGCCTTTGGCCATGACCTCGGGGTGATTTTTGCCAAAAAATGACGTTTAGGCTCGAAAAATACACTTTTTAAGTTTTTGGAGATGAGGGACGCCCGCGACCATTCGAGTTCCCGGAAGAGTAGGTGTGAACGAGCGCGAAAAAATCTATAGGAAAACTATAAGCCCAGCTTGAGGTTTTGGGGACCTACCTCATGGCAAAAGTGACAACCGTCGAGACTCATCGGCCTCGACCGTGAGCCGAGGTAGATTTTGGCTCAAAAATGGTCGTCCAAGTTTTGAGCAAATTTTTACTCGGCTCGATGCCAAACGAGCCAACGATAAAAACTCATTGCCTTTGGCCATGACCTCGGGGTGATTTTTGCCAAAAAATGACGTTTAGGCTCGAAAAATACACTTTTTAAGTTTTTGGAGATGAAGTGACGCCCGCGACCATTCGAGTTCCCGGAAGAGTAGGTGTGAACGAGCGCGAAAAAATCTATAGGAAAACTATAAGCCCAGCTTTGAGGTTTTGGGGACCTACCTCATGGCAAAAGTGACAACCGTCGAGACTCATCGGCCTCGACCGTGAGCCGAGGTAGATTTTGGCTCAAAAATGGTCGTCCAAGTTTTGAGCAAATTTTTACTCGGCTCGATGCCAAACGAGCCAACGATAAAAACTCATTGCCTTCGGCCATGACCTCGGGGTGATTTTTGCCAAAAAATGACGTTTAGGCTCGAAAAATACACTTTTTAAGTTTTTGGAGATGAGGGACGCCTGCGACCATTCGAGTTCCCGGAAGAGTAGGTGTGAACGAGCGCGAAAAAATCTATAGGAAAACTATAAGCCCAGCTTGAGGTTTTGGGGACCTACCTCATGGCAAAGGTGACAACCGTCGAGACTCATCGCGCCTCGACCGTGAGCCGAGGTAGATTTTGGCTCAAAAATGGTCGTCCAAGTTTTGAGCAAATTTTTACTCGCCTCGATGCCAAACGAGCCAACGATAAAAACTCATTGCCTTCGGCCATGACCTCGGGGTGATTTTTGCCAAAAAATGACGTTTAGGCTCGAAAAATACACTTTTTAAGTTTTTGGAGATGAGGGACGCCCGCGACCATTCGAGTTCCCGGAAGAGTAGGTGTGAACGAGCGCGAAAAAATCTATAGGAAAACTATAAGCCCAGCTTTGAGGTTTTGGGGACCTACCTCATGGCAAAGGTGACAACCGTCGAGACTCATCGGCCTCGACCGTGAGCCGAGGTAGATTTTGGCTCAAAAATGGTCGTCCAAGTTTTGAGCAAATTTTTACTCGCTCGATGCCAAACGAGCCAACGATAAAAACTCATTACCTTTGGCCATGACCTCGGGGTGATTTTTGCCAAAAAATGACGTTTAGGCTCGAAAAATACACTTTTTAAGTTTTTGGAGATGAAGTGACGCCCGCGACCATTCGAGTTCCCGGAAGAGTGGGTGTGAACGAGCGCGAAAAAATCTATAGGAAAACTATAAGCCCAAGCTTTGAGGTTTTGGGGACCTACCTCATGGCAAAAGTGACAACCGTCGAGACTCATCGGCCTCGACCGTGAGCCGAGGTAGATTTTGGCTCAAAAATGGTCGTCCAAGTTTTGAGCAAATTTTTACTCAGCTCGATGCCAAACGAGCCAACGATAAAAACTCATTGCCTTTGGCCATGACCTCGGGTGATTTTTGCCAAAAAATGACGTTTAGGCTCGAAAAATACACTTTTTAAGTTTTTGGAGATGAGGGACGCCTGCGAGCATTCGAGTTCCCGGAAGAGTAGGTGTGAACGAGCGCGAAAAAATCTATAGGAAAACTATAAGCCCCGGCTTGAGGTTTTGGGGACCTACCTCATGGCAAAAGTGACAACCGTCGAGACTCATCGGCCTCGACCGTGAGCCGAGGTAGATTTTGGCTCAAAAATGGTCGTCCAAGTTTTGAGCAAATTTTTACTCGCTCGATGCCAAACGAGCCAACGATAAAAACTCATTGCCTTTGGCCATGACCTCGGGGTGATTTTTTCCAAAAAATGACGTTTAGGCTCGAAAAATACACTTTTTAAGTTTTTGGAGATGAGGGACGCCCGCGACCATTCGAGTTCCCGGAAGAGTGGGTGTGAACGAGCGCGAAAAAATCTATAGGAAAACTATAAGCCCAGCTTGAGGTTTTGGGGACCTACCTCATGGCAAAAGTGACAACCGTCGAGACTCATCGCCTCGACCGTGAGCCGAGGTAGATTTTGGCTCAAAAATGGTCGTCCAAGTTTTGAGCAAATTTTTACTCGCTCGATGCCAAACGAGCCAACGATAAAAACTCATTGCCTTTGGCCATGACCTCTGGGTGATTTTTGCCAAAAAATGACGTTTAGGCTCGAAAAATACACTTTTTAAGTTTTTGGAGATGAAGTGACGCCCGCGACCATTCGAGTTCCCGGAAGAGTAGGTGTGAACGAGCGCGAAAAAATCTATAGGAAAACTATAAGCCCAGCTTTGAGGTTTTGGGGACCTACCTCATGGCAAAAGTGACAACCGTCGAGACTCATCGGCCTCGACCGTGAGCCGAGGTAGATTTTGGCTCAAAAATGGTCGTCCAAGTTTTGAGCAAATTTTTACTCGCCTCGATGCCAAACGAGCCAACGATAAAAACTCATTGCCTTTGGCCATGACCTCGGGGTGATTTTTGCCAAAAAATGACGTTTAGGCTCGAAAAATACACTTTTTAAGTTTTTGGAGATAAGGGACGCCCGCGACCATTCGAGTTCCCGGAAGAGTAGGTGTGAACGAGCGCGAAAAAATCTATAGGAAAACTATAAGCCCAGCTTGAGGTTTTGGGGACCTACCTCATGGCAAAGGTGACAACCGTCGAGACTCATCGGCCTCGACCGTGAGCCGAGGTAGATTTTGGCTCAAAAATGGTCGTCTAAGTTTTGAGCAAATTTTTACTCGCTTCGATGCCAAACGAGGCAACGATAAAAACTCATTGCCTTCGGCCATGACCTCGGGGTGATTTTTGCCAAAAAATGACGTTTAGCCTCGAAAAATACACTTTTTAAGTTTTTGGAGATGAGTGACGCCCGCGACCATTCGAGTTCCCGGAAGAGTAGGTGTGAACGAGCGTGAAAAAATCTATAGGAAAACTATAAGCCCAGCTTTGAGGTTTTGGGGACCTACCTCATGGCAAAAGTGACAACCGTCGAGACTCATCGGCCTCGACCGTGAGCCGAGGTAGATTTTGGCTCAAAAATGGTCGTCCAAGTTTTGAGCAAATTTTTACTCAGCTCGATGCCAAACGAGCCAACGATAAAAACTCATTGCCTTTGGCCATGACCTCGGGGTGATTTTTGCCAAAAAATGACGTTTAGGCTCGAAAAATACACTTTTTAAGTTTTTGGAGATGAGGGGCGCCCGTGACCATTCGAGTTCCCGGAAGAGTGGGTGTGAACGAGCGTGAAAAAATCTATAGGAAAACCGTAAGCCCAGCTTGAGGTTTTGGGGACCTACCTCATGGCAAAAGTGACAACCGTCGAGACTCATCGGCCTCGACCGTGAGCCGAGGTAGATTTTGGCTCAAAAATGGTCGTCCAAGTTTTGAGCAAATTTTTACTCGCTTCGATGCCAAACGAGCCAACGATAAAAACTCATTACCTTAGGCCATGACCTCGTGGTGATTTTTGCCAAAAAATGACGTTTAGGCTCGAAAAAAACACTTTTTATGTTTTTGGAGATGAGGGGTGCCTGCGAGCATTCGAGTTCCCGGAAGAGTGGGTGTGAACGAGCGTGATAAAATCTATAGGAAACTTATAAGCCCCAGCTTGAGGTTTTAGGGACCTACCTCATGGCAAAAGCGACAACCGTCGAGACTCATCGTCCTCGACCGTGAGCTAAGGTAGATTTTGGCTCAAAAATGATCGTCCAAGTTTTGAGCAAATTTTTAATCGCTTCGATGCCAAACGAGCCAACGATAAAAACTCATTGCCTTAGGCCATGACCTCGGGGTGATCTTTGCCAAAAAATGACGTTTAGGCTCGAAAAGATACACTTTTTAAGTTTTTGGAGATGAGGGGCGCCTGCGAGCATTTGCGTTCCCGGAAGAGTGGGTGTGAACGAGCGCGAAAAAATCTATAGGAAAACTATAAGCCCCAGCTTTGAGGTTTTGGGGACCTACCTCATGGCAAAAGTGACAACCGTCGAGGCTCATCGGCCTCGACCGTGAGCCGAGGTAGATTTTCGCTCAAAAATGGTCATCCAAGTTTTGAGCAAATTTTTACTCGCTTCGATGCCAAACGAGCCAACGATAAAAACTCAATATCTTTGGTCATGACCTCTGGGTGATTTTTTTCCGAAAAATGACGTTTAGGCTCGAAAAATACGCTTTTTAAGTTTTTAGAGATGAAGGGCGCCCGTGACCATTCGAGTTCCCGGAAGAGTGGGTGTGAACGAGTGCAAAAAAATCTATAGGAAAACTATAAGCCCAGCTTGAGGTTTTGAGGACCTACCTCATGGAAAAAGTGACAACCGTCGAGACTCATCGGCCTCGATCGTGAGCTAACGTAGATTTTGGCTCAAAAATGGTCGTCCAAGTTTTGAGCAAATTTTTACTCAGCTCGATGCCAAACGAGCCAACGATAAAAACTCATTGCCTTAGGCCATGACCTCGGGGTGATTTTTGCCAAAAAATGACGTTTAGGCTCGAAAAGAACACTTTTTAAGTTTTTGGAGATGAGGGGCGCCTGCGAGCATTTGCGTTCCCGGAAGAGTGGGTGTGAATGAGCGCGAAAAAATCTATAGGAAAACTATAAGCCCCAGCTTGAGGTTTTGGGGACCTACCTCATGGCAAAAGCGACAACCGTCGAGGCTCATCGGCCTCGACCGTGAGCCGAGGTAGATTTTCGCTCAAAAATGGTCATCCAAGTTTTGAGCAAATTTTTACTCGGCTCGATGCCAAACGAGCCAACGATAAAAACTCAATATCTTTGGTCATGACCTCGGGGTGATTGTTTTCCAGAAAATGACGTTTAGGCTCGAAAAATACGCTTTTTAAGTTTTTAGAGATGAAGGGCGCCCGTGACCATTCGAGTTCCCGGAAGAGTGGGTGTGAACGAGTGCAAAAAAATCTATAGGAAAACTATAAGCCCAGCTTTGAGGTTTTGAGGACCTACCTCATGGAAAAAGTGACAACCGTCGAGACTCATCGGCCTCGATCGTGAGCTAACGTAGATTTTGGCTCAAAAATGGTCGTCCAAGTTTTGAGCAAATTTTTAATCGCTTCGATACCAAACGAGCCAACGATAAAAACTCATTGCCTTAGGCCATGACCTCGGGGTGATTTTTACCAAAAAATGACGTTTAGGCTCGAAAAATACACTTTTTAAGTTTTTGGAGATGAGGGGCGCCCGCGAGCATTTGAGTTCCCGGAAGAGTGGGTGTGAACGAGCGCGAAAAAATCTATAGGAAAACTATAAGCCCCAGCTTGAGGTTTTGGGGACCTACCTCATGGCAAAAACGACAACCGTCGAGGCTCATCGGCCTCGACCGTGAGCCGAGGTAGATTTTCGCTCAAAAATGGTCATCCACGTTTTGAGCAAATTTTTCTCGCTCGATGCCAAACGAGCCAACGATAAAAACTCATTGCCTTTGGCCATGACCTTGGGGTGATGTTTTTCTAAAAAACAACGTTCGTGCTCGAAAAATTCACTTATTAAGTTTTTGGAGATGAGAGGCGCCCGTGACCATTCGAGTTCCCGGAAGAGTGGGTGTGAACGAGCGCGAAAAAATCTATAGGAAAACTCGGAAGCCCGAGCTTGAGGTTTTGGGGACCTACCTCATGGAAAAAGTGACAACCGTCTAGACTCATCTCCAAAAACACTTTTTAAGTTTTTGGAGATGAGGGGTGCCTGCAAGCATTCGAGTTCGTCGGAAGAGTGGGTGTGAACGAGCGTGATAAAATCAATAGGAAACTTATAAGCCCCAGCTTGAGGTTTTAGGGACCTACCTCATGGAAAAAGCGACAACCGTCAAGACTCATCGTCCTCGATTGTGAGCTAAGGTAGATTTTGGCTCAAAAATGGTCGTCCAAGTTTTGAGCAAATTTTTAATCGGCTCGATACTAAACGAGCCAACGATAAAAACTCATTGCCTTAGGCCATGACCTCGGGGTCATTTTTTTCTAAAAAACGACGTTTAGGCTCGAAAAATACACTTTTTAAGTTTTTGGAGATGAGGGGCGCTCGCGAGCATTCGAGTTCCCGGAAGAGTGGGTTTGAACGAGCGCGAAAAAATCTATAGGAAAACTATAAGCCCTAGTCTCGAGGTTTTGGGGACCTACCTCATGGCAAAAGTGACAACCGTCGAGACTCATCGGCCTCGAATGTGAGCCGAGGTAGATTTTGGCTCAAAAATGGTCGTCGAAGTTTTAAGGAAATTTTTACTCGCTTCGATGCCAAACGAGCCAACGATAAAAACTCATTGCCTCTGGCCATGACCTCGGGGTGATTTTTGCCAAAAAATGACGTTTAGGCTCGAAAAATACACTTTTTAAGTTTTTGGAGATGAGGGACGCCCGCGAGCATTCGAGTTCCCGGAAGAGTAGGTGTGAACGAGCGTGATAAAATCTATAGGAAAACTTATAAGCCCCAGCTTGAGGTTTTGGGGACCTACCTCATGGCAAAAGTGACAACCGTCGAGACTCATCGGCCTCGACCGTGAGCCGAGGTAGATTTTGGCTCAAAAATGGTCGTCTAAGTTTTGAGCAAATTTTTACTCGCCCGATGCCAAACGAGGCAACGATAAAAACTCATTGCCTTCGGCCATGACCTCGGGGTGATTTTTGCCAAAAAATGACGTTTAGGCTCGAAAAATACACTTTTTAAGTTTTTGGAGATGAGGGACGCCTGCGAGCATTCGAGTTCCCGGAAGAGTGGGCGTGAACGAGCGCGAAAAAATCTATAGGAAAACTATAAGCCCAAGCTTGAGGTTTTGGGGACCTACCTCATGGCAAAGGTGACAACCGTCGAGACTCATCGGCCTCGACCGTGAGCCGAGGTAGATTTTGGCTCAAAAATGGTCGTCCAAGTTTTGAGCAAATTTTTACTCGCTCGATGCCAAACGAGCCAACGATAAAAACTCAATATCTTTGCCCATGACCTCGGGGTGATTTTTTCCAAAAAATGACGTTTAGCCTCGAAAAATACGCTTTTTAAGTTTTTAGAGATGAAGTGGCGCCCGTGACCATTCGAGTTCCCGGAAGAGTGGGTGTGAACGAGTGCGAAAAAATCTATAGGAAAACTATAAGCCCAAGCTTGAGGTTTTGAGGACCTACCTCATGGCAAAAGTGACAACCGTCGAGACTCATCGGCCTCGACCGTGAGCTGAGGTAGATTTTGGCTCAAAAATGGTCGTCTAAGTTTTGAGCAAATTTTTACTCAATTCGATGCCAAATGAGCCAACGATAAAAACTCATCGCCTTTGGCCATGACCTCGGGGTGATTTTTACCAAAAAATGACGTTTAGGCTCGAAAAATGCACTTTTTAAGTTTTTGGAGATAAGTGGCGCCCGCGAGCATTCGTGTTCCCGGAAGAGTGGGTGTGAACGAGCATGAAAAAATCTATAGAAAAACTGTAAGTCCAAGCTTTGAGGTTTTGGGGACCTACCTCATGGAAAAAGTGACAACCGTCAAGACTCATCGGCCTCGAACGTGAGCCGAGGTAGATTTTGGCTCAAAAATGGTCGTCCAAGTTTTGAGCAAAGTTTTACTTAGTTCGATGCCAAACGAGCCAACGATAAAAACGCATTGCCTTTGCTCATGACCTCGGGGTGATTTTTGCCAAAAAATGACGTTTAGGCTCGAAAAAAACACTTTTTAAGTTTTTGGAGATGAGGGTCGCCTCGCAAGCATTCGAGTTCCTGGAAGAGTGGGTGTGAACGAGCGTGATAAAATCTATAGGAAACTTATAAGCCCCAGCTTGAGGTTTTAGGGACCTACCTCATGGCAAAAGCGACAACCGTCGAGACTCATCGTCCTCGATCGTGAGCTGAGGTAGATTTTGGCTCAAAAATGGTCGTCCAAGTTTTGAGCAAATTTTTACTCGGCTCGATGCCAAACGAGCCAACGATAAAAACTCATTGCCTTTGGCCATGACCTCTGGGTGATTTTTGCCAAAAAATGACGTTTAGGCTCGAAAAATACACTTTTTAAGTTTTTGGAGATGAGGGACGCCCGCGACCATTCGAGTTCCCGGAAGAGTAGGTGTGAACGAGCGCGAAAAAATCTATAGGAAAACTATAAGCCCCAGCTTGAGGTTTTGGGGACCTACCTCATGGCAAAGGTGACAACCGTCGAGACTCATCGGCCTCGACCGTGAGCCGAGGTAGATTTTCGCTCAAAAATGGTCGTCCAAGTTTTGAGCAAATTTTTACTCGCTTCGATGCCAAACGAGCTAACGATAAAAACTCAATATCTTTGCCCATGACCTCGGGGTGATTTTTTGCCAAAAAATGACGTTTAGGCTCGAAAAATACGCTTTTTAAGTTTTTGGAGATGAGTGGCGCCCGCGAGCATTCGAGTTCCCGGAAGAGTGGGTGTGAACGAGCGCGAAAAAATCTATAGGAAAACTATAAGCCCAGCTTGAGGTTTTGAGGACCTACCTCATGGCAAAAGTGACAACCGTCGAGACTCATCGGCCTCGACCGTGAGCCGAGGTAGATTTTTGCTCAAAAATGGTCATCAAAGTTTTGAGCAAATTTTTACTCAGCTCGATGCCAAACGAGCCAACGATAAAAACTCAATATCTTTGGTCATGACCTCGGGGTGATTGTTTTCCAGAAAATGACGTTTAGGCTCGAAAAATACGCTTTTTAAGTTTTTAGAGATGAAGGGCGCCCGTGACCATTCGAGTTCCCGGAAGAGTGGGTGTGAACGAGTGCAAAAAAATCTATAGGAAAACTATAAGCCCGAGCTTTGAGGTTTTGAGGACCTACCTCATGGAAAAAGTGACAACCGTCGAGACTCATCGGCCTCGATCGTGAGCTAACGTAGATTTTGGCTCAAAAATGGTCGTCCAAGTTTTGAGCAAATTTTTAATCGCTTCGATGCCAAACGAGCCAACGATAAAAACTCATTGCCTTAGGCCATGACCTCGGGGTGATTTTTGCCAAAAAATGACGTTTAGGCTCGAAAAATACACTTTTTAAGTTTTTGGAGATGAGGGACGCCCGCGAGCATTCGAGTTCCCGGAAGAGTAGGTGTGAACGAGCGCGAAAAAATCTATAGGAAAACTATAAGCCCCAGCTTGAGGTTTTGGGGACCTACCTCATGGCAAAAGTGACAACCGTCGAGACTCATCGGCCTCGACCGTGAGCCGAGGTAGATTTTCGCTCAAAAATGGTCATCCACGTTTTGAGCAAATTTTTACTCAGCTCGATGCCAAACGAGCCAACGATAAAAACTCATTGCCTTTGGCCATGACCTCGGGGTGATGTTTTTCTAAAAAACAACGTTTAGGCTCGAAAAATTCACTTATTAAGTTTTTGGAGATGAGAGGCGCCCGTGACCATTCGAGTTCCCGGAAGAGTGGGTGTGAACGAGCGCGAAAAATCTATAGGAAAACCGGAAGCCCGAGCTTGAGGTTTTGGGGACCTACCTCATGGAAAAAGTGACAACCGTCTAGACTCATCTCCAAAAACACTTTTTAAGTTTTTGGAGATGAGGGGTGCTCGCAAGCATTCGAGTTGCTCGGAAGAGTGGGTGTGAACGAGCGTGATAAAATCAATAGGAAAACTTATAAGCCCCAGCTTGAGGTTTTGGGGACCTACCTCATGGCAAAAGCGACAACCGTCGAGACTCATCGTCCTCGATTGTGAGCTAAGGTAGATTTTGGCTCAAAAATGGTCGTCCAAGTTTTGAGCAAATTTTTAATCGGCTCGATACTAAACGAGCCAACGATAAAAACTCATTGCCTTAGGCCATGACCTCGGGGTGATTTTTTCCAAAAAACGACGTTTAGGCTCGAAAAATACACTTTTTAAGTTTTTGGAGATGAGGGACGCCTGCGAGCATTCGAGTTCCCGGAAGAGTGGGTGTGAACGAGCGCGAAAAAATATATAGGAAAACTATAAGCCCTAGTCTCGAGGTTTTGGGGACCTACCTCATGGCAAAAGTGACAACCGTCGAGACTCATCGGCCTCGACTGTGAGCCGAGGTAGATTTTGGCTCAAAAATGGTCGTCTAAGTTTTGAGGAAATTTTTACTCGCTTCGATGCCAAACGAGCCAACGATAAAAACTCATTGCCTCTGGCCATGACCTCGGGGTGATTTTTGCCAAAAAATGACGTTTAGGCTCGAAAAATACACTTTTTATGTTTTTGGAGATGAGGGACGCCTGCGAGCATTCGAGTTCCCGGAAGAGTGGGTGTGAACGAGCGTGATAAAATCTATAGGAAAACTTATAAGCCCCAGCTTGAGGTTTTAGGGACCTACCTCATGGCAAAAGCGACAACCGTCGAGACTCATCGGCCTCGACCGTGAGCCGAGGTAGATTTTGGCTCAAAAATGGTCGTCCAAGTTTTGAGCAAATTTTTACTCGCTTCGATGCCAAACGAGGCAACGATAAAAACTCATTGCCTTAGGCCATGACCTCGGGGTGATTTTTGCCAAAAAATGACGTTTAGGCTCGAAAAATACACTTTTTAAGTTTTTGGAGATGAGGGACGCCTGCGACCATTCGAGTTCCCGGAAGAGTAGGCGTGAACGAGCGCGAAAAAATCTATAGGAAAACTATAAGCCCAGCTTTGAGGTTTTGGGGACCTACCTCATGGCAAAGGTGACAACCGTCGAGACTCATCGGCCTCGACCGTGAGCCGAGGTAGATTTTGGCTCAAAAATGGTCGTCTAAGTTTTGAGCAAATTTTTACTCGCTTCGATGCCAAACGAGCCAACGATAAAAACT
The DNA here is from genome assembly GCA_963924115.1 of Dovyalis caffra. Lineage (NCBI taxonomy): Eukaryota > Viridiplantae > Streptophyta > Magnoliopsida > Malpighiales > Salicaceae > Dovyalis > Dovyalis caffra. The sequence continues at coordinate 135,914 of CAWUPB010001181.1, forward strand.
CATTGCCTTTGCCCATGACCTCGGGGTGATTTTTGCCAAAAAATGACGTTTAGCCTCGAAAAATACACTTTTTAAGTTTTTGGAGATGAGTGACGCCCGCGACCATTCGAGTTCCCGGAAGAGTAGGTCGTGAACGAGCGCGAAAAAATCTATAGGAAAACTATAAGCCCAGCTTGAGGTTTTGGGGACCTACCTCATGGCAAAGGTGACAACCGTCGAGACTCATCGGCCTCGACCGTGAGCCGAGGTAGATTTTGGCTCAAAAATGGTCGTCTAAGTTTTGAGCAAATTTTTACTCAGTTCGATGCCAAACGAGGCAACGATAAAAACTCATTGCCTTTGGCCATGACCTCGGGGTGATTTTTGCCAAAAAATGACGTTTAGGCTCGAAAAATACACTTTTTAAGTTTTTGGAGATGAGGGACGCCCGCGACCATTCGAGTTCCCGGAAGAGTAGGCGTGAACGAGCGCGAAAAAATCTATAGGAAAACTATAAGCCCGACTTGAGGTTTTGGGGACCTACCTCATGGCAAAAGTGACAACCGTCGAGACTCATCGGCCTCGACCGTGAGCCGAGGTAGATTTTGGCTCAAAAATGGTCGTCCAAGTTTTGAGCAAAGTTTTACTCAGTTCGATGCCAAACGAGCCAACGATAAAAACTCATTGCCTTTGGCCATGACCTCGGGGTGATTTTTGCCAAAAAATGACGTTTAGGCTCGAAAAATACACTTTTTAAGTTTTTGGAGATGAGGGACGCCCGCGACCATTCGAGTTCCCGGAAGAGTAGGTGTGAACGAGCGCGAAAAAATCTATAGGAAAACTATAAGCCCAGCTTGAGGTTTTGGGGACCTACCTCATGGCAAAAGTGACAACCGTCGAGACTCATCGGCCTCGACCGTGAGCCGAGGTAGATTTTGGCTCAAAAATGGTCGTCCAAGTTTTGAGCAAATTTTTACTCAGCTCGATGCCAAACGAGCCAACGATAAAAACTCATTGCCTTCGGCCATGACCTCGGGGTGATTTTTGTCAAAAAATGACGTTTAGCCTCGAAAAATACACTTTTTAAGTTTTTGGAGATGAGTGACGCCCGCGACCATTCGAGTTCCCGGAAGAGTAGGTGTGAACGAGCGCGAAAAAATCTATAGGAAAACTATAAGCCCAAGCTTGAGGTTTTGGGGACCTACCTCATGGCAAAGGTGACAACCGTCGAGACTCATCGGCCTCGACCGTGAGCCGAGGTAGATTTTGGCTCAAAAATGGTCGTCTAAGTTTTGAGCAAATTTTTACTCGCTCGATGCCAAACGAGGCAACGATAAAAACTCATTGCCTTTGGCCATGACCTCGGGGTGATTTTTGCCAAAAAATGACGTTTAGGCTCGAAAAATACACTTTTTAAGTTTTTGGAGATGAGTGGCGCCCGCGACCATTCGAGTTCCCGGAAGAGTAGGTGTGAACGAGCGCGAAAAAATCTATAGGAAAACTATAAGCCCAGCTTGAGGTTTTGGGGACCTACCTCATGGCAAAAGTGACAACCGTCGAGACTCATCGGCCTCGACCGTGAGCCGAGGTAGATTTTGGCTCAAAAATGGTCGTCTAAGTTTTGAGCAAATTTTTACTCGGCTCGATGCCAAACGAGCCAACGATAAAAACTCATTGCCTTTGGCCATGACCTCGGGGTGATTTTTGCCAAAAAATGACGTTTAGGCTCGAAAAATACACTTTTTAAGTTTTTGGAGATAAGGGACGCCCGCGACCATTCGAGTTCCCGGAAGAGTAGGTGTGAACGAGCGCGAAAAAATCTATAGGAAAACTATAAGCCCAGCTTTGAGGTTTTGGGGACCTACCTCATGGCAAAAGTGACAACCGTCGAGACTCATCGGCCTCGACCGTGAGCTGAGGTAGATTTTGGCTCAAAAATGGTCGTCCAAGTTTTGAGCAAATTTTTACTCGGCTCGATGCCAAACGAGCCAACGATAAAAACTCATTGCCTTTGGCCATGACCTCGGGGTGATTTTTGCCAAAAAATGACGTTTAGGCTCGAAAAATACACTTTTTAAGTTTTTGGAGATGAAGGACGCCTGCGAGCATTCGAGTTCCCGGAAGAGTAGGTGTGAACGAGCGCGAAAAAATCTATAGGAAAACTATAAGCCCAGTTTGAGGTTTTGGGGACCTACCTCATGGCAAAAGTGACAACCGTCGAGACTCATCGGCCTCGACCGTGAGCCGAGGTAGATTTTGGCTCAAAAATGGTCGTCCAAGTTTTGAGCAAATTTTTACTCGGCTCGATGCCAAACGAGCCAACGATAAAAACTCATTGCCTTTGGCCATGACCTCGGGGTGATTTTTTGCCAAAAAATGACGTTTAGGCTCGAAAAATACACTTTTTAAGTTTTTGGAGATGAGGGACGCCTGCGACCATTCGAGTTCCCGGAAGAGTAGGTGTGAACGAGCGCGAAAAAATCTATAGGAAAACTATAAGCCCAGCTTGAGGTTTTGGGGACCTACCTCATGGCAAAAGTGACAACCGTCGAGACTCATCGGCCTCGATCGTGAGCCGAGGTAGATTTTGGCTCAAAAATGGTCGTCCAAGTTTTGAGCAAATTTTTACTCGCTTCGATGCCAAACGAGCCAACGATAAAAACTCATTGCCTTTGGCCATGACCTCGGGGTGATTTTTGCCAAAAAATGACGTTTAGGCTCGAAAAATACACTTTTTAAGTTTTTGGAGATGAGGGACGCCTGCGACCATTCGAGTTCCCGGAAGAGTAGGTGTGAACGAGCGCGAAAAAATCTATAGGAAAACTATAAGCCCAGCTTTGAGGTTTTGGGGACCTACCTCATGGCAAAGGTGACAACCGTCGAGACTCATCGGCCTCGACCGTGAGCCGAGGTAGATTTTGGCTCAAAAATGGTCGTCCAAGTTTTGAGCAAATTTTTACTCGGTTCGATGCCAAACGAGCCAACGATAAAAACTCATTGCCTTCGGCCATGACCTCGGGGTGATTTTTTGCCAAAAAATGACGTTTAGGCTCGAAAAATACACTTTTTAAGTTTTTGGAGATGAGTGACGCCTGCGACCATTCGAGTTCCTGGAAGAGTAGGTGTGAACGAGCGCGAAAAATCTATAGGAAAACTATAAGCCCAGCTTGAGGTTTTGGGGACCTACCTCATGGCAAAAGTGACAACCGTCGAGACTCATCGGCCTCGACCGTGAGCCGAGGTAGATTTTGGCTCAAAAATGGTCGTCCAAGTTTTGAGCAAATTTTTACTCAGTTCGATGCCAAACGAGGCAACGATAAAAACTCATTGCCTTTGGCCATGACCTCGGGGTGATTTTTGCCAAAAAATGACGTTTAGCCTCGAAAAATACACTTTTTAAGTTTTTGGAGATGAGTGACGCCTGCGACCATTCGAGTTCCCGGAAGAGTAGGTGTGAACGAGCGCGAAAAAATCTATAGGAAAACTATAAGCCCGAGTTTGAGGTTTTGGGGACCTACCTCATGGCAAAGGTGACAACCGTCGAGACTCATCGGCCTCGATCGTGAGCCGAGGTAGATTTTGGCTCAAAAATGGTCGTCTAAGTTTTGAGCAAATTTTTACTCAGTTCGATGCCAAACGAGGCAACGATAAAAACTCATTGCCTTTGGCCATGACCTCGGGGTGATTTTTGCCAAAAAATGACGTTTAGGCTCGAAAAATACACTTTTTAAGTTTTTGGAGATGAAGGACGCCTGCGACCATTCGAGTTCCCGGAAGAGTAGGTGTGAACGAGCGCGAAAAAATCTATAGGAAAACTATAAGCCCGAGTTTGAGGTTTTGGGGACCTACCTCATGGCAAAAGTGACAACCGTCGAGACTCATCGGCCTCGACTCGTGAGCTGAGGTAGATTTTGGCTCAAAAATGGTCGTCCAAGTTTTGAGCAAATTTTTACTCGGTTCGATGCCAAACGAGCCAACGATAAAAACTCAATATCTTTGCCCATGACCTCGGGGTGATTTTTTGCCAAAAAATGACGTTTAGGCTCGAAAAATACGCTTTTTAAGTTTTTGGAGATGAGGGGCGCCTGCGAGCATTCGAGTTCCCGGAAGAGTGGGTGTGAACGAGCGTGAAAAAATCTATAGGAAAACTATAAGCCCGAGTTTGAGGTTTTGGGGACCTACCTCATGGCAAAAGTGACAACCGTCGAGACTCATCGGCCTCGACTGTGAGTCGAGGTAGATTTTGGCTCAAAAATGGTCGTCCAAGTTTTGAGCAAACTTTTACTCGGTTCGATGCCAAACGAGCCAACGATAAAAACTCATTACCTTTGGCCATGACCTCGGGGTGATTTTTGCCAAAAAATGACGTTTAGGCTCGAAAAATACACTTTTTAAGTTTTTGGAGATGAGGGGCGCTTGCGAGCATTCGAGTTCCTGGAAGAGTGGGTGTGAACGAGCGCGAAAAAATCTATAGGAAAACTTATAAGCCCCGAGTTTGAGGTTTTGGGGACCTACCTCATGGCAAAAGTGACAACCGTCGAGACTCATCGTGCCTCGATCGTGAGCTGAGGTAGATTTTGGCTCAAAAATGGTCGTCCAAGTTTTGAGCAAATTTTTACTCGGTTCGATGCCAAACGAGCCAACGATAAAAACTCATTGCCTTTGGCCATGACCTCGGGGTGATTTTTGCCAAAAAATGACGTTTAGGCTCGAAAAATACACTTTTTAAGTTTTTGGAGATGAGGGGCGCCTGTGACCATTCGAGTTCCTGGAAGAGTTGGTGTGAACGAGCGCGAAAAAATCTATAGGAAAACTATAAGCCCGAGTTTGAGGTTTTGGGGACCTACCTCATGGCAAAAGTGACAACCGTCGAGACTCATCGTCCTCGATTGTGAGCTGAGGTAGATTTTGGCTCAAAAATGGTCGTCCAAGTTTTGAGCAAATTTTTACTCAGTTCGATGCCAAACGAGCCAACGATAAAAACTCATTGCCTTAGGCCATGACCTCGAGGTGATTTTTTCCAAAAAATGACGTTTAGGCTCGAAAAATACACTTTTTAAGTTTTTGGAGATGAAGGGCGCTGCGAGCATTCGAGTTCCTGGAAGAGTAGGTGTGAACGAGCGCGAAAAAATCTATAGGAAAACTATAAGCCCGAGTTTGAGGTTTTGGGGACCTACCTCATGGCAAAAGTGACAACCGTCGAGACTCATCGGCCTCGACTGTGAGGCGAGGTAGATTTTGGCTCAAAAATGGTCGTCCAAGTTTTGAGCAAATTTTTACTCGGTTCGATGCCAAACGAGCCAACGATAAAAACTCATTGCCTTAGGCCATGACCTCGGGGTGATTTTTGCCAAAAAATGACGTTTAGGCTCGAAAAAAACACTTTTTAAGTTTTTGGAGATGAGGGGCGCATGCGACCATTCGAGTTCCTGGAAGAGTGGGTGTGAACGAGCGCGAAAAAATCTATAGGAAAACTTATAAGCCCCGGTTTGAGGTTTTGGGGACCTACCTCATGGCAAAAGCGACAACCGTCGAGACTCATCGTGCCTCGGCCGTGAGCTGACGGTAGATTTTGGCTCAAAAATGGTCGTCCAAGTTTTGAGCAAATTTTTACTCGGTTCGATGCCAAACGAGCCAACGATAAAAACTCATTGCCTTTGGCCATGACCTCGGGGTGATTTTTGTCCAAAAAATGACGTTTAGGCTCGAAAAATACACTTATTAAGTTTTTGGAGATAAGGGGCGCCTGTGACCATTCGAGTTCTGGAAGAGTGGGTGTGAACGAGCGCGAAAAAATCTATAGGAAAACTATAAGCCCGAGTTTGAGGTTTTGGGGACCTACCTCATGGCAAAAGTGACAACCGTCGAGACTCATCGGCCTCGACTGTGCGGCTGAGGTAGATTTTGGCTCAACAAATGGTCATCCAAGTTTTGAGCAAATTTTTACTCGGTTCGATGCCAAACGAGCCAACGATAAAAACTCATTACCTTAGGCCATGACCTCGGGGTGATTTTTGCCAAAAAATGACGTTTAGGCTCGAAAAATACACTTTTTAAGTTTTTGGAGATGAGGGACGCCTGCGAGCATTCGAGTTCCTGGAAGAGTAGGTGTGAACGAGCGCGAAAAAATCTATAGGAAAACTATAAGCCCAGTTTGAGGTTTTGGGGACCTACCTCATGGCAAAAGTGACAACCGTCGAGACTCATCGGCCTCGACCGTGAGCTGAGGTAGATTTTAGCTCAAAAATGGTCGTCCAAGTTTTGAGCAAATTTTTACTCGGTTCGATGCCAAATGAGCCAACGATAAAAACTCAATATCTTTGCCCATGACCTCGGGGTGATTTTTTTCCAGAAAATCGACGTTTAGGCTCGAAAAATACGCTTTTTAAGTTTTTGGAGATGAGGGGCGCCTACGAGCATTCGAGTTCCTGGAAGAGTGGGTGTGAACGAGCGCGAAAAAATCTATAGGAAAACTATAAGCCCAGTTTGAGGTTTTGGGGACCTACCTCATGGCAAAAGTGACAACCGTCGAGACTCATCGGCCTCGATCGTGAGCTGAGGTAGATTTTGGCTCAAAAATGGTCATCCAAGTTTTGAGCAAATTTTTACTCGGTTCGATGCCAAACGAGCCAACGATAAAAACTCATTGCCTTTGGCCATGACCTCGGGGTGATTTTTTCCAAAAAATGACGTTTAGGCTCGAAAAATACACTTTTTAAGTTTTTGGAGATGAGGGACGCCTGCGAGCATTCGAGTTCCTGGAAGAGTAGGTGTGAACGAGCGCGAAAAAATCTATAGGAAAACTATAAGCCCTAGTTTGAGGTTTTGGGGACCTACCTCATGGCAAAAGTGACAACCGTCGAGACTCATCGGCCTCGATTGTGAGCTGAGGTAGATTTTGGCTCAAAAATGGTCGTCTAAGTTTTGAGCAAATTTTTACTCGGTTCGATGCCAAACGAGCCAACGATAAAAACTCATTGCCTTTGGCCATGACCTCGGGGTGATTTTTGCCAAAAAATGACGTTTAGGCTCGAAAAATACACTTTTTAAGTTTTTGGAGATGAGGGACGCCTGCGAGCATTCGAGTTCCTGGAAGAGTAGGTGTGAACGAGCGCGAAAAAATCTATAGGAAAACTATAAGCCCGAGTTTGAGGTTTTGGGGACCTACCTCATGGCAAAAGTGACAACCGTCGAGACTCATCGGCCTCGATCGTGAGTCGAGGTAGATTTTGGCTCAAAAATGGTCGTCCAAGTTTTGAGCAAATTTTTACTCGATTCGATGCCAAACGAGCCAACGATAAAAACTCAATATCTTTGCCCATGACCTCGGGGTGATTTGTTGCCAAAAAATGACGTTTAGGCTCGAAAAATACACTTTTTAAGTTTTTGGAGATGAGGGGCGCCTGTGAGCATTCGAGTTCTCGGAAGAGTGGGTGTGAACGAGTGCGAAAAAATCTATAGGAAAACTATAAGCCCGAGTTTGAGGTTTTGGGGACCTACCTCATGGCAAAAGTGACAACCGTCGAGACTCATCGGCCTCGACTGTGAGCTGAGGTAGATTTTGGCTCAAAAATGGTCGTCCAAGTTTTGAGCAAATTTTTACTCGGTTCGATGCCAAACGAGCCAACGATAAAAACTCATTGCCTTTGGCCATGACCTCGGGGTGATTTTTTCTAAAAAATGACGTTTAGGCTCGAAAAATACACTTATTAAGTTTTTGGAGATGAGGGGCGCCTGCGACCATTCGAGTTCCTGGAAGAGTGGGTGTGAACGAGCGCGAAAAAATCTATAGGAAAACTATAAGCCCGAGTTTGAGGTTTTGGGGACCTACCTCATGGCAAAAGTGACAACCGTCGAGACTCATCGGCCTCGACTGTGAGTCGAGGTAGATTTTGGCTCAAAAATGGTCGTCCAAGTTTTGAGCAAATTTTTACTCGGTTCGATGCCAAACGAGCCAACGATAAAAACTCATTGCCTTAGGCCATGACCTCGGGGTGATTTTTGCCAAAAAATGACGTTTAGGCTCGAAAAATACACTTTTTAAGTTTTTGGAGATGAGGGGCGCCTGCGAGCATTCGAGTTCCTGGAAGAGTGGGTGTGAACGAGCGCGAAAAAATCTATAGGAAAACTATAAGCCCAAGTTTGAGGTTTTGGGGACCTACCTCATGGCAAAAGTGACAACCGTCGAGACTCATCGGCCTCGACCGTGAGCTGAGGTAGATTTTGGCTCAAAAATGGTCGTCCAAGTTTTGAGCAAATTTTTACTCGGTTCGATGCCAAACGAGCCAACGATAAAAACTCATTGCCTTTGGCCATGACCTCGGGGTGATTTTTGCCAAAAAATGACGTTTAGGCTCGAAAAATACACTTTTTAAGTTTTTGGAGATGAGGGGCGCCTGCGAGCATTCGAGTTCCTGGAAGAGTGGGTGTGAACGAGCGCGAAAAAATCTATAGGAAAACTATAAGCCCCGAGTTTGAGGTTTTGGGGACCTACCTCATGGCAAAAGTGACAACCGTCGAGACTCATCGGCCTCGACCGTGAGTCGAGGTAGATTTTGGCTCAAAAATGGTCGTCCAAGTTTTGAGCAAATTTTTACTCGGTTCGATGCCAAACGAGCCAACGATAAAAACTCATTGCCTTTGGCCATGACCTCGGGGTGATTTTTGCCAAAAAATGACGTTTAGGCTCGAAAAATACACTTTTTAAGTTTTTGGAGATGAGGGGCGCCTGCGAGCATTCGAGTTCTGGAAGAGTGGGTGTGAACGAGCGCGAAAAAATCTATAGGAAAACTATAAGCCCTAGTTTGAGGTTTTGGGGACCTACCTCATGGCAAAAGTGACAACCGTCGAGACTCATCGGCCTCGACTGTGAGTCGAGGTAGATTTTGGCTCAAAAATGGTCGTCCAAGTTTTGAGCAAATTTTTACTCAGTTCGATGCCAAACGAGCCAACGATAAAAACTCATTGCCTTTGGCCATGACCTCGGGGTGATTTTTGCCAAAAAATGACGTTTAGGCTCGAAAAATACACTTTTTAAGTTTTTGGAGATGAGGGGCGCCTGCGAGCATTCGAGTTCTGGAAGAGTGGGTGTGAACGAGCGTGAAAAAATCTATAGGAAAACTATAAGCCCGAGTTTGAGGTTTTGGGGACCTACCTCATGGCAAAAGTGACAACCGTCGAGACTCATCGGCCTCGATTGTGAGCTGAGGTAGATTTTGGCTCAAAAATGGTCATCCAAGTTTTGAGCAAACTTTTACTCGGTTCGATGCCAAACGAGCCAATGATAAAAACTCATCACCTTTGGCCATGACCTCGGGGTGATTTTTTCCAAAAAATGACGTTTAGGCTCGAAAAATACACTTTTTAAGTTTTTGGAGATGAGGGGCGCTTGCGAGCATTCGAGTTCCTGGAAGAGTGGGTGTGAACGAGCGCGAAAAAATCTATAGGAAAACTATAAGCCCGAGTTTGAGGTTTTGGGGACCTACCTCATGGCAAAAGTGACAACCGTCGAGACTCATCGGCCTCGGCTGTGAGTCGAGGTAGATTTTGGCTCAAAAATGGTCGTCCAAGTTTTGAGCAAATTTTTACTCGGTTCGATGCCAAACGAGCCAACGATAAAAACTCATTGCCTTTGGCCATGACCTCGGGGTGATTTTTGCCAAAAAATGACGTTTAGGCTCGAAAAATACACTTTTTAAGTTTTTGGAGATGAGGGGCGCTGCGAGCATTCGAGTTCTGGAAGAGTGGGTGTGAACGAGCGCGAAAAAATCTATAGGAAAACTATAAGCCCCGAGTTTGAGGTTTTGGGGACCTACCTCATGGCAAAAGCGACAACCGTCGAGACTCATCGGCCTCGGCTGTGAGCTGAGGTAGATTTTCGCTCAAAAATGGTCATCCAAGTTTTGAGCAAATTTTTACTCGAGTTCGATGCCAAACGAGCCAACGATAAAAACTCATTACCTTTGGCCATGACCTCGGGGTGATTTTTTTCCAAAAAATGACGTTTAGGCTCGAAAAATACACTTTTTAAGTTTTTGGAGATGAAGGGCGCCTGTGACCATTCGAGTTCTGGAAGAGTGGGTGTGAACGAGCGCGAAAAAATCTATAGGAAAACTATAAGCCCGAGTTTGAGGTTTTGGGGACCTACCTCATGGCAAAAGTGACAACCGTCGAGACTCATCGGCCTCGACTGTGAGCTGAGGTAGATTTTGGCTCAAAAATGGTCGTCCAAGTTTTGAGCAAATTTTTACTCGGTTCGATGCCAAACGAGCCAATGATAAAAACTCAATATCTTTGCCCATGACCTCGGGGTGATTTTTTCCAGAAAATGACGTTTAGGCTCGAAAAATACGCTTTTTAAGTTTTTGGAGATGAAGGGCGCACTGTGACCATTCGAGTTCTGGAAGAGTGGGTGTGAACGAGTGCGAAAAAATCTATAGGAAAGCTGTAAGCCCGAGTTTGAGGTTTTGAGGACCTACCTCATGGAAAAAGTGACAACCGTCGAGACTCATCGGCCTCGGCTGTGAGCTGAGGTAGATTTTGGCTCAAAAATGGTCGTCCAAGTTTTGAGCAAATTGTTTACTCGGTTCGATGCCAAATGAGCCAACGATAAAAACTCATTGCCTTTGGCCATGACCTCGGGGTGATTTCTTTCTAAAAAACGACGTTTAGGCTCGAAAAATACACTTATTAAGTTTTTGGAGATGAGGGGCGCCTGCGAGCATTCGAGTTCCTGGAAGAGTGGGTGTGAACGAGCGCGAAAAAATCTATAGGAAAACTGTAAGCCCGGTTTGAGGTTTTGGGGACCTACCTCATGGAAAAAGTGACAACCGTCGAGACTCATCGGCCTCGGCTGCGAGCTGAGGTAGATTTTGGCTCAAAAATGGTCGTCCAAGTTTTGAGCAAATTTTTACTCGGTTCGATGCCAAACGAGCCAACGATAAAAACTCATCGCCTTTGGCCATGACCTCGGGGTGATTTTTGCCAAAAAATGACGTTTAGGCTCGAAAAAAACACTTTTTAAGTTTTTGGAGATGAGGGGTGCATGCGAGCATTCGAGTTCTGGAAGAGTGGGTGTGAACGAGCGTGATAAAATCTATAGGAAAACTTATAAGCCCCGAGTTTGAGGTTTTAGGGACCTACCTCATGGGAAAAGCGACAACCGTCGAGACTCATCGTGCCTCGGCTGTGAGTGAGGTAGATTTTGGCTCAAAAATGGTCGTCCAAGTTTTGAGCAAATTTTTACTCGGTTCGATGCCAAACGAGCCAACGATAAAAACTCATCGCCTTTGGCGATGACCTCGGGGTGATTTTTTTCTAAAAAACAACGTTTAGGCTCGAAAAATACACTTATTAAGTTTTTGGAGATAAGGGGCGCCTATGACCATTCGAGTTCTGGAAGAGTGGGTGTGAACGAGCGCGAAAAAATCTATAGGAAAACTGTAAGCCCGAGTTTGAGGTTTTGGGGACCTACCTCATGGAAAAAGTGACAACCGTCGAGACTCATCGGCCTCGGCTGTGAGCTGAGGTAGATTTTGGCTCAAAAATGGTCGTCCAAGTTTTGAGCAAATTTTTACTCGGTTCGATGCCAAACGAGCCAACGATAAAAACTCATTGCCTTAGGCCATGACCTCGGGGTGATTTTTGCCAAAAAATGACGTTTAGGCTCGAAAAAACACTTTTTAAGTTTTTGGAGATGAAGGGCGCTTGTGACCATTCGAGTTCCTGGAAGAGTGGGTGTGAACGAGTGCGAAAAAATCTATAGGAAAACTATAAGCCCCGAGTTTGAGGTTTTGGGGACCTACCTCATGGCAAAAGCGACAACCGTCGAGACTCATCGGCCTCG